>JARHVA010003160.1:970000-1570000 GCA_037957365.1 Torreya grandis | reverse complement strand
TTTTAACCCCACATCATTAATTCTTAACTAAATATATAGAGGTATATGTTGTTTAAATATGTACCATGGGGGTAAATCCTCTTTCTCAAAGGAAATATGATCTTCATTCCATTACATTCGGTTAAGGATAGATGAAACATAAGTTGGTTCGATGGAAATAGGAATTTTAGTATTGCAAAGGGATACATACAACATATCTTGTAAACATCTGATCATTGAAGGAGTTTGAGAACTGAAACTATATCTGAAGGGTTGCTAACCTGAGTGATAATGCTATAACCATGGGTGTAATCAACCTACCTATCTTCACAAACTTGGGTGATAGCATGTATAACATGATCTACTATAGGCATAGAGCTAGTAGTAGGTGTGAGATAAGAGCTAAATGTACCAAGTTTGAAGGTAAGAGGGATAGATACAACTGCTAGTGTTTGCTTGTGTCTGGTAGTGATAAAGAAATACTCAAAAGTAGTCAATGAGTTATATGCATCTAGGTATAAATCATGAATGTGAAATGGAATGCATGAAAGTGGAGTTATAAGTTATATAACAATATGTTTAAAAAGAGTGTTCCACATGAGAGATAACAAGCAAGGGAGAGAGAACATGAATTTGTGCATTAATGCATAAAGAGTTTTGAGATGTGATATGATATTTCTAATATGTTTAGAAAGATAACCTTGAAAATTATTTCATATGAGAGATACAAATCAAGGGATAGAGAACATGAAATGGTGTACTAATGCATAAAAAACATTGACATGTGCTATGATATTTCTAATATGTTGAGCAAGATAAACTTGAAATTTTTTCCATATGAGTGATAGAAAGTAAGTAATAAAACCTTGTATTAAAGACAAGTAAACATTGCTTTGAAGGAGAGGTATATTACTATGTTTAGAAATAACTTTCTTAATATCATCCCATATTATAAAAAGTAAGCATGCAATACAAAGAATAAAGCTTTGTACAAACATATGGTAAACTTCATCATTCATATACATGATAGGACTGAGTATGGTTTCCTTATTGTTTGCAAGAAATGCAAGAAATATGTGTAAATAAGTGAGATCCATTTTTGTTATTATGTGAAATCTGATTTTAGATGTAAAGTAATACCTCAAGCAAACAAAGGGACATAGTATATGTAACTAGGGTTTTGAAAAATGATATTTTTAAAATTACTAAGGAATTTTCAAATTTAATGTAATTTTTTATTTAAATATGCAGGTAAAAAATCAAAAAAAATATTGGAAAATTATTGATTTAAAGGGACCTAGTATGTGCAACTAGGGTTTGGAAGAAAATAATTTTTTTTTTAAATTAATATGGAATTTTAAAAATTAATGATAATTTTTTATCTAAATATGCAAGTAAAAAATTATTGGAAAAATTAGCAAGGAATTTACCCTAGGGTTTCTAGGGTTTTTATGTGCAAAGGAAGCAAGTCCAATTCACCAAATGATTTAACTATTTTTGGAATATTTGAGTCCTATTCCTAATTTAGTTAAGGGTTTGAGTTGACTAAATTAGTAAAATATATTGTAATAAATAGAGTACTAATTTGTATAATTTATTTGACCTTCATAGCTTTCTAAAAATAGTAATAAAATACAAGAAATATAACTTAGCTTAAACAGGACTGAGATGACTGAGATAGAAGTTGGTACTGGCTATGCAGGACTAGGACACTATCATAAATCAGGATCTAACTTTCATTTGGTAAAAGGGTAGGAGTGCCAAAAACAAGACACTTCAAGGTTTGATGCTATAGTCTAGGTCCTACTGCTAATATCCAAATTGGTCATAGAGATCTGAGTTTTTTGGGTTTTGTCTGCTATCCTTGTATTAGTTTACTTGTGAAATTTCAAGTCTTGACTATCAACAAATCTCTTTGTAGATCTGATTTAGTCTCCAACCCTAGATTTTCCATGTGCTAGAACTTGAATGAAAACTTTGAGAAAGAGGGGGGGTTAGTGTGTGTAAGTGCACTAAACATGTATCCATAACCCTTGTGTGGGCATGCTACCTACATACCAATACTTTGAAGAGGCATCAAGCCATATGTAATTCCCCCACTTGATGTGCTTTATGCAATAGTGTTATGTAGATATAAAAATGCTAAACTAGGTGTACTTGAAGTGGTTGGAGATTGGTGTGAGGGTTTGAATAGGATGGTAGTTATGTTGAATGGATGTATGCAGATAATAGGTAAATTTTTCTTGGTGTTCTTTCTTATATTCTTCCTTACTTTTGTAATATCTTATAACCCCTTCTAAAGGAACTCTGAATGGGAATTTATAGAGATCTATTTATCAAGGGTTAAATGCATTCAATCTAAGCTAACATAATGAATAATAGGAATTGAGATAAAATGGTCATTTCAGCTTGAAAGGTGATTGGATAAGATTTTTGGAAATAAGACACCCTAGGGTCCAACACTATAGTCCAACCCTAGCACTCATGTCCTATAGGTTCAGGACTTGGGGGGATGGAATAAGCATGGGAAATGGGATCTGGCTGAGCTAGAATTAGGTCTCAAAAGTCTACAAATTATTTTGAATTAGTAAAATGTCCCTATAAGGTTCAAGAGATCATGCAAGAGGGACCTTGGGTTGGGTGTCGCAAACCACACTCAAGCTACCAAGTTTGACATTTTATATGACTACACAAGGGAATAAATTTTCAAAATCACTCCACGATTCAAATGAGAATGTATAATACAGATATTTTTGGTAATATATTCCACCAAAAATGGAAAATTAGATATGATCTTGTTATGTTGGAAGAGCATTTTTATGAGAATACAATTAATAAAGAGAAACTTATTGAGGATAAAGTCCTCTTGAGTGATTATCATTCCCTTGTGGCCCATGAAGAATCCTTTTGGAGATAGAAATCTAAGGCCATTTGGCTAAAAGAAGGATACCAAAATACTAAGTTCTTCCACATGTTGATGCTCAAGCATATAAGCCATAATAGAGTCTCAAAAATTCTAAAGGATGATGGTACTCTTTATTCAAATCCCTTAACAATTAAGGAATAAATTATTAACTATTTCAAGAATATATTTGATGCTAATGATGAGCTTAATGGTGATTTGGTTCAGGAGTTTATTGGTATTATTCATTATTTGATTTCTCTTCAAGATAATGCAAGTCTAATAAAGATTATAATAGTTGAATATGTCAAGGAAGCGATCTTTATGTTAAATAAAGATAAACCCCCAAGGCTTAATGGATTTTCCATGGATTTTTTTCAAAAATTTTGGGAGATTATCAAGTTTGATTTAGAGGAAGCTACGGACGAGTTTTTTGCTTCTAGAAAGATGCTAAGGGAATTTAATAATACTTTCATTGAATTGATTCTCAACAAAAGTGGTGTTACAGCTTTTGAACACTTTCATCCAATTAGCTTGTGTAAATCAGTCTATAAGATCTTCACTAAAATTCTAGCTTTAAGTATTAAACCATTGATAAAAAACATCATTTCTAATAAATAGGGGTTTTGTTCCTGGTAGATAAATTTAGGATGGGATCATTTTGGTGCATGAAAACATTCATTCCATGGATAAGAGCAAACAATCAGGTATGATCTTCAAATTGGACATGAGTAAGGCATTTGGTAGAGTTGATTGGGAATTCATAGATGTCGTGATGAATAAATTTAGCTTCCACCCTCATATCCATCTCTTGATTCATAGCTACTTTTCATTTTCTATGTTTTCCATTCTTATAAATGAAACTCATGTTTGTTTTTTTGGAAACAAAAGGGGCATAAGATAGGGGGATCCTTTATCCCCATTTTTATTTATTTTTATGATAAACTCTTTGAGTAAAAATTTGTTGACTGCTAATAGAACAAGAAATTTAAAAGGTTCTGAGGTAGCCAATGGAATACCTACTCTTCATAAATAATTTTTTGATGACACTATTGCTCCTGATATTGCCTCAGTTAAAGAAGTTAAGGAGTTGAAAAGGATTTTAAAAATTTATGATGAGGTATTGAAATAGGTGGTAAATTTTGATAAAAGTTCTTTATTCTTTGTCAATACTCCAATTTTTATATAGCATAAATTTACTTAAATCTTTTGGTGCCAAATTAACTCTTTAACTTAAAAATATTTGGGAATGCCTTTGTTTACAATTCATTTGCCTATTCATCTTTATAATCTCCTCATTGACATGTTTCAAAATAAATTATTAGGTTGGAAAGGGGTGGTTCTTTCACAAGCAAGTAAGATCTTGTTAATCAAAAGTGTACTTTAAAATATCCCTATTTTTCTCATGACTTTGTTCAAAATGACAAATGTTGTTCAAGAGAAGTTATAAAGGATCCAAAAAATATTTTTTTGGTCACGGGTTGATGATAAATAAAGATTCCCTTTCATGGCTTGGGATAAGGTCTATCTTCCCAAATAGAATGGTGGGCTTGGATTACATAGTCTGAAATGGATGAATAAAGTGATGGTTGCCAATCTTAGTTGGAGATTTATCTATTAATCAAATCTATGGATTAATATCTTTAGGGATAAGTATTTAAATAAAATAAATGTTGATGTGCTCTTAACTGAAGATTACTTCATAAGAGGTTCTTTCATTTGGAATTTATTTATCAAAAATAGGGTTATTATTATCAATAGCTATAAGTGGTAGTTTGGGAATGGTATAAACATCATATTTTTGGAATATTACTAGATGTTATGCCACCCTTTAAATAATTTGGATCCATGGTAGTATATTAGTTTTCAAATTCAAAGACTCTTTAGAGTTAAAGTTTTTGACTATATTCATTTAAAAAATGGTAAAAAGCATTGGAAACATCTCTTCATTGATAATGTAGATGATGAAGTTAGGATTATTATCTTTGATCTAAATCTTATCCTTAGAGGTGGAAAATGAATTAGTTTTTTCATATTAAAATGATGGCCTTTATAATGTCAAATCAGGTTACTCTTCTTTAACTCCCCCTAATACTGATTTTATTCCATGGATAAGAGTTTAGGATAAAGACATTATCCCCAAAATCAACAAATTTTTTCTAGTTATTATTTGCAATAGGATTCTCAATTTGGATAACATGAGTGTTTCTTGCACAACACACCCTAATTCTTTCAAAAATCAAGGAATCTCTTTTTTGAAATTTTGCTCTACTCCTGCATGCACTCATGGTTCATTGGTATCAACATTATAACTTTATTTGGTGGTCTATATTAGTTTTCATGCCAAATTGGGACTCAAAACCACCATCTTTTTAAATACCACATTTGTGTGAGTCAATCTTATATTTTACACTTAGCATAAAAGTGGAGTTATATCACACTTTTACTCACTTGACATTCTTGCTTACGTATTCTTTCATCTCTCTTAGCCTGTTCCAAGGGGTCATCTAGATATTCATGACTTTTGAGCCCTCAAAACCTATCCCATTATGACCACCAATTCTAAATTGTAAAGTTACATATATAACATTTGGTCCCAAAGTGGAGTTTTGTTACACTTTTCTTACCCTGGTTCCCTGGTTTGTTTGCTCTCTTAGCTCCCCACAGCTACTTCGGGGGGTAATTTTGAGTTTTATGCCTATTGGGAATATTTAACATATCAGATCCTCTTTGTATCAGTCATGTGGTTAAGTTTCAAATTTTGATCTTTGATCAAAAATATAGTTTTAATCTACTTATCCCACTCGTAGGGTCTATTGACATGTTGTCATTGATGTCAAAATGGTGTGTCATGTCAAGATTGTATTGTCATTGATGTCAAGGTTGATCTCAGGGTTGATGTCAAAGGTGAATAAGGACATATGGTAAAATATGATATGTCAAGGTACATAATAGTGTGATCATGAGAGTTGTCATGAGTAAGGTCGTTCATGAAAGAGAGAGTGTTGCATGGATGAGAATTGTCATGAGTGTTGTGAGCATGAAATTTACAAGTCATGAAAGATGTTTGAAGACAAATATTGTCTATATAAGAAGCATAGTATATAAAGAGGTTTGTACAAGTCATTGATGTCATGATATGAAGATGTATGTGTAGAGGAATGTATGTTCAAAATTTGGCATAATCAAGAATTTCAGGGTGAGCCATATGAAGGAAGCATAGTGAAATGAACGAACAAAGGCATGTGATGTGACAATGAGCATTGAGAGAGATGTCAAGTCATATAAAAGCTTAATCATGTGGTTTTAGGTTTGTAAGAGGTTGTGGAAGATTGTTGTCATCAGAAAGATAATGGTGTAGTGATATGAGTGTGTTGTGATGTCTTATGTCTATTTGTTTGATGTTTTGTTGATGTCATGACATGGAAGGAATAGGTTAAGGTGTCAAGTGCAATGGAAACTTGAGCCTAATCATGGCATGGTGAAGATATGAGCTGGTGGCATAATGAGGTGAGTGAAATTAGGCATGTGAGAGGTTTTTAAGGGTGTGTGAGCATGAGAATAAGGTGTGGATATACTTAGAAGTGTTTCAAAGTGAGTCTTTAAAGGTAGGTCCTTTAGTCTTGGTCTATACCTAGACCATTCTTTAGCCCTGCCTAGCCCAATGAGGAATTAGGATCAGATTTCAATGTGAATGTGTGAAGGAGATAATGGATGTAGGTAAGTAAAGTTTTTTTAGGAGTGATCATAAAGTATGAGATCATAGTTTGTAGTAAAAGGCATGGAAAATGGTTTTGAGGTCTCTTGAGTGCACAAAATAAAGGTATGAAAACCTGAGAAGGACTTTCAGGTGTTCGTTGGCATGTGTAACCTCTACATGGGAACTTGAGATATTAAGGATATATGGGGAAGGGTCTTATCTAAGATCTATAGGCATTGATTTTATATTTAAGGGGTGGTCCTTTATGAACAATCATTAACACTATCAGGAACCTAGAACAATAAACATGCTCTGATGCCTACTGAGTCAGGATCTTGCTCTACCAATAGAGCACATATGATTACTTCTTGTATTAGCAACTAAACACAGAATTTAACCAGAATCAATAAGTAACTAGAAATATGAAACAACACAGGAATTGAGAGACAATACACAATTGTATTAATAATCACTCAGAAGAATATACAATAAGGAAGATGCCACTTCTTCCTCCACCTCAAAGGTTTGCCACACCTCAAGACCTTCTTCCCTCTCTCTCTCGGTCACAACAATCAACTCCAATACAAAATTGATGTTCACCTCTCCAACCAGTCAGTAACACGCTGCCAGTACGTCAAGTACACAACCGTACTCCAAGTAGATCTCCTGCTCTCTGCTGCTACCTGCAAATCACTAGACCTTACCATTGTAGATCTCCTATAGAAAGTCATGCACACATGCTGACCAAGATCATACACATACGAATAACCTAGCTGATTCTCCAAACCAATACCCACCATGGTACTGTGGCACTAGGAGGAATGCACCATTGTTCTCTTCTCTCAGAAGGAGCTTATTGCTCTTTTACTCTCTAGCTACAATTTTACAATACAGCCCATGAGTCCATATATATATCTCATGCTTACAATAATTAGACTACTTTAATTACAATAATTAGATACGCAACTCAAGACTAAGACTAGCCTTTGACATGCAAACAAACAGTCCAAAAATAGACTCTCCGGGATCAACATGCAAACTGCCTGTTCACGCACAGGCTGCCGACGCCGACACCTCCAAGACCGATGTCGGCCGAATGGTAACTGACACCGGTTGGTTCTTCACTACTATCTGACTGACGTCAATTGATTAGACCGATGCCAGTTTCCTTGCAACTGACTCTGCAACTCTGCATCCTTCGTAACTTCCCCTGTTTGCATCCTGGTGAAGCTTTTAGCTCCACAACCTAACAATCTCCCACTTGGAGATAAACAGCGACACCTGTACCTGTACCTGTACATCATCTAAATTATTCCCTGGCTTGTATCCCTCTTCAAGATCAATCTTGAAGACCAACCACCACACAACCTGTGATGATATACCTGTCATTCAAGTAACCTGCCATATCCGAACCTACATATCCATGTAGTAAAGACCTTGACCCTGCATAACAAGAATCCCTGCTGCTAATCCCACTGAACTGCCCTCCAGTACTCCTTCCCCAAATTGGCTCCATACTTTTTGACAACTCCCACTGCTTGGGAAAATTCAGGCCTACACTAGACCTCATGTGATTTCGAACCCTGTTTCAAGCTAAGCTTGAACTGTCCAGCCCTTGGTGTGCTTTCTGATTCTGCATCCTGCATCATGAACCCCGCCAACACTATCTTCACATCAGCTCCCACTGGAGATAAAATCTCCATGACTCTTATGCCAAAGAATTTTTTTGCTCTAAATTCTTCATGACACACCTCTGAACTAACCTTACCTTTAGCTCAGCAAAACCTTGTATGTACAAACCTGCTAACAAATCACCCACATACAGTAAGAGAATAATGTTGCAATCATTATCCACCTGGTAAGATAAACACAATAGTTACACTGACATTGACTAAAGCCATGCTTAGTCATCTACCTGTCAAACCTGTACCACTGTCCTGCAGCTTCCTCAAGACCATATACCTTGGCCTTTCATCTCACGTATCCATCCACTCTCTTCTTTAACTTGGGAATCCATTCTGTCTCTCAGTGCTTTCTTCCAGCTGACAACTCTACCAATGAACACATATTTGGTTCTTCTCCAAGGACTCACACTCCTCATCCATGCCAAGCTCCCACTGTATTTGGATTCTACCTGCATTGCCTCTTCACATCTTCCTGGTTCTTGACCATCAATAAGCAATATAAAGAAGGTAAACAATGAATATGAGGTTCACTTACTCTTTCTGACCTTGACATGAGCATTTGAGACCTGTTGACAGTGTGTTGTCCACCCAATATTCATTCCAATGACCGATCTCAGCCATCTCACAGTCTGCTCCCAACTGATGTCGATTCCCTGCACTGACCCTAACTATCGACATCATCTCCCTGGCCGACGCCAGTGTCACATCTGCCAACGTTGGTTCCTTCATGACCGACATCGGTCTTCCTATTGCCAATGTCGATTATTGTCTGATCAATGCCGGTACCTGTGTTTGTCTGTGAGTGATAACTTTTTACCCACGAGCTCTCCATGGATCAAAATCTTGATCAAATCAACCCTGCTCTACTCAGAATAATTCATTTCCCTCACCTGATCTCTATCTGTCATCTCCTCCATGAACACCAAGGATTTCCAGTTCTTTAGCTTGTCAAAGACATCTGACTTTCACTTCAAAACTTGCATTCTCCTTATACATATGTGACTAAGCCTATGAAGCCACATCTCTGCAACAAAAGGTGAATCAGCAATATAAGTAGATAGATAAAGGATACCTACTTTCTTACCACCATCTAATTCAAGTGTATCCACTGTGAGAGTTACAGTGCATCTCTCATCACCCAAATTTCTTGAAGAAATTAGACTCATCTCCAAGACTGGTACCTGCATGGCTTCCTTCAACCACTGTGTGTCATCCATCTGCAATTTTAGCTTCACTTCCCCTTCGTCAATCCTCTGACAAGGCTCTCCAGCTCCTAAATAAAACTCTCCAAAGTCTCCAAAGACATACCCATGAAAAGATGCTCTATTTTGAACTGCATGGAAAGAGGCAAAAGAATTTGTGAACCAAGATTCCACTTTATCCAGAACATCCTGTGCAACATCCCCTTTAACATCTGCTCCTCCCTGTTGATCTGCTACCAACCAACAATCTTTATTTACCTGCTCTATCTTTCCATCAATCAGACCATTCATGTTATTCAATTTCTCCATTCGTAGCTTACTTTCTTCTGCCATTGCTATACTCCCACTCAATCTGAAACCCCTGCAAGTGACCTGTAATCAAAAACACTACCAGATCTGAACCACCTGTTAGTCAACCCAACCAAAAGCTCTGATACCACTTGTCAGGAACCTAGAACAATAAACATGCTCCGATGCCTACTAAGTCAGGATCTTGCTCTACCAATAGAGCACATATGATTAATTCTTGTATTAGCAACTAAACATGGAATTTAACCAGAATCAATAAGTAACTAGAAATATGAAACAACACATGAATTGAGAGACAATACACAATTGTATTAATAATCACTCAGAAGAATATACAATAAGGAAGATGCCACTTCTTCCTCCACCTCAAAGGTTTGCCACACTTCAAGACCTTCTTCCCTCTCTCTCGGTCACAACAATCAACTCCAATATAGAATTGATGTTCACCTCTCCAACTAGTCAGTAACACACTGCCAGTACGTCAAGTACACAACCGTACTCCAAGTAGATCTCCTGCTCTCTGCTGCTACCTGCAAATCACTAGACCTTACTCACCATTATAGATCTCCTATATAAAGTCATGCACACATGCTGACCGAGATCATACACATACGAATAACCCAGCTGATTCTCCAAACTAGTACCCACCTTGGTACTATGGCACTAGGAGGAATGCACCATTACTCTCTTCTCTCAGAAGGAGCTTATTGCTCTTTTACTCTCTAGCTACAGTTTTACAATACAACCCATGAGTCCATATATAGATCTCATGCTTACAATAATTGGACTACCTTAATTACAATAATTAGATACGCAACTCAAGACTAAGACTAGCCTTTGACATGCAAACAAACAGTCCAAAAATAGACTCTCCAAGATCAACATGCAAACTGCCTGTTCACGCACAGGCTGCTGACGCCAGCACCTCCAAGATCGATGTCGATCAATTGGTAATCGACGCCGGTTGGTTCTTCACTACTATCTGACTGATCTCAATTGATCAGACCGACACCAGTTTCCCTACAACTAACTCTGCAACTCTACATCCTCCGTAACTTCTCTTGTTTGCATCCTAGTGAAGCTTTTAGCTCCACAACCTAACAAACACCAAAACATTTGTTAAACCTCCCTAAAACCCTAATAAGGGCCCAATGTAGAAGATGTTACTCAAATCAATTCATCATGGATTGAAATTCACAGGAAGCCTATTGTATCTTGTAGTAGACTCTCTCAGGCACCTCCATGTGGTATTGAGTTTTTAGGTGAGTGAAAAGACCCTATAGGAAAGGGCTTGTTTGTGAATATGTTGTTATATCTCAAAAAAGTTACATTAGTCAAGAAAATAAAATATATGGCAAAAGGAGATAAAGACTCATATTACATGCCTCTAAAGGTTTATGGATAGGTTCCACCCTTCAAGTGTGCTAAATTGGTCATCCAAGTAAGCCAGTCGCAAACAAACCTAATGGTGTAAATAGTGTAAAACCCAGGCAATAGTGAGCAAATGAATTTGAGTGTGTTTTCATGATAGAATGATGAAATAAAGTACATGAATATGTTTTTTAGGAATTTCATGTATATTTAATTCTTTTAATAAGTTTTGGAGGTCAGGAAAATATATGAAAATGTTGAAGTTAAAATGGCCTGTCTGGTTCTATTTAGAATATGTGATATAGGGTCAAGAAATTGGTCTGCAAGATCAATATTTTCCATTTAACAATATAATATTTCTATCTAATAATGGTTTTTATATCTCATTATATCATTTACATGCATCAAAATTCATATAAATTGTCTACATAGGTGTTGGAGGTCTAAGTCATCATGATTGTGTTTTGAGTATCCTGACAGTTCTGAGTGAGTGTTGTGACGAGTTGTTCTTGAAGTCTTAAGCTTTGAGTGAAAGTGTCTAATGTATTTGGCAATGGACCTGAGTTCATGTAGGGTATATATATGTATTTTTTTAATCATATTTGAGTGGCTTAAGTCTATTTGAGCTTGAATATTAAAAGATAGACTTTTTGGTGTACACAGGCCTAATAAGACTAAGTACTTCTAAGAGGTTTCATGAAGTGGTTGGATCCAAAATGTGTTATGGAGCTCAGATTATGTTGTATAAGGTATATTTGGATGTTTTTTGAAAGGGTTGTCCTATGTATGGAGGTATAATCTTTTCCAAGGGATCAAATGGTAATGTGTTGATAAGAAGGCCTAATGCAATTAGGTCTCCATAAGACCTGAAAGTGAAATGAGGCCTAATTGAGTCATGACAGACCAAAACATAATCAAATTTAATTTGAATCATGTTTATGAGATGTCCTAATACCTATTATATTTCCTACCTAAGATGTTAATGATGTGTGACCAACCAAGTGGTATATGAACAAGAGATGAGTATATATACAAAGTATTTTAGGCCTATTTAAGTATGCTAAGTGTAAGCGAATGGATTGATAAATAAATGAGCCTAATGAGGTTGGGAAACAAGTTTTGAACCCATAGGAGAGATAAAATAATCATATCATTAAGATCATAGAGGTGTTTTATATTTGAAGATCAAGGACATATGACCTATTTAGTCTTGAAGAGGGCTACTTGAGCAAAAAAACTTAAAGGGTGTTTTGAGAGAGATCAAGTGGAGTACAGTTGAAGGAATGATCATTGTCTATTGAAGGGATATAATAAATTCATCAAATATGTGTTATTTATGTATGAAAGTGGATAGAGTTTAGATAGATCATATGGAGAGCTGAGTGGAAGAAAAGAAGAAAGAAGTGTGATTGGCTAATTTGGTGCTTGGTCAAAGAGGGAGTTGAAGCTTCCTTATAGGTTGGTGCTTACAGAATTGGTCTTGGCTAAGTTGGTGCTTTGTTAAGAGGTAGTTGAAGATTCCTTGAATTTTGGTTCTTGCATAATTTTACTCTAATTGAGTTGGTGCTTAGTCATAAGGGGTTGTAGCCTCCTAAAAATTTGGTGCTTGCTAAAGTAAAGTGGGTGCTTGATAAATCTAGGGTTGGTGCTCCATGTTGGGTTGGTTCTCAACTAAATTTGATACATTATCTAATAGGACAATTTTTCCAAGATTTGTTTAAGTGGGTTTTATTTCACATGAGGTTTTACCACATATGTGATGTGTTACCTTATTTGATGTTCATGTTATTGGTTCTTAATGCATTGTTAGATCACTATGTTGCTTTCATAGTTCATAGATGAGTGGATGTAATTGATTGAATTTTTTTTAAGATTGATTCACCCCCTATTAATAATTGTGCTTATAATAATTTCTATCAGATCTTGGTCCTTTGAATTAGGCCTAACAGCTTGAAGGAGATCCTTGAAGCACAAACATGTCTAGTCAACAAGTACAAGGAGGTTTCTCAACCAATAAGGCTCCTCTCTTTAGTGGGACTAAATATGCATTTTGGATATTTAGATTGAATTCCTATCTAATGTCCTTGGGTTATGACATATTTCAATATGTTGTTCATGGATTCACTCCACCCTCTACACCATAAATTAATGCACCAGGTAAGAAGGTAAGTGAGATCAAATTTGAGACAATGAATGCCATCATGTGTGGTCTTTCAGAAGTAGAATTTGTTAAGGTCATGCATTGTGTTATAGCCAAATGGATTTGGGAAATTTCTTAGAACATCTATGAAGGAGACACTAAGGTTAAGTTGGAAAATTTGTAGAATCATTAAAGGTAGTTTGAAAGCCTAAGAATGAAGGAGGATGAAAACATTACATCTGATATGTTGAGAGTAGATGAAGTGGTAAATGTCATTAGAGGCTTAGGAGAGAAGTTGGAAGAATAAATAGTAGTACAAAAGGTATTGATATCTCTACATCTATGTTTGATTTAAAGGTGTCTATTATGGGGGAGATCAAAGACTATAACATGTTATAGATGGATGAGTTTCATGGCATCTTGACTACCTATGTAATGATAACAAGTGATGGAAGACATTCCAAGAAAGAAGCTACATTCAAAGCTTAGAAAAATTCATAAGGTAAGAAGGCCAAGGATGATATTTATATAGACATTGATGATGACAAGATAGAAGCCATGTTTGTCATAAAACTAAGGAAAGGTTCAGGTAAGTATAAGGGCGAGTTGTCATTCAAATGATTTAACTATGGTAAGATTGGTCATTTTGAATCTAAATATCCTAACAAGGATAATACTAAGCATGATTAAGAACATGATGAACATCATGGTGATGATAAGAATATATATAAGCTTGACAAGATCAAGAAGAGTTTTAAGAAGTATGAAGACAAGAAAGGGTCATTCAATAACAAGAGAAGTTTTTATACCAAAGAAGGTAGTAGCTCATCTGATGTAAGGGACACTAGTACATATGATAGTGATAATGATAGTAATGATCATGATAACAACGAAAATTTATTCATGGATATAGAAACAAACAATGAGGTTAAAGTGAACCTTGAGGCAGAATTGGTGAGTGTTTTAGAGGAGTTGAAGTTCTGAAGAAGGAAGAATGAAAAAATAAGATCATTGGTTAAGAGTTATGAGGATCAAATAAATCTATTTGAAGAGAGACTAATAAATAACACCAATGAACATGATAATATAATCAAACAATTGGAAACTCATATTGAAATTATCACAAGTCTTAAGATCTAGAAGGAAGAATGCATCAAGTCTAGAATAGAAATGGAGTCCTTGAAGGAAGAATTAGATCAAGCAATAGTCAAGTTGAAGACACATCAAATATTTGAAAGGAGTACTAAAGTTATTGGTAATATTTTTATTAGTCAAAGGCTTTCATATGAAAAAATAGGTCTTTAGTTCAAGGAAGACCAAAAAGAGAATGAGGAGAGTCAGACCCTAAAGACCTATGCAGAAACTCTCAAATTTGAGACACAAAGTGATCATCAACAAGTCAATAATACCAACATGAAAGTCAACATGAAGAGACTAATCAAGTAGCCCAATGGAAAATGAGGTATTCTAATTATTTCAATGATTATTGTTTTTATTGTCATAACTTTGGTCATAGAGAAATTGGTTGTAGAATGGTCTCAGGGGATGAGTTGTCATGGGACCATGAGAAAACGAGTAATCAGTCAACAGGTTAGTACAGTAATGTTGTTTGATACAGTTGTCATAATATGGGACACATTGCAAGATTTTGTTCTAATAGAGTTATAAGGCCCTTGAGACTTAACAAGGTATATGGATCTCCTAGAGTGCATAATAGGGGTCAAACATTGGTTGGAAACCAAAGAAAGACAAGACTAATCATATTGAGCCTAAAAGTAAAGATAGTTTATTTTCTAAATTAGAGAAAGGATAAGAAGTGTAGGAATTTCAAGAACACTCATTATCTACATATATTGACAAGATATTAAAAGAGAAGAAGGATGACACTATTCTATTAGTAGATGCATGAGGTTGAAGTCAAATAAGGATTCATCTTGAGAGGATTATAGGTTGTTTGTATTACAAGGTATGATTTGTTTTGTTTGTAGTTTTTATGTATATGACAAGGTGAAAGGAGTTTCGGTTAGTATGAACATTGATTCTAGAGATCAGTTCATTACAGGTCATGGTATGGAATGAAAGTCTGAGCATAAGATTGTGTCTAGAGACATATGGAATATGAATTGGTCTATAAGACTCATATGGTCATAAAGACAAGTTAGATGTTGTTAACAAAGCTGGAAGCATGTTAAAAGCTTATTTAAGTTGATTGGTATATGAGAGGTAAGCAAAAATTTGTTATGTGTTTTTAATAGTTGATAGCTTTATTTGTGTTGAGAATTGTTATTGGTATCAAGATGCTTGAAGGAAGCTGAGGATAGTTTGAGAGCCATGATGACTCAAGTGATGAACATAAGCTATGAAGACAAAGGGGAAGTCTCTAATTCTTCAATTGGTGTTAGAAGTGGGGTAGCCTAGTGAGTGATAAAGAATTTGATCTATATAAAGGACAAGGTAAGTGTTCTTGTGCATTTGAATTCATTTAAAGAAGGTATGCATGGAGTTAAGGGGAGCATGTTTGTATGATGCTTCATAGACTCAATGATCATGTTACTAAAAGGGGGAGAGATCTCAAAAAGGGAGAAAGTTCAAAATGCTTTATAGACTCAAGAAATGTTAAAGATCATGCTTGTTGTAAGAGGTGTGATCCAATAAGTTACATCATGAGGAAGAAAGTTGCAGATGCCTCTTTGTCAATAATGTCAAAAATGGGAGAATGAGCACATGGGAAAAGTACCATTTTTGAACTAATTTTAGATTATAGTGTGTTTTCCATCAATGTATTTGCCATCAATGATAAAAGGGTAATTTGTTGGCATGTTGTTGGCATTGATGTAAAAAAATTGTATCATGTCAAGATTATATTGTCATTGATGTCAAGGTTGATGTCAGGGTTGATGTCAAATGTGACTAAGGATAGATGGCAGCATATGATATGTCAAGGTGCATAAGAGTCTGATCATGAGAGTTATCATGAGTAAGGTCATTCATGAAATAGAAAGTGTTGCATGGATGAGAATTGTCATGAGTGTTGTGAGCATGGAAGGTACAGGCCATGGAAGATGTTTGAAGACAACCAATGTTTACACAAGAAGCATAGTGCATGAAGAGGTATGTATAAGTCATTGATGTCATGATATGAGGAGGTATGTGCATAGTGTGGCATAGTGAATGGATATGTTGTTTTGGAATTGTATGTCATTTTAATTCTTTGAATAAGCTTTGGAGGTCAAGAAAAGAGATGAAAATGTTGAATCCAAAATGACTTATCTGGTTCAGTTTAGACTGTGTGATATAAGGTTAAGAAATTGGTCTCCAAGACCAATATTTGCCATTTGACCATTTAATGATTCTATCTGAGAATGGTATGGAGATATCATAGGATAACTTACATGAATTTTAAGTCATATAAATTTTTTACATAGGTTTTGGAGGTCTAAGTCACCATGACTATGTTTTGAGTATTCTGATAGTTATGAATGAGTGTTGTGATGAGTTGATCTTGAAGTATTAAGCTTTGAATGAAAGTGTATAATGCATTTGGTAATGACCCTGAGTTCATTTAGACTCTATCTATGTAATTTTTTAATCATATTTGAGTGTCTTAATTGTGTTTGAGCTCTAAAATTGAAAGGCAAACTTTTTGTTGTACACAGGCCTAATAGGACTGAGTACTTTTGAGGGGTTTCATGAAGTGGTTATACCTAAAAGGTGTTATGGATCTTAGAGGATGTTGGTTAAGGTCTATTTGGATGTTGTGTGAAATGTTTGTGTTGTGTATGGAGGTATAATGTTTTACAAGGGATCAAATGGTAATGTGTTGATAAGAAGGCCTAATGCAATTAGGTCTCCATGAGACCTAAAAGTGAAATGAGGTCTAATTAAGTCATGGCAAGCCAAAAGAGACTCAAATTCCATTTGAGATTTTTTTATGAGATTACCTATGTGATTTTTTAATCATATTGAGTGTCTTAATTTTTTTTGAGTTTTAAAATTGAAAGGCAAACTTTTTGTTGTACACAGGCCTAATAGGACTGAGTTCTTTTGAGGGATTTCATGAAGTGGTTACACCTAAAAGGTGTTATGGAGCTCAAATGATGTTGATTAAGGTCTATTTGGATGTTGTGTGAAAGGTTTGTGTTGTGTATGGAGGTATAATTGTTTATAAGGGATCAAACAGTAACGTGTTGATAAGAAGGCCTAATGCAATTAGGTTTCCATGAGACCCAAAAGTGAAATGAGGCCTAATTAAGTCATGAAAGACCAAAAGAGACTCAAAGTCCATTTGAAACATTTTTATGAGATGCCCAAAGACCTATTCTATGGCTGACCTAAGAGGTTAAGGGTGTGTGGCTGACCAAGTGGTATATGAACAAGAGATAAGTATATATACAATGCATCTTAGGCCTATTTAAGTATGCTAAGTGTAAGCAAATGAATTGATAAATAAATGATCCTAAGGAGGTTGGGAAACATGTTTTAAACCCTCAAGAGAGAGTATAAAATCATATCATGAAGATCATATATGTGTTCTGCAGTTGAATATAAGGGACACATGACCTATTCAGTCTTGAAGAGGGTTATTTGAGCAAAGAAGCCTCGAGGTAGTTTTTAGAGAGATCAAGTGGAGTAGAGCTAAAGGAGTGATCATTTTCTATTGAGGGGATATTAGAGTTACATCAGAGGTGTTTTTTATGTGTGATAGTGGATAGATTTTAGATATATCAGATAGAAAGCTGAGTGGAATAATAGAAAAAAGAAGTGTGATTGGCTAAGTTGGTACTTGGTCAAAGAGGGAGTTGAAGATTCCTTGTAGGTTGGTGCTTGAAAAATTGGTCTTGGTTGATTTAGTGCTTGGTCAAGAGGGATTTGGATCTGCCTTGTAGGTTGGTACTTGTAGACGTGTCCTTTGACTGAGTTGGTTCTTAGTCATAGTGGGTTGTAGCCTCGTAGTAAGAAGGTGCTTGCTAAAGTTAAGTGGGTATTTGATAAATCTAGGGTTGGTGATCCATGTTTGGTTGGTGCTCAACTAAATTTGATATATTGTCTTATATTAAAGTTTGTCCAAGCTTTGTTTTAGTGGGTTTTATTCCCCTGAGGGTTTCTCACATATGTGATGTGTTATCTTATTTCATGATCATGTGATCGATTCTTAATGCATTGCTAGATCATTGTGTTGATTTCATCATTCATAGATGAGTGGATGTAATTGATTGAAGTTTTTTGAAGACTGATTCACCCACTTAGTTATTTTGCTTCCAAAAGGGTCTTGCAAGGTAGACATTTCTAGTTTGCCTAGGTCTCTTAACTTGTTCCAATAATTCATTTTGAGTTTTGAGCCCTTTTAGCCTCTGAAACCTATTCTAACATGTTATTTGGGAAATTTCAAGTGAGTTTCATTTTTTGAACTTATCTCTAAAGCAACTTATGGGACTTCATTTTAAACTTGCAAGATCTTGTTAAAATCTCACTTTATCAAGCAAAAAGTTCATCAATTTCCTGATTTGGTCTATCTAGTTCAAAGTTATTTGTTTATCGTTAATCAAGTTTTGAGGAGCATTTTGCTTAAGTTTTAAAAATATTAAGGCCCCAAGACCTCATTGGGATTCTAAAGCCTACATAGGTATTGGATGTTTCATCTCAAATATCTCTCTGCTAATTAGAGATTATGTTCTGAATAGATTTTTGGGGAGGGTTGCATATCATTCTAGTGTTATCCAGATTAAAAACTCTATTAGATTTAGGGTTTGCATTAGGTAGTCTCTTAGTTTTAGTTTAGAATTTAAGCTCAGCTAGGTTTTGGGTTCTTTATCAAGGTTTTGGGGGTCATTTTCCCCATAGAGTGTTGTTAATGGTAATCGAGGGTAGAAAATTTGATCGAGTTGGGGGCCACCCCCATGTTTTTTTAATTTGTTAATTAGGGTTGGAATCCCAAATACGTTGGGACATCTCCACCCCCCCCAACCCTATCATTTTAAATTTAAATAATGGTATTCAATGGGAAATACCTAACTAGGTCGGGGGCCACCCCCCACCCAATGTTTATATCGACATAGTTGGGGTGGGAGGGCCGACTAGGTCAGGGACCCCTGAGCTCCTCCTCTTTTCAATTTGGGGTATCAACCCCATAAAACCCCATAGGGCCTTATAATGTTAATCAAGGATTTTTCTCCCCAAATCAATTCCTTTATTTCCAAAGGGTGTGTGGGATTTTCAAGTTTAAAACCCCAACTCCCTTGCTCCTCTTACTTTCTATGTAGCTTACCCTTACTCTCCTCCACAACTCAGCTCATCCCCATCAAGCTCTAACTCAGGATTCAACCCATCCAACTCTCAGTTCAAGATCAATATCACCTAGAATCACCAAATGCCAAGCCCAATTCACTTCCCTCCATGCTATTTGAGCTTTGCCTCACCCAGTGCTCTTACTCATCCTCGCTCGAGCTAAATGTAGAATCACCAAATTCAAAAGCCTACCAACATGAATTTTAAATGATCTAATACTATTCAGAGGTTTAAATGAAATTAGGTCTAAGTAATATTAAAAGGGTACCCTGATTCATTCTATTCATTCTTGGAAAACTAGATTAGAACTAGGAGGGACTAAATATGAATAATAACATTAAAATAGAAGCCTGAACATCCAAAAATCCTGAATAGAACTAGTTATGTTATTTTTTAGCTGGTTTTAGTTTTTTTATCATATCTTAAGTTCCCAAAGTCCATTTTTGACTTTTTTTAGTTGTGTTGAGAATATTGTTCAATTATGATCATCCCGATAATAGAAATTTTATCTAATTTTGCCTGTAGTGAAAGCTCTTCATGTTTTTCTATCATTTTTATTGTTCACATTTTTTAGTGATGATTTATAACTCTTTTTTGGTTTTTTACATAAATAAATAGTGGAAAGTGGTGAATTAGAATGAAAGGAGGTAGTTTAATGCATTAATGATGGTTGGTGGGAATTTTAGAGGGAAATTTCTCTCCATTGGAGGCCCCAATATCTATAAATTCCTTGAATTAAAATAAAAAGGGGTTGGCTCTTTTCCTCTCAAAGGGACATTGAACCAGTCAATTTAATTCTATATTTTTGCTTTTATTTTTCTTACCTCTCTTATTTTGCATGGGGAGATGTTGTCCAAATTCATACTTGAAGGATCATTGTAATGTTATTATTCTATCAAGAAAACATTTTATTCAATATATGAGTTGTGAAAGTTTATTTGGCATTCACTTACACATGCAAATATGGTGGTGGTGTTCTCTTTTGGCTCTTTGATCCCTAGACTCTAGCACTGATTCATGTTGTGGTTGTGTAAATCTTGGCCAGACATGGTAGTGGTTATGGATTACAAGTGATCAGATAATTGTGGATTTGGCTACATCCTCTCAAGTTTTCTCTCTTTCCCCTCTCTCTTTTTATCCTTTTTATCTAGTTGGTTAGTTTAGGGTTCCTTTTCATAATTTATATTTAACGTTGTATATATGATTACAAGTCATTCTATTATTATTATTGCACTATTGAATTCAGTTAATGGAATGAATGGATGAATGTAATCCCCAAATTAGTCACACAAATAATTAAACAAACCTTAAATGTTGATTTCCACATTGTAGGTAAACCAAAAATCAATGCAAGTTTTGTTGTCACGTGTTTTGCATGAAACTCACCCAAGTGAAATGAAAAATAAAAAATTTCATTTTACATTTTTTAAGTACCACAAACCATTAAAACCAAGTTTGAAATATTTCATAGATTCAATAAAGGCCCCTTGATTAGAATGGTCATAATGAGCCAATGAGTAAAGATTGGTGCACCTAGACTAGGTAGATAAAGACCTTGGGGAGAAAATATCTTCAGATCTCCCCCCTTTTGGGAGGGGAAGGTGTGTCAAAAACACCTACACATAGTTGGTTGGTCATTTGTGCCAAAATATTGATCAAAATTCTAGCACTAGAATGAGGGCCTAAATCAGAATATTTTAGACTTGTCACTGCATTTAAACTTGTTGCCCTCTCTTTTATGTTTCATCCAACCTATTGTGTGCTCAAAATGCATCATCAACATTATGGCACTATAAGGAGGTCTTGACTATCCCAAACCTGAAACTAAAATTTTAACAAAAATCTTAAACTTGAACAATATAAGCTTTACCCAAGTGATGTTCTAGGTTCTAAGACTAGAAAATTCAATTTTAGACCCACCTATGGCTCTTGCTTGGCTAGGTGGAAGTGGCTACCCTATGAATATTCCAAGGACCACTCATGACCTGACCAAAGATCTAATGAATTGTCAAAAATATACACATGGTGGGATTTAAATGGTAAAAGAACACATTCAGGCATTGAAGGATGTCATAATCAGGACTCAAATACAACACAAAAGCATTGCCTACCATTTATTTCCTTTCTCTTTGGATAGGGAAGCATATAGTTGGTATCTCAACTTGCTTCATAGATGCATCACCAAATGGGTATCCTTTAAAAAAATATTCCTTGATCATTTTAGCATACCCACCGACCCTATTGCCATGTACTATAAATTTGGCATAGCCTGTAGGGAACCCAATGAACATGTTAGCACATTCAATGCCTACTTTCACCAGTTATACAAGAGGTTGAAAGACCCTTTCCTAAAAATAAAGAATTTGGATATAACTATATATCTTAATGTGTTGGACCCCCGAACCGTTATGTTCATTTGGAGGACTTTGTTTTCTCTCATATCTCTCACATTGGTTTAGCAAGAGGATTACACAATTAAACAATAATCCATGTTGTATGGCTATTATGTGGACCCACTTTATTCTCAAGGATAGTTGGGTGTTTATACCTAAAATCCTTCAATTCACCTATGTGTAAGTCATTAAATAGTTTAATTTGAGCCTTATAACAAAGCATTACTTCAAGCCAACAATCAATCAAACTTCCTTATAATTAATGAGAACCCTGATGTTATTTTTAATGCATGCAATTATGATAATTTATCATATGAAAAATAAGTTATTTTTCCTTATTTTAGTGATCAAGCATCTTTTGCTGATTTTTCTAATCTAGTATAATTTGTTGTAGAAGACTATTCACAAGTAATGCTTGAACTTGCCTAAGATATCGCGTACTAAACTTCACAATTTGGTACCTATGGATACAAAAAAGAGACAAGTGCAAAAATTATCTTGTTGATCGATAATACACCATTATATAAGAGAGAATCAATCCTCAAGAGCAGTGATGAAGATGAGTCTGATTATGATGAAAAAGTAGTCATTGTCTCAAGTGACTTACTAGCTAAAAATCAAAGTAATATTGAGCCGCCTACACTTGATGAAGAACTAGAAACCTCGTATAATCAATCAGTTGAAGAAATAGAAGAGTTGGATCATCTGGATGAAGAAGATGTATGTTATGTGTTCAAAATACCCTTGCTATATGTTTTTGTTCCCACATTTATGAATATGATTCAGGATGACAAATAACTCATTGGTAGTAGTGTATCACCCATCTCATCCTTGGAGATAGAAGAAATTGAAGAATATAATGATGAAATTAGTTATTCATCTAAGGAAGGTGAGTTATAAGTGTTCAAAATACAATATATCTTACCTTAGGACAACCTTACCTTTGATCTAATTGACTTGAACCTAAATGAATAAGTCATGAGATCCATTTATACTAAAGATCAGTCCTTCTATGTTGCCAATGATAGCTGGAAATATGAATAAAATCAGGTTTTTTCATTTATAGTAGAGAAATTAGATCCATTAGAACAACTTAGAGAATGGGATTGCATTAGTCATGTAGTCCATGAAATAATAGAGGTAACCAAGATAGGAATGCATGATTATAATCATGGTTTCCCAAACCATGAAGTAATGAAGCTAGTGGGAGTCAGAGTTAAGAGTGGCCTAATATAATGTAACTCTCTATGCATGTCTTCCACTGATGACAAGTCTAAAAGATTGCTCACATGGTAAGAATCAATTTTATGCCTTCTAAACACTAAATATAACAAAGAGGATGTTTTTAAAACATTCAAATCATTTAAGGAACAACCAAAAATGGATTCATTGCTTGGTTTCGATGAAGCACCTATCTCTACTAGGTTGATACGTAGGTCATTCTGGTATGAGGGCAAAGGTATTTCTCTAAGCTTATCCCAAACACTTTCTACAAGTTAAATGTAGGTACACTAATGTATTTAATTCTAAAAATTCATTTAATTTGTATAGAAATAATGTAGATAAAACTCTATGGGATAGTGTTCATGAGCGTAGAGGTCAAAATAGGTGTAAGTATGTACATCTCCTTGGTAAGATCTCTACCAATCTTCTCAAAATTTTGAATGTGAATAAGTTCTATATTAGGTGTTTAACTAGCGAGAATGTCCTTGCTCATCTATGGGCATTTCCTTAAAAATTTCACTTCTACGTATGCATTAGCCTGGTAGTTCCTGTAAATACCTTCTCTTTCCTTTTCCTACTTTGTTTTTCATTTATTTTCATGTTTTTTGGTTAGTTTAGTTTGCTTTCCCTACTTTTTTAGTGTTGGTCTAGCCTCATTGTCTATTCTTTTTTGGTTTGGTCTATTTGTTTTTCCCTATAGGTTCCCCTATTGGTCAAAAGAATGAAGAACCAAAGGCATGTACGTAGGTAAATCTCATTAAAATCTCACTTTGTAATGTGAAAAACTCAATAATTTTTTTGATTTGGTCTATCTAGTTCAAAGCTATCTACTTAGTGTTAATCAGGTTTTTAGGAGTATTTTACCTAAGTTTTCAAAATCTTAAGGCCAAAAAACCTAATCAGGCTTCTAATGCCTAAATAGGTCTTGGAGGTTTCATCGCAAATATCTTTTTGCTAACCAAAGATTATGTTTTGAATATGTCTTTGAGGAGGGGTGTGAATCATTCTAGTGTTATCCAGATTAAAAATTCCAATAAGGTATAGGGGTTGCATAGGGTGGTATCTTAATTATATTTAGGCTTTTAAGCTTGACTAGGTGTTGGGGTCTTTGTCAAGGTTTTGGGGGTCATTTTCTATGTAGTGTTTTTAATGATAATTAGGGGTGAAAACCCCGATTAGGTCAAGGGCCAACCCCATTTTTTTTGTTAATCGAGGTGGGAGTCCTAACTAGGTTAGGACCTCCCCACCCCCCACCATTTTAAATTTAAATAATGGTAATTGGGGGTGTAATCCCCAACTAGGTCAAGGAACCCCAAACCCCTCCTCCTTTGCATTTGAGGTATTAACCCCAAAAATCCAATAGGGCTTTTCAATGTTAATCAAGGATTTTGATCCCCAACTCAACACCTTCATCACCAAAGGGATTATGGTATTTTTTATCTCAAAAACTTGACACCATTCCTCCTCTTAAATTATATGTGGTTTGCCCCTACTTGCCTTCTTAGCTCAAGTTGTCCTCATCAGGCTCCAACTTGGGCTTTACCCCATCCAACTCCTAGTTCAAGCTTGAGTTCACCTTGACTTGCTAAACATCGAGCCCAAATCACTTCCTTACATTCCACTCAATCTTTGCTCAACCCAATCCTTTGACTCATCGTAGCTCAAGCTAAACACAAAACCACCAAAATGAAAAAGCCCACCAACATGAATTTTGACTAATCCAATATTATTTGGAGGTTAAAACAAGATTAAGTCCAAGAAATATACAAAGGGGGGCCTCCTTAGTTTTATTCAGGCTTAGAAAGGTTGATTAGAACTAAGAAGGACTAAATATGATAGTAACATTAAAATATAAACCTTAACCTCTAAAAATTATAGATACAACTAGCTAAGCCATTTTTGAGCTAGTTTAGGTTTTTTTATCACATCTTGAGTTCTTAGAGGCCATTTTTTATTCTGTCAATTATGATAGGAATCTGGTTTGATTACGATCATCCTGGTAATATCAATTTTATCTATTTTTGCCTATAGCAAAAGTTGTTCCCATTTTTCTATCATTTTTATTGTTCACATTTGTAATTGACAAAATTTAACTCTTTTTTGGTTTGTTTTTTAAAGAAATGAACTGTGAAAAGTGGTGAATTGGCATGAAATGAGGTAGTTGAATGCATTAATGATGGTTAGTGGGATTTTTTGAAGGGAAATTCCATCTATTGGAGGCCCTAATATCTATAAATTTCTTGAATTTCACTAAAAATGGGCTGTCTCTTTTTCTCTCAAAGGGACATTAAACCAATCAATTTAATTTTGCATTTTAGCTTTTATTTTTCCTCCCTCTCTTCTTTTGCATGGGGAGATGTTGTCAAAATTCATATTCAAAGGATCATTATAATGATGTTGTGCTATCAAGAAAACATTTTATTTAATATAGGAGCTATGAAGTTTATTTGGTACTCACTTGTGCATGCAAATATAGTGATGGTGTCCTTTTTTCTCTTCTATATCTTTGATCCCTAGAGTCTAGCACTGGTTTGTGTTATGGTTGTGTGAATGTTAGCTATGTTGTTTCCAAAATCAGCTTAGCTTGTTTTTGGGAACAACCCCTATGAAACTTGTCCATTTCATCTTTCGTCTCTCTAAGTTTGTCTTCGAGACGGGTTCTTCTCGTTCTCGTCTTGGTCCAATTGCACCTTTCAAAATTTGTAATGTCTTGTTATCACGTCTTCCCCAAAATGTGAAGGTCGTTATGGTCTCGATGTGTTCAGGGGACCAAAACCTACCTCTTTCAGAGTTAATGTTTCATTTCTTCCATTTTCGTACACAGGCAACAAAATTTGCCACCAGTGCATTTTGCCTTTTACCTGCAAGGGCGGCAATTTTTACCACCCCTACATTTTTACTTGAAAGGGTGGCAATTTTTGCCACCCCTAAAATTTTACCTATAAGGGCAGTGAAAATTGCCACCCTTGCATGCCTCATTTTTCATGTGCGGCATTTATTGCCACGCACAGCGGGTTATTGGGGTCAGTTTTTGCCCCATATAGCCAGATTTCAGTCCTATTTTTTTAATTCTTCCTCCTCTCCTCTTGCCCTTTGTGTCTAGACGATCCAGCGAATGGGTGACAGCACGTTTTGGTGGATTTAATCTCGTGGCACACGTGGCTTTCCAAGTAGATCTTGTTTTTTGCATTTGTGTTCTCCTCTTTCTAGTTAGTTTGTTTTTATTATTGTTTTTCCTTCTTCTCTCTGTTGGCATTCCCAATTTCCTTTCCATGCTGGGGTGGCAATTTTTGCCGCCCCTCCCCGTTGCCCGTGATTTTTGTGCAAACCAGGCACGGGCAGCAATTTTCACTGCCCATGCCTCTTGGTTGCCCTTGCCACAGCCCCTACCTGTGTGGGTAGCAAATTTTTCTACCCATGCAGGCCTTGCCTGCATAGGCAGTGATTTTCACCGCTCGTGCCCTTTTTTTTGCAAAACCTACATCAGCGGCAAATTTTGCCACCGATGTAGGCCAGAAGTGCATGGGTGGTGAATTTTGCCACCCCTACACTTTCCCCTCTGATCTGTAGAGGTGATGAATTTTGCCGCTCGAGCAGGACGATCTTACAGGGGCAGCAAATTTTTTCGCCTCTACATTCTATCTATTCGACATGTAGGGGCAGTGAATTTCACCGTCCATGCATTTTTCCTCTAATTTTTTTCTAACTCCAAAACTTTTCCCCTTTTCCATCTTTTTCCTTTCCTCCCCTTTTTGCCTAGTTTCCCACCTGACCCTTTTAAAGTGCCCTTCCTTGGTCATGATCACTTAAAATGTGGATTCCCCAACTCGCCCACTTTTCCCTAATTGTGTGATCATGACTGCAATACTTTCAAAGAATTCTTGCTCATCAGCACCTATTCGATCGAGGCCATTTCCAATGTCTGAAACGTCTTCCAAAAAGTCAAAGGCCATGAAGTACAAATACCAGGGAATCTTCCTAATTACTTCAGTCACCTCCAACATTGATGACATCAGAGACACAAAAATTGGCCACGTGGACATGGCCAAGTTCATGACCCGAACTAAGGCAATGAACACGAGTTTCGAAATGAAGAGAATTGTTGAAAGCAACATTCATCTGGGTGCCACTTTCCTAGTGGCAGCACATCATACGAAGTTCATCCTCTAGTGTGCCTGGTTCTACAATAAAGAGACAAGATCAGTCTCAGATGCCAATGGTAACATAGTAATTTGGATAGATCTCGAATTTATTGAAAAAGTCTTTATGTGCCCTCCTTCTATCGAAGTGCTGAGGATTGATTTTGTAGAAGCACAGAAGGAGTATGACAAGGACCTTGAGAGGGCAAAGAAAGTGATGAATAACAGGTGGCTAAAGACACCCAAAACCAATCTATCTAGATGGCCGTAGAACTTCTCGAGGAGCGATTTCATTGAAGAATTCAGTGACTTGATCACCCTTCTCAGTAGAGTGTGAGGCCTCCCATCTTCCTCACAATTCCATGAGTGGATGTACCCATTCATTAAGATCATCCTCCAGGGTAAGCAAGTCATCTTTTAGGGTGAGCAGATCAATAACTCCCTTCATGAGCAGCTAACCAAGGTACAAGCTTCTTCAAAATTCTATATGACTTCATACCTTGTCTACATAGCTGCCTCGATGTGAACCTTTCCAGGTTTGACAACTGAAGGGGATAGAAAGACCACCCTAGTCTACTCATATTACCCCAGTTGACGCTTCAAGGATCAATCCACCATTTCAAAAGGGTAAATGACTCTTTCTTTGCCATATTTTATGCCTCTTCGACCCTCAGCTTGAACAGAAGAGAGTATCTGATGAGGCTTAGACAGTCATCAATGACTACGATTGTATGTTCCTTCAATTTCCCACCTTCTATTATCTTTGGGTTGGATTTTTCTAAGGCTATCCCTATATGCTCCCCAGGTTTCCTTCTGATAAGTTAGTTCTGATGGAGCTTTGTCGACAAATCACTGTCGTACATACTAGGCAAATGGAGCTGAAAAAGCCAGGTCTCAGGTTTCCAGTTGAAATTGGCAGATACTCTATCTTGATAGTAGCCAAAGCCAAAGTCATGGAAATAGATATGCAGCTGGTCACTATGAAATAATTCAAGAGAAGGGACAAATTTGACTATAGGGAAGTCAAAGACATGATCAAACGAAAGACTCAATTCCATGAGCCTATGATCGAAGACATCTGGGTAGACCTGAGAACAGTAGAAGAAATCAGGGGGATGGACTATAGCAGGCTAACCCTAGAACAAATTGAGTATTTGGGGCTTGCAGAGATTCCCCCCAATATGGTCGATGATAAGAGCATTATCAATAGCAGGTACCCAGCTAAAAAGATTGTTGACTCCCTCTTCCTCCAATTCAATGGTCTCAGAAAGAGCTAACTTCTCTGAGGAAGAGATTTGAACCAATATTGGTGAATACCAATGATTGGTTAGCAGCCAAAGGGATCATACTGAAAGAATTTATTACGGGATCAGAGGCTGAGTTTCAAGCAGAGATGAGGAAGAAGGAAGAAAATAGGACCAAGAAAAAAGGTCATGTTTGTCAGGATCTAGGAAGCACAATTGATTACCATGTACAAGCAACTAAACGTGGAATTAACCAGAAGCAATAAGTAACTAGAAATTAAAAATAGCACAAAATATGAGAGACAATACCCAATTGTATTAATACTCTTCCAGAAGGAAATACAACAAAGAAGATGTCACAATCTTCTTCCTTACACTCCTCTAGGGCTCCCACACCTCTAAGGCATAAACAGTAAATCTCTTCAAGAGCTCACTCTCTCAACTACGGTCACAACAAACAACTAAAACACAGAGCTGTTGTTCACCTCCAACCAGTCAGTAACAATACTGCCAGTACCAACTGAGTATACACACATACTCCAAGTACGCAATGTACTCCAAGTAGATCTCACCTGATCTTGCTCCTTGATGTGTTGATGTCACCTTTGATCTTGCTACCCCGTAGATCTCCTTTGACCTTACACACACATACCTGCAGATCAATCAATCTTACTTACCACATGTAGATCTCCTTCCTGATCTTGCACACCTGTAGACCAACCTGGTCTTACATACCATGAAGAACACTTGTCCTCCAAACCAGCACCCCTATGGATCTTCTAACAGACCTTACTCTCCCAGAGATCTACTTGATCATACACACTTGGCACTATGGCACTATGAGGAGCCAAGCTTGCTCTCTCTATTTAGCACCAGGAGAATCCCTACTTTGATCCCTCACACTTTACAATATAGCCCATGAGTCTCTTAAATAGATCTCATGCAAACAATAATTAGACATCCAATTACAATAATTAGATCCACAGCTCAAGACTAAAATTAGCCTTTTAACATGTGAACAACTAGTTCGTTAACAAACTATTCATGAACTAGCAGTTCTAGAACTGCATAGGCGACTGATGTCCATCCCTATCTGGCTAGAGATGACCAACATCGGCCGATACCTGATCGATGTCGGTTGCTCTGCTCACTGGATATGACTGACATCAGTTGATCAGACCGACGTCGGTTGCTCTACAACTCAGTAACCTCTCAACAACCTCCTCCATGTCTGCATCAGTGAAGCTTTTAGCTCCATAACCTAACAATCTCCCACTTGGAGATAAATAGTTACATTGTACCTGTACCTATACACCATCTAATTTATTTTTTGGCTTGTATTCCTCTTCAAGCTCAATCCTGAAGACCAACCACCACACATCCTGTGCTGCAACTCCTATCATCCAAGTAACCTACCACATTCGAATCTACATACCCATGTAGAGAAGTCCCTGACCCTGCATAGCATGTTAACCTACTACTAGTCCCTCTCATATACCTAAGAACCCACAAAACTACTCTCCAGTGCTTCTTTTCTGGATTGGCCACAAATCAGCTGACAACTCCCACTACTAGGGCAATATCAGGGAGTACACATGTACTCAACCTCATCATGTGATTGGGGACCCTGTTCTGTGAACTGTCCATCCATAGGTGTGCTTGTCATTATGCATCCTGCACTACCTTTACACAATCATCCTAGGACAACATCAACTTGTGATCTTCCTTGTCTCTAGGATACTCATGCCAAAGAATTTCACTGCTCCTAAATTCTTCATGGCACACCACTGAACTAACTTTACTTTTAGCTCAGCAACTCCCTGTATGTATGCCCCTACAATAAGCACATCATTCACATACAGTAACAAGATAATGTAGCGACCATTATCCAACCTGGTAAAGAAACCACAATGGTTACAATGACATTGACTAAAGTTGTGCTTTGTCATCCACCTGTCAAACATGTACCACTGTCCTACAGCTTTCTCAAGACCATATACCTTGGCCTTCCATCTCATGTGTCCATTCTCTCTCTTCTTTAACCCAGCTAGCAACTCTACCAAATCTACCATTTGGTTCTCTTCCAAAGAATTCATGCCATGCTCCAACTGTTTCCTAGATCCTACCTGCTCTGCTTCTTTAAAACTTCCTGGTTCTTGACCATCAGTGAGTAACAAGTAGTGTAAAGAAGGGGAATAACAAATTTGAGGCTTAATTACACTTTCAGTCCTCCATATGGGTGTTTGAGACTCCTTGACAGCTTGTTATCCGCCCAAAATCTATTCTAGTGACCGATATCAGTCACCACCCAGTCTGCATCTGATCGACATTAGTTCCATGTGATTGACCTGACTACCAACACCGGTTCTCTGACCAACGTCAGCATTTACCTGCCCGACACCACTGACTTCTCTGTCTGCACATGATCGATGTCAGTGCCTGCCTATTTGATGTCAGTTACCCTTGATTGACATTGGTACCTGTGTTTGCCTGTGAGTGATGACTTTTTACCTGAGCTTACTTTGAATCAAAACCCTGTCCAAATTGCCCTGCTTAGAAGTATCTAGCTCCATCCACTGATCTCTGTCCATCATCTCCTCCAAGAACACCAAGGCTTTCTAGTTCTTAAGTTTGTTAAATACATCAGACTTCCTTTTCTTGCAATAAATCCAATCTTTTCTTGTAGCATCCCACTGCTCACAAAAATCTTGATCTATGCTCTCCAAAGCTAAACTCTTACCATTTGACTTAAGAACATCCATTCCCTTCTCACTCATGTGACCAAGCCTACAAAGCCACATCTTTGCAACAGAAGTGGAATCAGTAATACAAGTAGATAGATAAAGAGTACCTACTTTCTTACCACATGCTAATTCAAGTGCATCCGCTATGAGAGTTCCTATGCATCTCTCGTCACCCAACTTTCTTGTAGAAATTAGCCGCATCTTCAGGACTACGACCTGCATGACCTCCTTCAACACCCATGTGTTGGCCATTTTCAATTTCAGCCGCACTTCCCCTTTGCCAATACTTTGACAAGGCACACCAACCCCTAAATAAATCTTTTCAAAGTCTCCATGGACCTTAACATGGAAAAATACTCTATTTGGGGCTGCATGGAAAGAGGCAACAGAATCTATAAACCAAGATTCTACTTTATCCAAGGAACATACAAGATCAATCCATGCAACAATACCTGCAACACATGCTTCTTCATTCCCTTTATGCTGATCCGCTATCAACCAACAATCTTTCTTTACCTGATCTTTCTTTTCATAACACCGTAATTGACCATTCGTGCCTTTGAATTCCTCCATTCTTAGTGTACTTTCTTCTGCCATTACTTTACTCCCACTCAATCAGAAACCCCTGAGAGTGACCTGTAATCAAACACAAACCTACTCCATGCAACTTTAGCTCTAATACCACTTATCAAGATCTAAGAAGCACAATTGATTACCATGTACAAGCAACTAAATGCGGAATTAACCAGAAGCAATAAATAACTAGAAATCAAAAATAACACAGAATATGAGAGACAATACCCAATTGTATTAATACTCTTCCAGAAAGAAATACAACAAAGAAGATGCCACAGTCTTCTTCTTTACACTCCTCTAGGGCTCCCACACCTCTAGGGCATAAACAGTAAATCTCTTCAAGAGCTCACTCTCTCAACTACGGTCACAACAAACAACTCAAACACAAAGATATTGTTCACCTCCAACCAGTCAATAACAATACTGCCAGTACCAACCAAGTATACACACATACTCCAAGTACACAATGTACTCCAAGTAGATCTCACCTGATCTTGCTCCTTGATGTGTTGCTATCACCTTTGATCTTGCTACCCTGTAGATCTCTTTTGACCTTGCACACACACACCTGCAGATCAACTAACCTTACTTACCACATGTAGATCTCCTTCTTGATCTTGCACACCTGCAGACCAACCTGATCTTACATACCATGAAGAACACTTGTCCTCCAAACCAGTACCCTTGTGGATCTTCTACCAGACCTTGCTCTCCCATAGATCTACCTAATCATACACACTTGGCACTATGGCATGTGAGGAGCCAAGCTTGCTCTCTCTATCTAGCACCAGGGGAATCCCTGCTTTGATCTCTCACACTTTACAATACAGCCCATGAGTCTCTTAAATAGATCTCATGCAAATAATAAGTAGACATTTAATTAAAATAATTAGATCTACAGCTCAAGACTAAAATTAGCCTTTTAACATGCAAACAACCAGTTTGTTAACAAACTATTTGTGAACTAGCAGTTTTGGAACCGCATAGGCAACCGACGTCGGTCCCTGTCTGGTTGGAGATGATCGACGTCGGTTGATACCTGACCGATGTTAGTTGCTCTGCTCACTGGATATGACCGACATCAATTGATCAGACTGACATCAGTTACTCTGCAACTCAGCAACCTCTCAACAACCTCCTCCATGTCTGCATCAGTGAAGCTTTTAGCTCCACAACCTAACAATGTTCCTTCCCCATCTAAGCCTCACAAGCCTAGAATCATCTTTGTTTCTAAAAAATTAAAGGTTATTAAAGAGTCAAAATCAGTGGCTAAGGAAGTTGTAGAACAAATCCCTCAGGAACAGATGGCCCAACAAATGGAGACAAACGATCGGCCTTCAGAACAGTAAAGGATTAAACCTCTGCCTTTCCAAGAAGGGGCACAACCACTTAAAAGCATCTCTCCTTCTCCACCTCAGTCTCCTATGGCATCTCCTTCACCTCTCTCTCCTATCAGTGTTCCTTCTTCTGGAGCCGCCTCTCCTTCCAGAGTCATATTTGGCGATCCTCAGGGTGCTTCTAGAGATACTCTTCGCTCCTCTAGATCTATTCCTAGTCTTTCATCTCCTTCCTTCAATCTGGGAGAAAGTTATGTGCTTGATCAATCAATGGCCGATACGGTTTTTCCTGTTACTCCTACTACAACCACTGTTACTACTAGTAGTACAGACGTTACCATGGTAACACCAGCTGCAGGAATTATTGCCACAGTAAGTACTCCTCTCCTGCCTTGGATGTCAACATTCATGCCTAAAAGAAAGAAGTTAGCCATCTCTCCAGATGACTTTGATTTTGGAAAATTAGTGTCGGTGAAATCTAAGGCTCTTAAGAGGCCAAGGATCCTCTCAAAATTGGTTGAAGAAAAGGGGCATAAATTTCTGAAAATAGCTAAGCCTCTGCAGGATGCAACCCTTGAGGGTTTCAACATGAGCAGTTATTCCATCTCTCATGTTGAACTTGGCAAAGTTACTCACGAAGGTGTGAAAAGCGATCTACAGTCTGCAATGGACATCATGGTCCAAAAATTTGACTGAAAAAAGGAGATGAAAGACTATTATAAGGCCAAGACAGAGCAGCTGACCGGTACTAATAAGGAAATTCACTCTTCCCCCTGAAGCGGCGACTATAAAGGCCTTCTCTATATACGACCCTATCATTCAAAAGGTAGAGAAAACTTACTTAAAGGGAAAAGTGCTGGAGGATTACGTTGAAAAGATGCATACTCAAGGAGTTTCCTTACTTACAGAGGTTGCAGAAAAGATAGACAAGATGAAGAAGGTGAGAGCAGATTTAGATGACCTTATCTCTCTTATCTCTCAGGATATTGACAGTACAGAAAAATATCTTAGCAAATGGAGGGAGATGAAGGATCTGAAGAAAATCATCTTGATATCTATCGGTGTCATTTCCAATAAGGATTCTTATGTCAAGATTAAGGAGTCACTGATATACAGAATACAGGTACTCAAGGAGTTGGTTGAAGATCTCAAATCTTCCAAGGATGCTAGTGAGAAGAGCGACACAAGCCTACTGAATAGGTTGGAAGAACTATCTTGCAACCTTACTTCTAGGGATAACCAATTTCTTTCAGCTGAAGAAATGATCCAAGGTTTCAAAGGGATGATTCAAAGAGATTTTGAAGAGAAAGCCTTCTCAATGACTTTTGTGGATAATATTTTGGATACTCAGTTGACTCTGGACAATCTAAGATCTAGGTTAACTAGTCATGCTAAGGTAATCACAGCATTGAAAGATGCTTTAATTAGAGCCAGGGTCATCTCCAAGAACATAGTTGTGCTAGATAGTATAGGAATTCAGTCATCCATTGCTATGTACGATGCTCATCTAAAGAAGTCTAGCGGCAAGAGATGAATCTTTTTCCCCTTCTTTCTTCTTCTTTCTTTATGCACTTTTGTCTTGATAAAAGTGCATGCAATTTTGTAATATGTAAATTACATGTAAAAAATTCAAAAAAATATCTCAACGTCAAAGATGAGTCATCTTTGACTAAGATATTTTTGTATTTTATTATTTCCTAAATTTTGAGAGTTTCTCCCTATATATAGTGGAGACCTCTTTTGTAAATGGATCTTGGATAATTGAGAGCAAAAACTCTACCGAAATTAAAACACTTTTTGAGACTTTGTGCTCAATTTGTAAATCATATTTTTTTAAATGAATGAGAAGCAAGTTTATTTCAGACTTTGTGTTGAAATTATCTGTGTTATTTAGGAAACAGTTCTTATGTCCTCTTTCCTAATAATCTCTTGTTTATCTGATTTAATAAGCAAAGTGGGTGTGTTAATATTATCTGAGGGCATTTTTAAAAGGTAGAAGAGAGACTTTGAGCTACTTTTATCTTTGTGATTCTATTATCTTTTATAGTTTTAGGTGAAGACTTTGTGCTTCATTTCACTCTATGATTACGCTTGTTCCAGATCAGCGGAGGAGACAACGGAAGACTTTGTGCTTACGTGGGTTTTCTATGACTTTTGTTACTTACTTCAGCTGATTTTTTGCTCTATGTTGGATACCATTCCTGAAAGAAGAGGAATGTTATTAGCCAACGACCAGGATTTCTCTCTCTTGTTCCTCGTACATCACCTCTGAAAAAAGAGAGGTGGATGTTGTTATACAACCCCATGTGTTATTTTTTGCTAAATTATATATATACATATAGTGTATAAATATTAATAAGGAACCTCCCCTTGCTGAGAGGAGAGATTTACCTCATCCAGATTTGGTAAACCCACACTTTTCATAGCGTAAATCTCCCTATGTTGTGGTTGATATACCTATTTTGTCATCATTTAGTTGACAAAAAAATATTCACCCAACAATTTTTGGCAACTCCGCTAGGGATTACAAACGTGCATTTTGAAGCCTCAAGCTTCAACTTGAAGCAGTTTTGGTCTCTTTTTCATTTAAAATCTGACAACTCCACGCTACATAAGAAGCTAGAGAGCCAAGGGTGTTTTTGACCCCGTGTTTGAATTAGCACAGCAAAGTAATTTTGATCTGTTTCTTCCACCACCTTTCCTCCAACGGTCTAGGAGTTTTCCTCTTGACCTTATTAGATCACCAATGCAATGTAGAGCTTTTTTTCCTATTGTTAATCGTGCCTTGCCTATAAATACCCCACCAAGATTTGTTATCCCGCCATTTAATCCTCTTATCATAATGGCTCAAGGTCCATGGGGCAATTCCTTTGGTCCTCTTAATTTGACTCCACCCTTGCATGAACTACCTCGTAGTTCAAGAAAAAAAATTCCTAAGTTTTTTGGTGATGGGAAGGTTCACCTCAACGAGCATATCACTGCTTTTTCCATGGCATGTGGCATAATCAGTGTGGATTTTGAAGATGTAGCAGTGAGACTTTTTGTGAAAACTCTACAAGGCGTTGCCGCATATTGGTTCTACCACCTGCAGGTTGTGTCAGTGACTAACTGGGACATGCTCAAAGCTAAATTCAAAGTTAGGTTTAAACCTACTGAAGATGCACACACTTTGTTAGCACAGCTAACCCAGATGAAAAAAAAATCTCAAGAACCCATGAAGGATTTCATAGCCAAATTCAACAAATTAAGGAACCAGATTCCAATTTTTGCTCAACCCACACCAAAAAATTTCAAGTGCTTTTTTATCAACTCGCAGCTTCTCGAAGTAAGTTTCCTATTGAAGTGAGCTGGCCCTATAGATTTAGCATTGGCTCAAAATTTGGCTACTGAGATTGAATATGATCTTATCCTGGTAGGTAAGATCAGAAAAGATTCTAATAAAAATAGATTATCTTCATCTACTGAAAGCTCTTCTACAGGCACTATAGATCCTATGGTACAAAAATTGACAAATGAACTAATAACTTTGAAGAGGCAAATAGCCCAAGGTACGTCTACCCCTACCTATCAAGATATGCCTAAGAGAACATTCTAGAATCAACAATATCAGGGTAATGCTACCTGGAACTAAGGGCAATCAAATCACCTGCCTCCCCCTCCAGGGAAATTGGCCATTGAAGAAGTACCTACCAATTCAGTGGCTAGTTACCTAGAGGCTAAACATGACTATTCACTCCAACTCCAGTTGTACCAACAAGATGATGTTAATCTCTTCTATGAGCAGGAAGAAGAATTAGCTAGCGACTCCAATATTAGTTTCCTAGATTACCATGACAAAGTTGGAAGTAAAGGGAAAGGGTTGGATGGATCCTATATTATTTTTACCAGATCTCAAAATCAGTCAGCTTCAGAGACTGATAAAGGAAAGGCAAAAGAAGAACCCCAGCGAGCAATTTCCATCGCTAAACGAGGGACTCCATTACCTCTTCAATCAAAAGATCAAGTAATTCACAAAAAAGTATATACCTCCAACCACCCCATACCTTCCCCTTCAGTTGCTCAGACCAGTGCCACACCTACTAAAGTTTTAGATGATGGACTCTCTTTCTTTGTTTCAAATTCTTTTCAGTTATTTGATATAATTGATCACACTAGAAAGACTAAAATCCAAATGACAGAGATTGAATATTTGAGGGTTAACCCAGAACAATTTGATAAGTTGGCAGAATATGTGAAAAATAAAGCCGTCCTTGTAGGACAAGATTCTTTAAAGACCATTCATGATCCCCTTAAAGATAAATCTACCTAAAATAATCTTATTGTGACTCCTCTTGTTGCTCCCGAGAAAATAGAACCTTTTTATGTTTCCTTGCTAATAAATGGTTACAAACTGAGTAATTGCATACTAGACTCTGGAGCCTCGGATAATATCATGCCCGTGAAGGTGGCAGATTCCCTTGGCCTAACTTTGACTAAAACTTTTGGGAGGTGTTTTTTAATGGAAAATAAGCAAGTTTCCCTCCTTGGTTAGATAAAAGAGGCCCAATTTGCTTTCGCAGCTTTTCTAGAAAAGTGGATAAAAATGATGGTTTTAGTGGCCGATGTTCTAGCCTCTACGGCATCCTGCTCAGGTGGAATTTTTGCAAAGATGTTGGAGGTGAGCTAAACATGGACTTTTCAGAAGCAAGAATCCCAATACAAAGTGTCATGAAGAAGTTGTTTCATGAAAAAGAGGCAAGGTATGTAGTCACCCGATCGTCAGCACCAGAAGCTCAAATTTTATTTGAGTCTTCAGGCATGGGTAATTACTTTCTATTTATGGACGAGATCCATAAGGCATCTAGTGAAACTCCTACAGGTGATAACTTGAAATTGTGTTTAGTTGACACAGTGGGAGAATTGACAAAGCAAAGTGAACCCATAAAAGAACCTTGTCCCCCAAACAAAAAAGTTTCCAAAGGAAAAGTGGCGACTAATGAGGTGTGGACCTTAAAATTTGATGGCAGTTGTTCTTCTACCAACTTGAGAACTAGGGTTGTGTTGATATGTCCTCAAGGAGACATTATTCCTTTGTCTTACAAGTTGTAGTTCAACAACACCAACAACACAGCTGAGTACGAATCCCTATTACTTGGATTGCAGGCTGCCAGAGAAAAAGGCATTAAATTACTCCATGCTAAAGGGGATGCCAAGTTGGTAGTCTATCAGGTAAGGAACCTCTATCAGACCAATAATGAAAGGTTGCACCACTATCATAATCTGGTCTGGGATCAGATTGAAAATTTTGATGCTTTCAACATCTCCACCATTCCAAGGGAATTCAATAACCAGGCAGATGCATTGGCTATCTCTGCTACTCTCTTGGTTTCCCACCCAGATTTTAAGGGAGATAAGTACACTATTGAACTGGTCTTTCAGCCAAGTGTACCTGATAATGCCAGCCATTGGCAAGTATTTAACAATGATGATCAAAACATTGCCTTTTTAGAGCAAAAGGATAGTTTCAAACAATTGCATTTTGAAAGTAGTGAGCTCTGAGAATGTGAAGCAACTTCTGAACCAAGCATGAACATAGGTGAGGATTTCCTATAGCTTAAGGGGAATAAGATTCCCAAAGGCTTGGTTTCTCTAGAGAAGTTATTTGATAACCATGACAGGTTTATTAAACAATAGCGAACATATTCCAACTCCTCTCAAGATTTTGATCAGGTAAACCTGAGAACCAAGGAAGATTCTAAGATGGTAAACATTGGGAAATGTTACACTCCTGAGGAGAGATTTAAGCTTACTAGTTTACTTCACCAATATATAGACGTATTGGCTTATTCCTATGATGATCTGAAATCACTCAGGCTGAATGACATTCACCATGACATACATCTTAAGGTGAACTCTGTACCTTACAAGTAAAAGTCCAAGAAATATAATCCAAAAATCTCAAGTACTATTTTAGCTGAGATACAAAAAATGCTTGATGCCCAGATAATTTTCCCAATCCATCACTCTACATAGATAGCCAATATAGTGCCTGTCAGAAAGAAGAATGGTGAAATTTGGATCTGCGTGGATTTTAGGAACTTGAATCAGTTATCTTTAAAAGATAACTACCCTCTCCCTATCATGGATCAAGTCTTGCAAATGTTAACAGGTTCAAAAATGTTATCAATGCTAGACGGTTTTTCAGGGTACAATCAAGTCGAAGTTGGAAAAGCAGACCAGCATAAGACGGCCTTCACCACACCTTGGGGCACATTCGCCTATCGAAGGATGCCTTTCGGTCTGATAAATGTAGGTGCCACATTTTAAAGGTCAATAGACCTCACTTTTAAATATGAGATGGGTAAGTTCATTATAGTGTACCTGGATGATTTGATAGTATTTTTAAAGCATCGTTCTGACCATGTCCACCATTTACAAAAAATACTGGAACGCTGTCGTCAGATTGGTATTTCTTTAAATCCAAATAAGTCTATCTTTGGGGTGACTGAAGGAAAACTTCTCAGACACATTATGTCTTGAGAAGGTATTAAGATTGACTTAGAAAGAGTCAAGTCCATCTAGGAACTTACTATGCCTACCAGCAAGACTGTAGTTTACTCTTTCTTTGGAAAGGTGAATTTTCTTTGGAGATTCATTCCTGAGTTTGCTGAAAAAACCTACCACATCATCAATATGATGAAAAGCAATGCTACCTTTAGGTGGACTGCAAAGGGCAAATCAGAATTTAAATAAATCAAAGAAGCAATTGCTCGCGCACCAGTCCTAGTTTGTCCAGACTACACAAAAAGCTTCAAAATATACAATTATGCTTTCGAGCATACACCATCAACCATTTTAATTCAACTAAACTGAGAAGGTGTAGAATCTCCTATCTCCTTCATGAATTGTCCACTCAAGGTTCATGAGCTAAAATATTCCAACATAGAGAAACATGCATACATAGTGGTCAAAGCAGTCAAGCATTTCAAGTTTTATATTCTGAACTTGCACATTGAAGTTCTCATACCTGATACAACAATGAAGTCCATTTTGACTCAGCGGGAGTTTGGTACAAAGAGAGTTAATTGGATCACTAAGATTCAAGAGTTTGATCTAGACATTAAACCTATCAAACTCATGTGAGGAAAGGGTCTTTGCCAGTTAATCACCAACAACATTCCAGATGAAGTGAAAAGTGAAGAAATAGTGATCGAAGGCGTGCCTACGGTCCTCTTTATTTCCACCACTGATGAGTGGTATTTCGACATCGCCTATTTTTTGACTTATGGTGAGTGTCTCGCTCATCTTTCCTATAAGGAGAAATGGAATGTTAAGTTAAAACCTGCTAGTTATGTTATATGGGATAATGGTCTGTATAAAAAGAACCTGGATGGGGCATTTCTTTGTTGTGTTGATAAGGCGCAACAAGATAAACTCTTGGAGTCTTTCCACAATTTGGCTTGTGGAGGGCATTTTTTTGTACCAGTGATAGCGCACAAGATTCTACGAGTAAGGTATTATTGGCCTATTTTATTCTAGGATGCCTATAGATGGGTGCGTAGGTGTGAATTGTGTCAGCAGTTCATTGGAAAGCCTAAGCTGGCTGCTTTGCCTCTCAAGCCAGTAGTAATCGAGGAGCCTTTTCATCAGTGGGGTGTTGACTTTATTGGCACAATCAACCCATCTTCAACTGTTGGACATGATTATGTCCTCACTGCAATGAATTACTTTACCAAGTGGGTGGAGGCCATCCCAACCAAGCACGCTACGTCTGAAGTGGTGTGTAGTTTTCTCAAGAAAAATATCATCTCCCGATTTGGGGTCCCACTCAAGATTGTAACAGATAATGCAGCCTATTTTTCATCATATGAAATTACTCAATTTTGTTTTTATTATGGGATTACCCTATCCCACACTTCAGATTATTTTCTTCAAAGAAATGGCCAAGCAGAATCGAGTAATAAGAACCTGGTCACTATTATTATGAAGTTGGTAGATGACAATCAGAGAACATGGCACAAAGCATTGTATGATGCTTTATGGATAGATAGGATAACACCCAAAAAGGCTATAGGTATGTCGCCTTTCCAACTTCTATATGACTTGAATGCAGAGATCCCCATCACCCTTGAACTATCAGCGCTCAGGTTAACCAAAGCAATCGAAGACTCAACCTTCGAAAGTTCAGTCGACAAAAGAATCATGTGTCTGACCAAACTGAATGAATAGCGAACCATGGTGGTGGATCAGATTACGGCACATCAGCACCAGGTGAAGGAACTTTTTGATAAAAAAGCTAAAGCCTGAGAATTCCAAGTCAGAGATCAAGTCTTGCTGTGGGACAAAAGGCAAGAACCAAAAGGGATACACGGTAAATTTGACTCCTTATGGAGAGGCCCGTTCACCATTCGATAGCTCTATGGTGAGGTTAGCTTCTTGCTGGAATACCAAGATGGAACACCATTCGCACTACCTCACAGTGAACAGCATCTGAAACTATTTAATCTTTGAAGCTTAGATGGGTCCATTTGTATATATGTATAGTTTTTACGTTTTGTCTATTTTTCTTTCATTTTTAGCTTGACTCCGTAGCCCAATGGCTTGGATGAAGGCACTTAAAGACTGATTTTTACTTCCATTGATCGATTTGATTAACAGAAGTTCCCCAACAAGAGCCAGCTATTATTTCTAAAATTAGCTTAGCTTATTTTTGGGAACAACCCCCTACGAAACTTGTCCATTTCATCTTTCGTCTCTTTATGTTTGTCTTCGAGACGGGTTCTTCTCGTTTTCGTCTTGGTCCAACTGCACCTTTCAAAATTTGTAATGTCTTGTTATCACATCTTCCCTAAAATGTAAAGGTCATTACGGTCTCGATGTGTTCAGGGGACCAAAACCTGCCTCTTTCAGATTTAATATTTCATTTCTTATATTTTTGTGCACGGGTGGCAAAATTTACCGCCAGTGCATTTTGCCTTTTACCTGCAAGGGTGGCAATTTTTGCCACCCCTGCATGCCTCATTTTCCATGTGCAGCATTTATTTCCACACATGGCAGGTTGTTGGGGTCGGTTTTCACCCCATATAACCCAATTTCAATCTTGTTTTCTTCATTCTTCCTCCTCTCCTCCTGCCCTTTGCGTCTGGATGATCCAACAAATAGGTGACAGCACATTTTGGTAGATTTAATTTTGTGGTGCATGTGGCTTTCTAGGTAGATCTTATTTTTTGCATTTGTGTTCTTCTCCTCTTTCTAGTTAGTTTGTTTTTATTGTTGTTCTTCCTTCTTCTTCCCGTCGGCCTTCTCGATTTCCTTTCCATGCTGGGGCAGCAATTTTCACCACCCCTCCCCGTTGCCCACAGTTTTTATGCAAACCAGATGTGAGCAGCAATTTTTGCCACCCATGCCTCTTGGTTGCCCTTACCGCAGCCCCTACCTGTGCAGGCGGCAAATTTTGCCACCCACATAGGCCTTGCCTACACGGGCGGTGATTTTCACCGCCCACACCCTTTTTTCCCCAAAAACTGCATCGACAGCAAATTTTGTTGTTGATGTAGGCCAAAAGTGCAGGGGCAGTGAATTTAGCCACCCCTACACTTTCCCCTCTGATCTGTAGAAGCAAAAAATTTCACCACCTAGGTAGGCTGATCCTACAGGGGCGGTGAATTTTGCCGCCTCTACATTCTATTTATTCGACATGCAGGGGCGGTGAATTTTGTCACCCATGCATTTTTCCTCTAATTTTTCTTCTAACTCCAGAACTTTTCCCCTTTTCCATCTTTTTCCTTTCCTCCCTTTTTTCTCAATTTTTGACCTGGCCCTTTTAAAGTGCCCTTCCTTGGTCATGATCACTTAAAATGTGGATTCCCCAACTCGCCCACTTTTCCCTAGTTGCATGATCATGATTACAGTACTTTCAAAAAATTCTTGCTCATCAGCACCTATTTAATCGAGGCCATTTCTAATGTCTAAAACGTCTCCCAAAAAGTTAAAGGCCATGAAGTACAAATATCAGGGTGTCTTCCCAATCACTTCGGTCACCTCCAACGTTGATGACATCAAAGACATAGAAATTGGCCACGTGGACATGGCTGAGTTCATGACCCGAACTAAGGCAACGAACCTGAGTTTTAAAATGAAGAGAATCATTGAAAGCAATATTCATCTGGTTGCCACTTTCCCAATGGCAGCACATCATATGGAGTTCATCCTCCAGTGTGCTTGATTTTACAACAAAGAGACAAGATCAGTCTCAGATGCCAGTGGCAACGTAGTAATTTAGCTGGATCTTAAATTTATTGACAAAGTCTTTATGTGCCCTCCTACTACCGAAGTGCTCAAGATTGATTATGTAGAAGCACAGAAGGAGTATGACAAGGACCCTGAGAGGGCAAAGAAAGTGATGAATAATAGGTGGCTAAAGACACCCAAAACCAATCTATCCAGATGGCCACAGAACTTCTCAAGGAGTGATTTCATTGAAGAAGTCAGTGACTTGATCACCCTTCTCAGCAAAGTATGAGGCCTCCCATCTTCCTCACAGTTTCACGAGTGTATGTACCCGTTCATCAAGATCGTCCTCCAGGGTAAGCAAGTCATCTTTTGGGGTGAGCAGATCAGTAACGCCTTTCACGAGCAGCTAACCAAGGTACAAGCTTCTTCAAAATTCTATATGACTTCATACCTTGTCTACATAGTTTCCTCGATGCGAACCTTTCCAGGTTTGACAACTGAAGGGGATAGAAAGACCACCCCAGTCTACTCATATTACCCCCAGTTGATGTTTCAAGGATTGATCCGCCATTTCAAAAGGGTAAAAGATGCTTTCTTTTTCATATTTTATGCCTCTTTGACCCTTAGCTTGAATAGAAGAGAGTATCTGATGAGGCTTGGACAATCATCAACGACTACGGTTGTATGTTCCTTCAATTTCCCACCTTCTATTATCTTCGGGTTGGATTTTTCCAAGGCTATCCCTATATGCTCCCTAGGTTTCCTTCTGATAAGTTAATTCTGATGGAGCTTTGTCGACAAATCACTATTGTACATACTAGGCAGATGGAGCTAAAAAATCTAGGTCTCAGGTTTCCAGTTGAAATTGGAAGATACTCTATCTTGATAGCGGCCAAAGCCAAAGTTATGGAAATAGAGATGCAGGTGGTCACTATGAAACAATTCAAGAGAAGGGACAAATTTGACAATAGGGGAGTCAAGGACATGATCAGACGAAAGACTCAATTCTATGAGCCTATGATTAAAGACATCTAGGTAGACCTGAGAATAGCAGAAGAAATCAGGAGGATGGACTATAGCAGGCTGACCCTAGAACAAATTGAGTATTTGGGGCTTGCAGAGATTCCCCTCAATCTGGTCGATGATAGGAGCATTATCAATAACAGGTATCTGGCCAAAAAGATTGTTGACTCCCCTCTTCCTCTAATTTAGTGGTCTTAGAAAGAGCTAACTTCTCTGAGGAAGAGATTTGAACCATTATTGGTGAACACCAATGATTGGTTAGCGGTTGGTTAGCGGCCAAAGGGATCGTACTGAAAGAATTTATTATGAGAACAGAGGCTGAGTTCCAAGCAGAGATGAGGAAGAAGGCAGAAAATAAGACTAAGAACAAAGGTAATGTTCCTTCCCCATCTAGGCCTCACAAGCTTAGAATCGTCTTTATTTCTAAAAAATCAAAGGTTACTGAAGAGCCAAAATCAGCGGCTAAGGAAATTACAGAACAAAGTCCTCAGGAACAGATGGCCCAAAAAATAGAGACAGACGATCGGCCTTCAAAATAGTAAAGGACTAAACTTTTACCTTCCTAAGAAGGGGCACAACCGCTTAAAAGCATCTCTCCTTCTCTGCCTCAGTCTCTTATGGCATCTCTTTCACCTCTCTCTCCTATCAGTGTTCCTTCTTTTGGAGCTGCCTCTCCTTCCAGAGTCATATTTGGTGATCCTCAGGGCACTTCTGGAGATACTCTTCGCTCCTCTGGATCTATTCCTAGTCTTTCATCTCTTTCTTTCAATCTGGGAGAAAGTTTTGTGCTTGATCAATCAACGGCCGATACGGTTTCACTTGTTACTCCTACTACAACCACTGTTACTACTAGTATTATAGATGTTACCATGGTAACAATAGCTGCGAGAACTGTTGCCATAGTAAGTACTCCTCTCCCGCCTTAGATGTCAGTATTCATGCCTAAAAGAAAGATGTTAGCCATATCTCCAAATGACTTCGATTTTGGTAAAGTAGTGCCGGTGAAAGCTAAGGCTCCTAAGAGGCCAAGGATCCTGTGAAAATTGGTTGAGGAAAAGGGGCATAAATTTCTAGAAATAGCTAAGCCTCCGCAGGACGCAACCCTTAAGGGTTTCGACATGAGCAGCTATTCCATCTCTCATGTTAAACTTGGCAAAGTTACTCATGAAGGTGCGAAAAGTGATCTACAGTCCGCAATGGACATCATGGTCCAGAAATTCAACCGAGATAAGGAGATGAAAGACTATTATGAGGCTAAGATAGAGCAACTGACGGTAGTATTAAGGAAATTCACTCTTCCTCCTAAAGCGGTGACTCCAGAGGCCTTCTCTATAGACGACCCTGTCATTCAAAAGGTAGAGAAAACTTACTTGAAGGGAAAAGTGCTAGAAAATTACATTGAAAATATGCATACTCAGGGAGTTTCCTTACAGAGTTTGTGGAAAAGACAGACAAGATGAAGAAGGTGAGAGCAGATTTAGATGACCTTGTCTCTCTTATCTCTCAAAATATTGACAGTACAAAAAAATATGTTAGCAAATGAAGGGAGATGAAGGATCTAAAGAAAAGCGCCTTGATATCTATCGGTGTCATTTCCAGCAAGGATTCCTATGTCGAGATCAAGGAGTCACTAATATACAGGATACAAGTACTCAAGGAGTTGCTTGAAGATCTCAAATCTTCCAAGGATGCTAGTGAGAAGAGCGACACAGGCCTTCTGAATAGGCTGGAAGAACTACCTTGCAACCTTACTTCCAGGGATAACCAATTTCTTTCAACTGAAGAAATGATCCAAGGTTTTAAAGGGATGATTCAAAGAGATTTTGAAGAGAAAGCCCTCTCAATGACTTCTGTGGACAATATTTTGGATACTCAGTTGACTCTAGACAATCTAAGATCCAGGTTAACTAGTCATGCTAAGGCAATCACAGCATTGAAGGATTCTTTAATTAGAGCTAGGGTCATCTCCAAGAACACAGTTGTGCCAGACAGTATAGGAATTCAGGCATCCATTGCTATGTACGATGCTCATCTAAAGAAGTCTGGCGACAAGAGCTGAATCTTTTTCCCCTTCTTTCTTATTCTTTCCTTATGCACTTTTGTCTTGAGAAAAGTGCATGCAATTTTTTAATATGTAAATACATATAAAAAATTTGGAAAAATATCTCAAAGTCAAAGATGAGTCATCTTTGACTAAGATATTTTTGTATTTTATTATTTCCTAAATTTTGAGAGTTTCTCCTTATATATAGTGGAGACCTCTTTTGTAAATGGATCTTGGATAATTTGAGAGCAAAAACTCTACCAAAATTGAAACACTTTTTGAGACTTTGTGCTCAACTTGTAAATAATATTTTATTAAATGAATGAGAAGCAGGTTTATTTCAGACTTTGTGTTGAAATTATCTGTGTTATTTAGGAAACAGTTCTTATGTCCTCTTTCCTAATAATCTCTTGTTTATCTGATTTAATAAGCAAAGTGGGTGTGTTAATATTATCTGAGGGTGTTTCTAAAAGGTAGAAGAGAGACTTTGAGCTACTCTTATCTTTGTGATTCTATTATCTTTTGTAGTTTCAAGCGAAGACTTTGTGCTTCGTTTCACTCTACGATTATGCTTGTTCTAGATCAGTGAAGGAGACAACGGAAGACTTTGTGCTTACGTGGGTTTTTTGTGACTTTCGTTACTTACTTCAGGTTATTTTCTACTCTACGCTAGATACCATTCCTAAAAGAAGAGAAATTTTATTGGCCAACGACCAAGATTTCTCTCTCTTGTTCCTCGTAAATCACCTCTGAAAAAAGAGAGGTGGATGTTGTTATACCACCCCATGTGTTATTTTCTGCTTAATTATATATATACATATAGCATATAAATATTCATAGGGAACCTCCCCTTGATGAGAGGTGAGATTTACCTCATCCAGATCTGGTAAACCCACACTTTTTTTGGCGTAAATCTCCCTATGTTGTGGTTGATATACCCATTTTGTCATCAGTTAGTTGACGACAAAATATTCACCCAACAAGCTAGACACAATATTGGTTGTTGGTTGCAAGTGATTATATGATTATGGATTTGGCTACATCCTCTCAAGTTTTTTCTTTCTTTTCCCTCTCTCTTTTTCTCCTTTTTATCCAATTGGTTAGCTTACAGTTTATTTCTGTGATATGTATTTAATGTTGTATCTATGATTGTAAGTCATTATATTTCTATTATTGCACTATTGAATTCAATTAATGGAATGAATGGATGAATGTAATCCCCAAATCAACTATCCACACAAATAATTAAACAAACCCTAAATGTTGATTTCTACATTGTGGTGAACCTAAAATAAATGTATGTTATGTTGTCATGTACCTCACATGAAACTCACCCAAATAAGATGACAAATCAAAAATTTGATTTTACATTGTTAAAGTATCACAAGCCATTAAAACCAAGCTTGAAATATTTTATAAAACCAACAAAGGCCCCTTGAATTAGAATGGTCATAACAAGCCACTGAGTGAATATCAATACACCTAGAATAAGTAGATAATGACCTTAGGGATCAGATTTCTCTAATTCTCCCTCCTTTTAGGAGGGGTAGGTGTGTCAAAAACACTTACCCATAGTTGGTTGCTCATTCATTCTAAAGGATCGATAAATAATGAGTAAGAGAGGTTTGATGTTGGTCAATCATTAAATGCTTTATGAATTAGAAAATGAATCTGTATAGCATATTATGATGGAGTGTTCATATGTTTTTTAGGTTTGGGGAGAAATTATGTAAATTTTAGATGTTTTGGGTTTGTAATTCTTCATTTTTAAACTCATAGATGGCATGGAAACCTCCCTTTTTGAAATAGGAGTGAAATAAACTATGAAACATGGTTCACCCTAACTTTATTTGGGAAATTTGGAAGGAACTTAATAACAAGATTTTTAGGGAATTAAAAAGACCCCCTAAAATAATAGCCTTCAAAATTATTAATCTTCTTGTGGAAAATTTGAAAATTATTATTTCAAGTAAGAAGAAAGAATTTTCCTCTCATGAAAAATTTATAGCTAAGAATTATAATCTTTGAATTGTAGCTAAACCACTAGTTGATCTGAGAATAGAAATTAGAAAACATGTTAAATGGGTGGCTCTTTTTCCTAGATGGGTCAAATGAAAATGTGATGGTTTTTTTAAGGGTAATCTAGGTTTGTCTGGTGGTGGTGAAGTTATGAGGGATGAACATGGTTAGGTTATTGGTGCTTATAAAGGAAATATGGGATTTAAAATGAATCATTTAGCACAAAATTTTATAGCATTCTGGGGGATTCAAATGGCTAAAGACCTGGGGTTTGAAAAGTTTCTTATAGAGGGTGACTCTATGAACATTATAAATTTCCTTAACAAGGTAAACAAGGCCATTTGTAGTATTAGTCATATTATTGAATAAATATTGAGTCTAGGAAATTCCCTCCAATCAATTAAATTCCAACATACATAGAGAATGTAACCAATTGAGAAACTGCTTTACTAAAAAGGTTGTGACTTCTCTTTTCCTTAAGAACTAGTCCTAAGAACATATATATCCCAATGAGGCCAAGATTATTATGGATAGAGAGATGATCTCTACTTGGAATTAGTATTATGATGAATTTACATGGTAAATTTAGTGCTTTGAAAATTATGAACGTTGAGAGTAAGAAGCACCCTAAAATAATTATTATGGAGAAATTTATTGACATGATGGGTATTAATCTTTATTCATGTTTTAGTAGTACTAGATTATGTTGTAATGATTATTAAAGTACACCTAGAAGTATGTGTTGGATGCTCTTCAAGAATCTTGATTTTAAGGAGTGGTTAATGCATTTTATAATGCAATTACTCAAATACTTCGTTCTTGTCATTTTGGGTAAGATAAGCTCTGTTTCAAACATAATGGGTGGAAACTTGCACCATGTGGAGCCAATGTCAACAAAGATAATTTGGTAGAATTTGGAAGTGTGGGAGATCCTTCAAACAAGTGGTATTACTACATTCATTGATAAAATCAAGGGTTATGACTAACATCTATCCAAGAAGTTTGATACTAACTAGAATGAGCGTATGGTGGAAATAAATAATGTGACTGTGCAGATTTCTGAGAGGTTAATTTCCAAACTAATGGGTCTTAGGGTTGAGGATATAAAATATGTCAAATCTAACAATGACTATAAAGAAGAGATGGCTATATTTATGAATGAGGAGGAGATATTAATTGAATACCAAGGGGGATTTTTGAGGAAGGATTTTCCACAGCCCTATGATAAAGTAACATACTATATCATGAGGTATGTTACTCTCAAAGATAGGCTTATGGTAGTTCATCATTATCACTTCCATGTTTTAAACTAATTTAGATGACAAATCCATATTAGTCTTCCCTTATACATTTTACATTCATTAGAAAGCTCTATTTTAGATGTTAATAAGGGTCAAACGCAGTATACTTTACACCAGGCTATAATATTCCTAATTTACAAGTTTTTTAAAGGGAATCTTCCTCCTATCTATACTTGTCCTAAGAAGAGCACTATTAAGATGACATGAGGTTCTAGAAGAATTTTGAGGAGTTATACAAGATCAAAACAGAGGAAGGATATGCAGGATGATCAGAGTAGGAACCCTATATATTTGGAGAAGGAAGGTTTTGATATTTTGGGTGTAGATAATGTGGAATAAGGGTTAGAGAGGATAATTGACCTGTAAAAGGTTAATTAGTATCACTTGAATGACAATGAAGAAAATATTTTTATAGATAAGGATGATAACAAAATTTAGGAGGTTGTTTAAGCCCTACAATTGCTTAAGAAAAGAGATTTGGAGATTGGAATAAATAGTGATTGCCCGTAAATTTATATTGGTAAAGAGAAGATGAACATGGACTTTGAAATGGTTAAAATTTCCCCTAAGATCTAGAATATATTGGACCAATTAGGAGATGAGATTGAGTTACATAATCCCTTTATGCATTGGTTTATGAGAGATAATTCTAGACTCAAGGAGGTGGTGAATTATATGAATAAAAATGATGGAATTTATTGTTGACTTGATGGAAATCATTCCATAAATGGAAATTTTAAATGAAAAAGTCTAAAGGATTGATATATCTAATGAAACCCTCAAGGACAATTTGAGAATGGTAATTAAAATTTCAGTCTAGATTCTATGCAAAATTGTGTTCAAAATATAGAAGGGTTGAAAATTATTGGATAAGAGGAAAAATGAAGAACTAGAACAAGGCATAATGGACAAGAAGAAGAAAGGAAATACTATGGAGAAAGAGGATTCCAACCCCTTTAGAATATGCACATGATCATTAATAATATGAAGAAGAATTGGAATGAAGTATTGGAATGGTGGAGTTGCCTATGTTATTAGTGTTTTATCTATGTTGATTTCCTACAGTGTTTTTGTTATTTTTTTTATGTAAGTTCCCTTAGTGATTTCTTTTGGTTATTCAACAAGTATATTTTTTTTCCTTTGGTTTTAATACCATGTTTTTTTATTTTTTATAATGGGGAGGGTCCCATTTAATAACCTACTTTTACCATTAATATAATGGGGAGGGTCCCATTTAATAACCTACTTTTACCATTAATAAAAGAAAACTATCATAAAAGAGAAAAATATTGAAAAAGATAAAAAGATAAGTCTCAACACCTATGGTGTAGTTGGACACTTACGTCAACATAAGAGTCCAACACATACATAGGTGTCTAGAAGCTAAAAACACAAACATGACAAAAAAACATAAGGATCCCTAGAATACATTGGATAAAATGTGTCCATGATAACATATAGGCCCAAAGGGGTAGATAAAACAAGTGAAATAAGATGGAACTAATGAGATCCATATGAGACCATGCCACTAGATTTCCAACTCTTGGTTAAGAGGCCTATATATGCAAATGCTATGAAATTATGTTTATACCAAATATGGGTATCTATAGTACTTATGACTAGATTTAGGTGTCTACACCTCATTTTCCCTTTTGTTTGGCTTGATAGGTGATATGGCGAAGAATGCTTATTTGGTAAGCATTTTATTTATCCCTTTGAATCTAACTCTCTTATGTCATTGGATTTAAAAGTGCATATCTGAAAGGTTCCTTTGTGTTTATCGACATTACAATTTTAAAGTGTTATGATCCTAATCTTTACAAGGAAAAAGTGAAAAACATTTATACATTACATTTATTTTTTAGCTTTATAGGTCTAGGGGCCTTGGTCCTATGCTCATAAGTGCAAACACTCATGTAATAAATCTTGTATATTTGGGTCTAGTGGCTTTACACATTGTTTGTTTATTTTCTCATGTAAGCAAATTATTGACTACATTTATCCCTTGTAGGCTTTATGATTTTCAAGGAAGTTAGATTCCTCGTGAAAAGTACCATCAAGTTTTTTAGGGATAAGTAAGTTTCTCATAGTGCAACTTAATGTAACATAAATACTTAAGGACCACCATGGGCCTAACAGGTATCACATACTTGCCTGTGATTTATGAGATACCATCTGCACTAGAAACTCTAATTCCATGTGAGAAGTGTGTAAACCCATTGTTTAACTCTTTTTATAAATAAAGATTAACATGAAATAGAGTAGCCTAAACAAGCAAGGAATAAGCTATTCTAAAAATAAGTCCAATTAAATAAATTTAAATTATATTGATATTTTGATAAGATATACTGAATCTAAACATATCCCCAATATGGAAAGTACATTATTCAATATTCTAATAGTAGTAATATGAAGGAGAAATTGTACTTAGATTATACAATGATGCATAGGGAAATTTGAGTAGTTCTGGTGCATAAGTGGATTTTCTAAATATCTAGATCCTATCATCAAATTTTAGATATTTACTTAATGTCAGCTTGGACATTTGTGTTGTCTTATGGATATTAGCATCGATGCCAATGTCATTATTTTACCACTAGTGTTTGGTAATTAATATTAAATATTTCTTAGAATGTCCACTACACTTTTTAGGGTTGACTGTCACCTTTCTGATTCTCTATTTAGATCTCGCATATGAGTATTTGATATCAGTGTGTAGATAAAAACCATAAGTCCTCTAATTAGGGCATATAATCTTGTAAAATAAGGGATATTGGGCTCAAGTTAAGCCAAACTAAACTCAAATATCCCCATGTTAGTGAATGTTGCCTACATATCCATATGCTTTGAATATGTCCTCAGATTGATTTAGTTCTCCCTCTTACGTGGGTTCGTATGTGAACAATGACCTAATATGCCATATATGAGTGCATATAGTGATATAGCTTGTAATTTATAAATTATTGCTCATGGGCTATTATTTTAATGCTTCAGACCTATAATAAGAATGCTCCTATGAATAATTTGGAAATAGAAAATAATGGGGCATAATAACTTAGTTATGCAATTGATTTTTAGTAGTGTAGTTTAAGGTGATTGTTAGATGAATAATGAGTGGGATTTAACTTGTATTTATACCACACCTTTTGAATTTTTCCTCATGGAAGGGTTAAAGGAAAAAAATAGGTTAATCCATACATATTAAAATATTTGTAAATTTGAGTTTTTTTAGGGTATGAACACCTACATTAGATCAGGGACACTAGTGTTTAAGTCCTAATACAAGTGTCGAGGAAGATAGAAAGTTGTCGAGGTTATATAATTGATAATGAAGGATATATATCATATTTTAAGCATATTGGAGGCTATAAATGACCTATGTAATCATTATATCAGGGTCAAACTATAATATAGACATTTAGGCACAATGAGATGGAGATCGTGAGCCTTTCAGTTGTAAGGTATGTTAAGAATAGAAGGGTATATCCATGAATGATATTTTCCAAAACATAGAAATCTAGATTTGAGTATCTATATTTTCCCCCTTTAAATTAGTAATGCATAAGGATGAAACTACTCAATTAAATTAAATAAATGTGTGTCATGGATGTATAACACACCTTAATTTGAATTGAGCCATGTTTAAATTTGTTGTGTGTGTATGACTTACAACTAAGAACACATTACATGTGTAATTATTGCATATAATTTGAAAATAACTAATTGAAATTACTTAAAGAAAAGTGAGCAAGGAAGGAGTACACTTGTGTATCAATGCAACAATTTTTCCTCTTGATAGTTTGTTTTGATAATGATGTTTCCTAGCTGAAGCATTGGAGAGAGGTTGCCAAGTCCATCAAGAGCACTGATTTTAAATAACACAACTAGAGTGTAAACATAATCTAGCTAATCTCATTTGAGTCAAATGGTGTAACCATATCAGCTTTCCATAAATAGAAGTAGTGTCAAGTCCACCAAGAGCACTGAATCTTGATCACACTAAAAAAAGGAGCCAACTATTTCAATAGATAAAATTTTATATGTTGCATCTTGGTAAGGTTGGGGCGTGAATAATGTAAATGTGATTTAGTACATATGTACCTCAAATTTGTCTTAAGCTAAAGTATCTACCAAAATGTAGCCTCTGCTCTGTAAATTATGTATAATATGTGTCACAAATTTGAAAAAAATATATTCCAAATTGAATTAAATTTTTTTGGAATAATGGAGTTTTATTCCTATTTTAGTTAAGGATCTAGATTAATAAATCAGTGTAGAATATAGAGATAATTAGAGTCCTAATTTGTATAATTTATTTGTCTTTTTTATCTTTCTAAAAATATTAATAAATAATGAGAAATATAAATCAGCTTGAAACTAGACTGAGGTGGTTGAAACTGGTTGCGCAAGACAAAGATAGTATTGTGAATTTGAATCCAAATTTCATTCGGTGAAAGGATAGGAGTGCCAAAAATAAGAGACTTCAGGGTCTATCACTGTAGTCCACTCCTACCACTATAGTCCAAACTAGTCATAGAGACATAAAACTTTATGGGTTTTTGTGTTGTTCTTATGTGAGCCTACCTATGAAATTTTGAGTGTCGATTGTCGATGGAACTTGCTATATAGCTGAATGAATCTTCAAAACCCTAATCATCCATCATGTTTGATAAAATAATGTTTGAATCACTTGAGAAATGGGGTGTTAGTGTGTAGGATGCACTTAACATGTAATCTAAACCCCTTTCCACTAAACTGCTTTCCAGTGTTCCTTTCCTGGATTGGCCATATACTTACTTACAACTCCCACTGCTTGGGCAATATCCGGTCTAGTACACACCATTGCATACATTAAACTCCCTACTGCGGAAGAAGATGGAGCCTTACTCATGTACTCTACCTCATCATGTGAATTAGGACATTGTTCTTTACTCAACTTAAAATGTCCAGCCAAAGGTGTGCTTACCGGTTTAGCATACTACATATTGAACCATTTCAACACCTTTTCCACATAATCCTTTTAAGACAATATCAACCTGTGATTTTTCATGTCTCTCTTAATGCTCATGCCAAGGATTTTCTTTTCTGCTCCCAAATCCTTCATGGCAAACGTTTGAGCTAATTTCACCTTAAGCTCAGAGATATCTTGCATGTGTGATCCTGCAACCAGCATATCATCTACATACAACAATAGAATAATATATCTACCATTATCCAATCTCTTAAAATACACACAATGGTCAGATTGACACCTACTATAGCCATGCTCAGTCATAAACCTGTCAAATTTCAAATACCACTGTCTAGGAGCTTTCTTGAGGCCATACAAGCTTTTCTTCAATCTGCACACTAACTTCTCCTTACCCTTGACTTCAAATTCTTCTGGCTGTACCATGTATATTTACTCATTCAAGATAACACTAACAACATCCTCTACTTTTAAAATATTCGAAGCAGATGCAATATTAGAAACTGCCATTACCAAGCCATGCCAGCTTTCAGGCAAAGAAGATAATATTAAAAGAGCTTTTATTTCATCATCAAACACAATATTGATTGAACTTAATTGATTAACAATTCCATGGAAATCATTCAGATGATTAGATATAGGTCCACCTTCTTGCATATGCAAATTAAATAACTGCTTCATAAGATATACCTTATTAGAAGCTGAGGGTTTTTCATACAAATTTGCTAAATTAGTCATCAACTCTATCATTATTTTTGCCTATGATAAATTAGATATCATAGTGGATGTCAGACTCAGTCTTATAGACCCCAGAGCCTTTCTATCAAGAACTTCCCATTCTTCATCATCCATGTCTTTGGGCTTCTTTGCAATCCCACCTAATGGTAAGTATAGATCTTTTTGATACAGATAGTCCTCTATCTGCATTCTCCAATGTTGATAGTTCTTGTCATTAAACTTCTCCATTCTCAATTTACTTTCTTCTGCCATTGCTTCTCCCACTCAAACAGAAATCCCTGTATAAACCCCTGTGAGCAACCTGTAATCAATACACACTACACAGATCTGAACCACCTGTTAGTGAACCTGAGCTCTGATACCACTTGTTGGGGATCAACCAACAATATGATTACACTTGTGAAAGCAATAAACGCGGAAATAAATCAGATCGATAAGTAACTAGAATGATAAATAACAAAGAACAAGAGATACAAAAAACCACCCTAAAAACTTGTATTAAACTCTTTACAGAAGGAATACAATTAAAGAAACTTCTTTCTTCCACACCTCTCTCAGATGCATAAGATCTCTCTCTAGATCTCTATTCCTCAAGAGCTCTCTCTCTCAAGTACAATCAACTCCAACAACCTGGATTGATACAACTCTGTACTGTTCATCCAACATTCACAATGTTCTACTACTACAATAAGCTAAGAAGATCTTTCCTACATATAGAATTAGGAAACTTGAGCATGCACTTACAACCAATAGTTAAGCCTCTTGAACAAGGGCTCTAAAAACAATCTTACTAATAATATAAATGTGAACTTAAGACTAAGACTTAAACTCATCATGCAAACACTCGGTTATGTCCTTGGAAATAGCATTCTAGACGCACAGGTAACCGATGCCAGTTCCTGCCTGCTTGCCTGTGACCAACGTCGGCTGATACTCTGCCGATGCCGGCGTCTCTTCAACTGCTCCTGACCGACGCTGGTGACTGTGTAAACCTGCAACTTTGGTAATGTGCTCCTTGGTGAAGCTTTTAGACTCCACACCTTAACAATCTCCCACTTGGAGATAAACACCTGCACCAGTACCTGTACAACAACATCTTCTAGCTCTGCCATCTTCAACTCAATCATGAAGACAAACAGAAGTTGAATGAAGATTCAACTTCTCCTTTGTAACTGGCTTGGTTAACATATCAGCAGGATTCCTATCTATATGGATCTTCTCCAGCTTCAACTCACCATCCTCCAATACCTGCCATATGAAGTGGTACCTAAGCTGTATGTGCTTGGTTCTTAAATGAAAGGCTGAATTCTTAGCCAAATGGATTGCACTTTGAATGTCACTATACAATCTACAACTCCCATGCTCCCTTCCAAGCTCTTCCATGAACCGTGTCATCAATATCATCTCTTTGCTAGCTTCTGTGGCTGCAATATATTCTACTTCTGTAGTTGACAAGGCAACAACCTTCTACAACTTTGATATCCAGCTAACCGCCATTTCACCAACAGTGAAAACATATCCTTTGGTGCTCCTCCTGCCATCTAAATCACCTGCCATATCTGAATCTACATAACCATGTAGAGAAGTATCTGAACCTCCATAGCACAAGTGCCTATTGTTGGTTCCTCTCAGATATCTAAGGATCCACTGAACTACTTTCCAATGTTCCTTCCCTGTATTGGCCATATACTTACAACTCCCACTACTTGGGCAATATCAGGTCTAGTACACACCATTGCATACATTAAACTCCCTACTGCGGAAGAATATGGAGCCTTACTCATGTACTCTACCTCATCATGTGAATTAGGACATTGTTCTTTACTCAACTTAAAATGTCCAGCCAAAGGTGTGCTTACCGGTTTAGCATCCTACATATTGAACCGTTTCAACACCTTGTTCACATAATCCTCTTGAGACAATATCAACCTGTGATTTTTTTAGTCTCTCTTAATGCTCATGCCAAAGATTTTCTTTGTTGCTCCCAAATCCTTCATGGCAAACGTTTGAGCTTGCTTGAGGCCATACAAGCTTTTCTTCAATCTGCAATCTAACTTCTCCTTACCCTTGACTTCAAATTCTTTTAGTTGTTCCATGTATATTTCTTCATTCAAGATAACACTAACAACATCCTCTACTTTTAAAATATTCGAAGCAGATACAGTATCAGAAACTGCCATTACCAAGCCATGCCAGCTTTCAGGCAAAGAACATAATATTAAAAGAGCTTTTATTTCATCATCAAACACAATATTGACTGAATTTAATTGATTGACAATTCCATAGAAATCATTCAGATGATTAGATACAGGTCCACCTTCTTGCATATGCAAATTAAATAACTGCTTCATAAGATATACCTTATTAGAAGCTGAGGGTTTTTCATACAAATTTGTTAAAGTAGTCATCAACTCTACCGTTATTTTTGTCTGTGATAAATTAGATATCAAAGTGGATGCCAGACTCAGTCTTATAGACCCCAGAGCCTTTCTATCAAGAACTTCCCATTCTTCATCATCCATGTCTTTGGGCTTCTTTGCAATCCCACTTAACGGTAAGTATAGATCTTTTTGATACAGATAGTCCTCTATCTGCATTCTCCAATGTTGATAGTTCTTACCATTAAACTTCTCCATTCTCAATTTACTTTCTTCTGCCATTGCTTCTCCCACTCAAATAGAAATCCCTGCAAAAACCCCTATGAACAACCTGTAATCAATACACACTACACAGATCTGAACCATGTGTTAGTGAACCTGAGCTCTGATACCACTTGTTGGGGATCAACCAACAATATGATTACACTTGTGAAAGCAATAAATGCAGAAATAAATCAGATAGATAAATAACTAGAATGATAAATAACAAAGAACAAGAGATACAAAAAACCACCCTGAAAACTTGTATTAAACTCTTTACAGAAGGAATACAATTAAAGAAACTTCTTTCTTCCACACCTCTCTCAGATGCATAAGATCTCTCTCTAGATCTCTATTCCTCAAGAGCTCTCTCTCTCAAGTACAATCAACTCCAACAACCTGGATTGATACAACTCTGTACTGTTTTTCCAACATTCATAATGTTCTACTACTACAATAAGCTAAGAAGATCTTTCGTACATATAGAATTAGGAAACTTGAGCATGCACTTACAACCAATAGTTAAGCCTCTTGAACAAGGGCTCTAAAAACAATCTTACTAATAATAGAAACGCGAACTTAAGACTAAGACTTAAACTCATCATGCAAACACTCGGTTCTGTCCTCGGAAATAGCATTCTGGATGCACAGATAACCGATGCCAGTTGCTGCCTGCTTGCCTGTGACCGACGTCAGTCGATCCTCTGTCGACGCCGGCGTCTCGTCAACTACTCCTGACCGACGCCGGTGACTGTGTAAACTTGCAACTTTGGTAATCGCTCCTTAGTGAAGCTTTTAGACTCCACACCTTAACAATCTCCCACTTGGAGATAAATAGCTGCACCAGTACCTGTACAGCAACATCTTCTAGCTCCTCCATCTTCAACTCAATCATGAAGACCAACAGAAGTTGAATGAAGATTCAACTTCTCCTTTGTAACCAGCTTGGTTAACATATCAGCAGGATTCCTATCTGTATGGATCTTCTCCAGCTTTAACTCACCATCCTCCAATACCTGTCGTATGAAGTGGTACCTAAGCTTTATGTGCTTGGTTCTTGAATGAAAGGCTGAATTCTTAGCCAAATGGATTGAACTTTGAATGTCACTATATAATCTGCAACTCCCATGCTACCTTCCAAGCTCTTCCATGAACCATGTCATCCATATCATCTCTTTGCTAGCTTCTGTGGCTACAATATATTCTGCTTTTGTAGTTGACAAGGCAACAACCTTCTACAACTTTGATATCTAGCTAACCGCTGTTCAACCAACAGTGAAAATATATCCTGTGGTGCTCCTCCTACCATCCAAATCACCTGCCATATCTGAATCTACATAACCATGTAGAGAAGTATCTGAACCTCCATAGCACAAGTGCCTACTGCTGGTTCCTCTCAGATATCTAAGGATCCACTGAACTGCTTTCCAGTGTTCCTTCCCTGGATTGGCCATATACTTACTTACAACTCCCACTGCTTGGGCAATATCCGGTCTAGTACACACCATTGCATACATTAAACTCCCTACTGCGGAAGAATATGGAACCTTACTCATGTACTCTACCTCATCATGTGAATTAGGACATTGTTCTTTACTCAACTTAAAATGTCCAACCAAAGGTGTGCTTACAGGTTTAGCATCCTGCATATTGAACCGTTTCATTACCTTGTCCACATAATCCTCTTGAGACAATATCAACCTGTGATTTCTCCAGTCTCTCTTAATGCTCATGCCAAGGATTTTCTTTGCTCCTCCCAAATCCTTCATGGCAAACATTTGAGCTAATTTCACCTTAAGCTCAGAGATATCCTGCATGTGTGATCTTGCAACCAGCATATCATCTACATACAACAATAGAATAATATATCTACCATTATCCAATCTCTTAAAATACACACAATGGTCAGATTGACACCTACTATAGCCATGCTCAGTCATAAACCTGTCAAATTTCAAATACCACTGTTTAGGATCTTACTTGAGGCCATACAAGCTTTTCTTCAATCTGCAATCTAACTTCTCCTTACCCTTGACTTCAAATTCTTCCAGCTGTTTCATGTATATTTCCTCATTCAAGATAACACTAACAACATCCTCTACTTTTAAAATATTCGAAGCAGATGCAGTATTAGAAACTACCATTACCAAGCCATGCCAGCTTTCAGGCAAAGAACATAATATTAAAAGAGCTTTTATTTCATCATCAAACACAATATTGACTAAACTTAATTGATTAACAATTCCATGGAAATCATTCAGATGATTAGATACAGGTCCACCTTCTTGCATATGCAAATTAAATAATTGCTTTATAAGATATACCTTATTAGAAGCTGAGGATTTTTCATACAAATTTGCTAAAGTAGTCATCAACTCTACCGTTGTTTTTGCCTGTGATAAATTAGATATTACAGTGGATGCCAGACTCAATCTTATAGACCCCAGAGCCTTTCTATCAAGAACTTCCCATTCTTCATCATCCATGTCTTTGGGCTTCTTTGCAATCCCACCTAATGGTAAGTATAGATCTTTTTGATATAGATAGTCCTCTATCTGCATTCTCCAATGTTGATAGTTCTTGCCATTAAACTTCTCCATTCTCAATTTACTTTCTTTTGCCATTGCTTCTCCCACTCAAAAAGAAATCCCTGCAGAAACCCCTGTGAGCAACCTGTAATCAATACACACTACACAGATCTGAACCACCTGTTAGTGAACCTGAGCTTTGATACCACTTATTGGGGATCAACCAACAATATGATTACACTTGTGAAAGCAATAAATGCAGAAATAAATCAGATAGATAAGTAACTAGAATGATAAATAACAAAGAATAAGAGATACAAGAAACCACCCTGAAAACTTGTATTAAACTCTTTACAAAAGGAATACAATTGAAGAAACTTATGTCTTCCACACCTCTCTCAGATGTATAAGATCTCTCTCTAGATCTCTATTCCTCAAGAGCTCTCTCTCTCAAGTACAATCAACTCCAACAACCTGGATTGATACAACTCTGTACTGTTCTTCCAACATTCACAATGTTCTACTACTACAATAAGCTAAGATCTTTCCTACATATAGAATTAGGAAACTTGAGCATGCACTTACAACCAACAGTTAAGCCTCTTGAACAAGGGATCTAAAAACAATCTTACTAATAATAGAAACGCGAACTTAAGACTAAGACTTAAACTCATCATGCAAACACTCAGTTCTGTCTTCAAAAATAGCATTCTGGACGCATAGGTAACCGACGCCGGTTCCTGCCTGCTTGCCTGTGACCTACGTCGGTCGATCCTCTACCGATGCCGGTGTCTCTTCAACTGCTCCTGACCGATGTCGATCGCTCTTGACCAACGCCGGTGAGTGTGTAAACCTGCAACTTTGGTAATGCGCTCCTTGGTGAAGCTTTTAGACTCCACACCTTAACAATCTCCCACTTGGAGATAAACAGCTGCACCAGTACCTGTACAGCAACATCTTTTAGCTCCTCCATCTTCAACTCAATCATGAAGACCAAGAGAATTTGAATGAAGATTCAACTTCTCCTTTGTAACTGGCTTGGTTAACATATCAGCAGGATTCCTATCTGTATGGATCTTCTCCAGCTTTAACTCACCATCCTCCAATACCTGCCGTATGAAGTGGTACCTAAGCTGTATGTGCTTGGTTCTTGAATGAAAGGCTGAATTCTTAGCCAAATGGATTGCACTTTGAATGTCACTATATAATCTGCAACTCTCATGCTCCCTTCCAAGCTCTTCCATGAACCGTGTCATCCATATCATCTCTTTGCTAGCTTCTGTGGCTGCAATATATTCTGCTTCTGTAGTTGACAAGGTAACAACCTTCTACAACTTTGATATCTAGCTAACCACCGTTCTACCAACAGTGAAAAATTATCTTGTGGTGCTCCTCCTGCCATCCAAATCACCTGCCATATATGAATCTATATAACCATGTTGAGAAGTATCTGAACCTCCATATCACAAGTGCCTACTGTTGGTTCCTCTTAGATATCTAAGGATCCATTGAACTGCTTTCTAGTGTTCCTTCCCTAGATTGGCCATATACTTACTTACAACTCCCACTGCTTGGGCAATATCCGGTCTAGTACACACCATTGCATACATTAAACTCCCTACTGCAGAAGAATATGGAACCTTACTCATGTACTCTACCTCATCATGTGAATTAGGACATTGTTCTTTACTCAACTTAAAATGTCCAGCCAAAGGTGTGCTTACCGGTTTAGCATCCTACATATTGAATCGTTTCAACACCTTGTCCACATAATCCTCTTGAGACAATATCAACCTATGATTTTTCCAGTCTCTCTTAATGCTCATGCCAAGGATTTTCTTTGCTGATCCCAAATCCTTCATGGCAAACGTTTGAGCTAATTTCACCTTAAGCTCAGAGATATCCTGCATGTGTGATCCTGCAACCAGCATATCATTTACATACAACAATAGAATAATATATCTACCATTATCCAATCTCTTAAAATACATACAATGGTAAGATTGACACCTACTGTAGCCATGCTCAGTCATAAACCTATCAAATTTCAAATACCACTGTCTAGGAGCTTGCTTGAGGCCATACAAGCTTTTCTTCAATCTGCAATCTAACTTCTCCTTACCCTTGACTTCAAATTCTTTCAGTTGTTCCATGTATATTTCCTCATTCAAGATAACACTAACAACATCCTCTACTTTTAAAATATTCGAAGCAGATGAAGTATCGGAAACTGCCATTACCAAGCCATGCCATCTTTCAGGCAAAGAACATAATATTAAAAGAGCTTTTATTTCATAATCAAACACAATATTGACTGAACTTAATTGATTAACAATTCCATAGAAATCATTCAGATGATTAGATACAGGTCCACCTTCTTGCATATGCAAATTAAATAACTACTTCATAAGATATACCTTATTAGAAGCTGAGGGTTTTTCATACAAATTTGCTAAAGTAGTCATCAACTCTACCATGTCTGTGATAAATTAGATATCACAGTGGATGCCAGACTCAGTCTTATATACCCCAGAGCCTTTCTATCAAGAACTTTCCATTCTTCATCATCCATGTCTTTGGGCTTCTTTGCAATCCCACCTAACGGTAAGTATAGATCTTTTTGATACAGATAGTCCTCTATCTGCATTCTCCAATGTTGATAGTTCTTGCCATTAAACTTCTCCATTCTCAATTTACTTTCTTCTGCCATTGCTTCTCCCACTCAAATAGAAATCCCTGCAAAAACCCCTATGAACAACCTGTAATCAATACACACTACACAGATCTGAACCACCTGTTAGTGAACCTGAGCTCTGATACCACTTGTTGGGGATCAACCAACAATATGATTACACTTGTGAAAGCAATAAATGCAGAAATAAATCAGATAGATAAATAACTAGAATGATAAATAACAAAGAACAAGAGATACAAAAAACCACCTTGAAAACTTGTATTAAACTCTTTACAGAAGGAATACAATTGAAGAAACTTCTTTCTTCCACACCTCTCTCAGATGCATAAGATCTCTCTCTAGATCTCTATTCTTCAAGATCTCTCTCTCTCAAGTACAATCAACTCCAACAACTTGGATTGATACAACTTTGTAATGTTCTCCTAACATTCACAATGTTCTACTACTACAATAAGCTAAGATCTTTCCTACATATAGAATTAGGAAACTTGAGCATGCACTTACAACCAATAGTTAAGCCTCTTGAACAAGGGCTCTAAAAATAATCTTACTAATAATAGAAATGCGAACTTAAGACTAAGACTTAAACTCATCATGCAAACACTCGATTCTGTCCTCGGAAATAGCATTCTGGACGCACATGTAACCGACGCCGATTCCTGCCTGCTTGCCTGTGACCGACGTCGACCGATCCTCTGTCGATGCTAGCGTCTATTCAACTGCTCCTGACCAACATTGGTTGCTCCTGACCGACGCCGGTGACTGTGTAAACCTGCAACTTTGGTAATGCACTTCTTAGTGAAGCTTTTAGACTCCACACCTTAACAATCTCCCACTTGGAGATAAACAGCTACACCAGTACCTATACAGCAACATCTTCTAGCTCCTCCATCTTCAACTCAATCATGAAGACCAACAGAAGTTGAATGAAGATTCAACTTCTCCTTTGTAATCGGCTTGGTTAACATATCAGCAGGATTCCTATCTGTATGGATCTTCTCCAGCTTTAACTCACCATCCTCCAATACCTGCGGCATGAAGTGGTACCTAAGCTGTATGTGCTTGGTTCTTGAATGAAAGGCTGAATTCTTAGCCAAATGGATTGCACTTTGAATGTCACTATACAATCTGCAACTCCCATGCTCCCTTCCAAGCTCTTCCATGAACCGTGTCATCCATATCATCTCTTTGCTAGCTTCTGTGGCTGCAATATATTCTGCTTCTGTAGTTGACAAGGTAACAACCTTCTACAAATTTGATATCTAGCTAACCGCCGTTCTACCAACAGTGAAAACATATTCTGTGGTGCTCCTCCTGCCATCCAAATCACCTGCCATATATGAATCTACATAACCATGTAGAGAAGTATCTGAACCTCCATATCACAAGTGCCTACTGTTGGTTCCTCTTAGATATTTAAGGATCCACTGAACTGCTTTCCAGTGTTCCTTCGCTAGATTGGCCATATACTTACTTACAACTCCCACTGCTTGGGCAATATCCGATCTAGCACACACCATTGCATACATTAAACTCCCTACTGCAGAAGAATATGGAACCTTACTCATGTACTCTACCTCATCATGTGAATTAGGACATTGTTCTTTATTCAACTTAAAATGTCCAGCCAAAGGTGTGCTTACGGGTTTAGCATCCTACATATTGAACCGTTTCAACACCTTGTCCACATAATCCTCTTGAGACAATATCAACCTGTAATTTTTCCAGTCTCTCTTAATGCTCATGCCAAGGATTTTCTTTGCTGCTCCTAAATCCTTCATGGCAAACGTTTGAGCTAATTTCACCTTAAGCTCAGAGATATCCTACATGTGTGATCCTGCAACCAGCATATCATCTACATACAACAATAGAATAATATATCTAACATTATCCAATCTCTTAAAATACACACAATGGTCAGATTGACACCTACTGTAGCCATGCTCAGTCATAAACCTGTCAAATTTCAAATACCACTGTCTAGGAGCTTGCTTGAGGCCATACAAGCTTTTCTTCAATCTGCACACTAACTTCTCCTTACCCTTGACTTCAAATTCTTTCAGTTGTTCCATGTATGTTTCTTCATTCAAGATAACACTAACAACATCCTCTACTTTTAAAATATTCGAAGCAGATGCAGTATTAAAAACTGCCATTACCAAGCAATGCCAGCTTTCAGGCAAAGAACATAATATTAAAAGAGCTTTTATTTCATCATCAAAGACAATATTGACTGAACTTAATTGATTAACAATTCTATCGAAATCATTCAGATGATTAGATACAGGTCCACCTTCTTGCATATGCAAATTAAATAATTGCTTCATAAGATATACCTTATTAGAAGCTGAGGGTTTTTCATACAAATTTACTAAAGTAGTCATCAACTCTACCGTTGTTCTTGCCTGTGATAAATTAGATATCACAGTGGATGCCAGACTCAGTCTTATAGACCCCAGAGCCTTTCTATCAAGAACTTCCCATTCTTCATCATCCATGTCTTTGGGCTTCTTTGCAATCCCACCTAACGGTAAGTATAGATCTTTTTGATACAGATAGTCCTCTATCTGCATTCTTTAATGTTGATAGTTCTTGCCATTAAACTTCTCCATTCTCAATTTACTTTCTTCTGCCATTGCTTCTCCCACTCAAAAAGAAATCCCTGCAGAAACTCCTGTGAGCAACCTGTAATCAATACACACTACACAGATCTGAACCACCTGTTAGTGAACCTGAGCTCTGATACCACTTGTTTGGGATCAACCAACAATATGATTACACTTGTGAAAGTAATAAATGCGGAAATAAATCAGATAGATAAGTAACTAGAATGATAAATAACAAAGAACAAGAGATACAAGAAACCACCCTGAAAATTTGTATTAAACTCTTTAAAGAAGGAATACAATTGAAGAAACTTCTTTCTTCCACACCTCTCTCAGATGCATAAGATCTCTCTCTAGATCTCTATTCCTCAAGAGCTCTCTCTCTCAAGTACAATCAACTCCAACAACCTGGATTGATACAACTCTGTACTGTTCTTCCAACATTCACAATGTTCTACTACTACAATAAGCTAAGAAGATCTTTCCTACATATAAATTAGGAAACTTGAGCATGCACTTACAACCAACAGTTAAGCCTCTTGAACAAGGGCTCTAAAAACAATCTTACTAATAATAGAAATGGGAACTTAAGACTAAGAATTAAACTCATTATGCAAACACTCAGTTTTGTCCTCAAAAATAGCATTCTGGACGCACAGGTAATCGACGTCGGTTCCTACCTGCTTGCCTGTGACCGACGTCGGCCGATCCTCTGTCGACGCCGATGTCCCTTCAACTGCTCCTGACCGACGTCGATCGCTCCTGACCGACGCTGGTGACTGTGTAAACCTTCAACTTTTGTAATGCGCTCCTTGGTGAAGCTTTTAGACTCCACACCTTAACAATCTCCCACTTGGAGATAAACAGCTGCACCAGTACCTGTACAGCAACATCTTCTAGCTCCTCCATCTTCAACTCAATCATGAAGACAAACAGAAGTTGAATGAAGATTCAACTTCTCCTTTGTAACTGGCTTGGTTAATATATCAGCAGGATTCCTATCTGTATGAATCTTCTCCAGCTTTAACTCACCATCCTCCAATACCTGCCGTATGAAGTGGTACCTAAGTTGTATGTGCTTGGTTCTTGAATGAAAGGCTGAATTCTTAGCCAAATGGATTGCACTTTGAATGTCACTATACAATCTGCAACTCCCATGCTCCCTTCCAAGCTCTTCCATGAACCGTGTCATCCATATCATCTCTTTGCTAGCTTCTGTGGCTGCAATATATTCTGCTTCTGTAGTTGACAAGGCAATAACCTTCTACAACTTTGATATCCAGCTAACTTCTGTTCCACCAACTGTGAAAACATATCCTGTGGTGCTCCTCCTGCCATCCAAATCACCTGCCATATCTGAATCTACATAACCATGTAGAGAAGTATCTGAACCTCCATAGCACAAGTGCCTACTGTTGGTTCCTCTTAGATATCTAAGGATCCACTGAACTACTTTCCAGTGTTCCTTCCCTGGATTGGCCATATACTTACTTACAACTCCCACTGCTTGGGTAATATCGGGTCTAGTACACACCATTGCATACATTAAACTCCCTACTATGGAAGAATATGGAACTTTACTCATGTACTCTACCTCATCATGTGAATTAGGACATTGTTCTTTACTCAACTTAAAATGTCCAGCCAAAGGTGTGCTTACGGGTTTAGCATCCTACATATTGAACCGTTTCAACACCTTGTCCACATAATCCTCTTGAGACAATATCAACCTGTGATTTTTTTAGTCTCTCTTAATGCTCATGCCAAGGATTTTCTTTGTTGCTCCCAAATCCTTCATGGCAAACGTTTGAGCTAATTTCACCTTAAGCTCAGAGATATCCTGCATGTGTGATCCTCCAACCAGCATATCATTTACATACAATAATAGAATAATATATCTACCATTATCCAATCTCTTAAAATACACACAATGGTCAGATTGACACCTACTATAGCCATGCTCAGTCATAAACCTATCAAATTTCAAATACCACTGTCTAGGAGCTTGCTTGAGGCCATACAAGCTTTTCTTCAATCTGCAATCTAACTTCTCCTTACCCTTGACTTCAAATTCTTTCAGTTGTTCCATGTATATTTCTTCATTCAAGATAACACTAACAACATCCTCTACTTTTAAAATATTCGAAGCAGATACAGTATCGGAAACTGCCATTACCAAGCCATGCCAGCTTTCAGGCAAAGAACATAATATTAAAAGAGCTTTTGTTTCATCATCAAACACAATATTGACTGAATTTAATTGATTGACAATTCCATAGAAATCATTCAGATGATTAGATACAGGTCCACCTTCTTGCATATGCAAATTAAATAACTGCTTCATAAGATATACCTTATTAGAAGCTGAGGGTTTTTCATACAAATTTGCTAAAGTAGTCATCAACTCTACCGTTATTTTTGTCTGTGATAAATTAGATATCAAAGTGGATGCCAGACTCAGTCTTATAGACCCCAGAGCCTTTCTATCAAGAACTTCCCATTCTTCATCATCCATGTCTTTGGGCTTCTTTGCAATCCCACCTAACGGTAAGTATAGATCTTTTTGATACAGATAGTCCTCTATCTGCATTCTCCAATGTTGATAGTTCTTGCCATTAAACTTCTCCATTCTCAATTTACTTTCTTCTGCCATTGCTTCTCCCACTCAAATAGAAATCCCTGCAAAAAACCCTATGAACAACCTGTAATCAATACACACTACACAGATCTGAACCACTTGTTAGTGAACCTGAGCTCTGATACCACTTGTTGGGGATCAACCAACAATATGATTACACTTGTGAAAGCAATAAATGCAGAAATAAATCAGATAGATAAATAACTAGAATGATAAATAACAAAGAACAAGAGATACAAAAAACCACCCTGAAAACTTGTATTAAACTCTTTACAGAAGGAATACAATTGAAGAAACTTCTTTCTTCCACACCTCTCTCAGATGCATAAGATCTCTCTCTAGATCTCTATTCTTCAAGAGCTCTCTCTCTCAAGTACAATCAACTCCAACAACCTGGATTGATACAACTTTGTAATGTTCTCCTAACATTCACAATGTTCTACTACTACAATAAGCTAAGATATTTCCTACATATAGAATTAGGAAACTTGAGCATGCACTTACAACCAATAGTTAAGCCTCTTGAACAAGGGCTCTAAAAATAATCTTACTAATAATAGAAACGCGAACTTAAGACTAAGACTTAAACTCATCATACAAACACTCGGTTCTGTCCTCGAAAATAGCATTCTGGATGCACATGTAACCGACATCGGTTCCTACCTGCTTGCCTGTGACCGACGTCGGCCGATCCTCTGTCGACGCCAGCGTCTCTTCAACTGCTCCTGATCGATGTTGGTTGCTCCTGACCAACGCCGGTGACTGTGTAAACCTGCAACTTTGGTAATACACTCCTTGGTGAAGCTTTTAGACTCCACACCTTAACAATCTCCCACTTGGAGATAAACAGCTACACCAGTACCTATACAGCAACATCTTCTAGCTCCTCCATCTTCAACTCAATCATGAAGACCAACAGAAGTTGAATGAAGATTCAACTTCTCCTTTGTAACCGCCTTGGTTAACATATCAACAGGATTTCTATCTGTATGGATCTTCTCCAGCTTCAACTCACCATCCTACAATACCTGCCATATGAAGTGGTACCTAAGCTGTATGTGCTTGGTTCTTGAATGAAAGATTGAATTCTTAGCCAAATGGATTTCACTTTGAATGTCACTATACAATTTGCAACTCCCATGCTCCCTTCCAAGCTCTTCCATGAATCGTGTCATCCATATCATCTCTTTACTAGCTTCTGTGGCTGCAATATATTCTGCTTCTGTAGTTGACAAGGCAATAACCTTCTACAACTTTGATATCCAGCTAACTTCCGTTCCACCAACAGTGAAAACATATCCTGTGGTGCTCCTCCTGCCATCCAAATCACCTGCCATATCTGAATCTACATAACCATGTAGAGAAGTATCTAAACCTCCATAGCACAAGTGCCTACTGTTGGTTCCTCTTAGATATCTAAGGATCCACTGAACTACTTTCCAGTGTTCCTTCCCTGGATTGGCCATATACTTACGTACAACTCCCACTGCTTGGGCAATATCGGGTCTAGTACACACCATTGCATACATTAAACTCCCTACTATGGAAGAATATGGAACCTTACTCATGTACTCTACCTCATCATGTGAATTAAGACATTGTTCTTTACTCAACTTAAAATGTCCAGCCAAAGGTGTGCTTATCGGTTTAGCATCCTCCATATTGAATCATTTCAACACCTTGTCCACATAATCCTCTTGAGACAATATCAACCTGTAATTTTTCCTGTCTCTCTTAATGCTCATGCCAAGGATTTTCTTTGCTGCTCCCAAATCCTTCATGGCAAACGTTTGAGCTAATTTCACCTTAAGGTCAGAGATATCCTGCATGTGTGATCCTGCAACCAGCATATCATCTACATACAACAATAGAATAATATATCTACCATTATCCAATCTCTTAAAATACACACAATGGTCAGATTGACACCTACTGTAGCCATGCTCAGTCATAAACCTGTCAAATTTCAAATACCATTGTCTAGGAGCTTGCTTGAGGCCATACAAGCTTTTTTTCAATCTGCACACTAACTTCTCCTTACCCTTGACTTCAAATTCTTTCAGTTGTTCCATGTATATTTTCTCATTCAAGATAACACTAACAACATCCTCTACTTTTAAAATATTTGAAGCAGATGCAGTATTAGAAACTGCCATTACCAAGCCATGTCAGCGTTCAGGCAAAGAACATAATATTAAAAGAGCTTTTATTTCATCATCAAACACAATATTGACTGAACTTAATTGATTAACAATTCCATGGAAATCATTCAGATGATTAGATACAGGTCCACCTTCTTGCATATGCAAATTAAATAACTGCTTCATAAGATATACCTTATTAGAAGCTGAGGGTTTTTTATACAAATTTGCTAAAGTAGTCATCAACTCTACCATTGTTTTTGCCTGTGATAAATTAGATATCACAGTGGATGCCAGACTCAGTCTTATAGACCCCAGAGCCTTTCTATCAAGAACTTCCCATTCTTCATCATCCATGTCTTTGGGCTTCTTTGCGATCCCACCTAACGGTAAGTATAGATCTTTTTGATACAGATAGTCCTCTATCTGCATTCTCCAATGTTGATAGTTCTTGTCATTAAACTTCTCCATTCTCAATTTACTTTATTTTTCCATTGCTTCTCCCACTCAAACAAAAATCCCTGCAGAAACCCCTATGAGCAACCTGTAATCAATACACACTACACAGATCTGAACCACCTGTTAGTGAACCTGAGCTCTGATACCACTTGTTGGGGATCAACCAACAATATGATTACACTTGTGAAAGCAATAAACGCAGAAATAAATCAGATAGATAAGTAACTAGAATGATAAATAACAAAGAACAAGAGATAAAAGAAACCACCCTGAAAACTTGTATTAAACTCTTTACAAAAGGAATACAATTGAAGAAACTTCTTTCTTCCACACCTCTCTCAGATGCATAAGATCTCTCTCTAGATCTCTATTCCTCAAGATCTCTCTCTCTCAAGTACAATCAACTCCAACAACCTGGATTGATACAACTCTGTACTGTTCTTCCAACATTCACAATGTTCTACTACTACAATAAGCTAAGAAGATCTTTCCTACATATAGAATTAGGAAACTTGAGCATGCACTTACAACCAACAGTTAAGCCTCTTGAACAAGGGCTCTAAAAACAATCTTACTAATAATAGAAATGCAAACTTAAGACTAAGACTTAAACTCATCATGCAAACACTCGGTTCTGTCCTCAAAAATAGCAGTCTGGATGCACAGGTAACCAACGTCGATTCCTGCCTGCTTGCCTGTGACCGACGTCGGCCGATCCTCTGTCGATGTCGGCGTCTCTTCAACTGCTCCTGACCGACGTCGGTCGCTCCTGATCGATGCCGGTGACTGTGTAAACCTGCAACTTTGGTAATGCGCTCCTTGGTGAAGCTTTTAGACTCCACACCTTAACATTTTAAGCCTTTGATTAGGAGGTGTATCTAATGGTTGTGAATGCATTTCTCATGATCCCTAATCTTATATAATAGGGATAGATCTTCATAGCTTGTGTGTAAGAAAGAACAGTACAAGACATATTGTATATGTGTATCAATCTAGGTTGTTGGAATTGATTGAGAGAACTCTTGAGGGAAAGAGATCTGTACATCTGAGAGGTGTGAGAAGAAAGTGTGATTTTCTTCATTGTATTTCCTTCTGGAAGAGTTTAATACAAGTTTTTAGGGTGGTTTCTTGTATCTCTTATTCTTTGCTATTTCTAATTCTAGTTACTTATTATTCTTGTTTAATTCCGTGTTTAATTGCTTACATAAAAGTAATCAAGTTTGTTGGTTGATCCCCAACACGCAATTCAATGAAAATGATTGTTGGGGCTCAAAGTACAAATGGATAGGAGCACTAAACATGGGACACCTTAGGGTCTGGTGCTATAGTCCAAGTATAACACTCCTATACTACATGCTCAAGACCTAGGGAAATAGGATTGGCCTGGGAAATACAATCTGGTTGAGGTGAAATGATTGTTCATAAGGTTTTAGATGATCAATAATGAGTAAAAAGATGTCTAAAAGGTTCACAAGAACATGCAAAAAGGAGTTATGGATATGGTGTCACAAGCCACACTTAAACTACCATTTTGGACATTTTACATGACTACATTTGCCCCCCACTTTATTCTAATGATGCAGCAAAATGAAATACTAGGATAAAGGAAAAGTAGAAAGCGTACCTGATCTTACCTACAAGGATTAATCCCATGAAGATGTGTGATGTTGAGTGTGTGTAGAGAGAGCACATCGTGAAGCATAAATTCACAAAGGAAAATAAAGAGTAGATCAATTCTTACTAGACACACTATGTCTAAAATAAAAATGTATAAAAGTCGAATAAAAGAGAGAGGAAGAGAAAGGAACGAATACACCTCACTGGGTACATGAACCAATATAAAACCTATTATGATGTTGAGTTATGCTAAGTGATATTGGGTATGTGTTGTACCAAAATTAATATCACAAATGGAGTTGAGTGTTTAATTTCCTAAGAGTGGCTCAGGAATACAAAGGTTAGCCCTTTGGCTCCATCGTCACCCACTAAGTGAAGCTAAGTAATCATACATGTGTTAATCTATGTTTGAACTATGTGTCCAAACCTTATGAATAGCTGGCTCAAAAATACAAAGGCTAACTAGTCTTTTGGATCCATCGTTGCCCATTATGTAGTGAACTATGAACTAATACCAGTATGAATGTGTGTCATATGATATGGCTCCTGAAGCCCATGAATGATATGCGATTTGACAATGTTGCATGGATAGCCGAATATGTACTAAGAACTAGGCCAATCTTGGCCACTTCAAAAGGTGGAGATTAGGCTTGTATGAAAGCCACTCCAACCAAAAATGAGAACTAGGCTTATATGAAAGCCACCCTGAAATGATGCCAACCACCTGTAGATCGAATAAGGCATGCAACTACTAAGAATACCTGGGTAATACAATGAACTAGAAAGAAAAGAAGTCAAATGTGCTATGCACATTGCCCACAATCACTGGTGTCTGTAACATGGATTATGATCTAGAAGTTGTACCAACTACCCAATCTGAAACTACAAATGAGAGGCATCATGCCATGCATGATGGCCCCTATATCTGGATACTCTGATTAAAACTGTATTAAAACTACTCAATTTAAATTGTATTATAGGTGACAAAACTGTAATTAACCTTACATTTTATCTATTTTTGGAACTTGTGGCTTTTTTACTATTTAGACAGGAGCATTGAAAATAAGAAACTTTGTTGTCTGGCACTGTAGTCCAAGTATGGTGCTCTTGACCTTTACTATTTTTGATAATTATTCTATATTCATCACTGTATTTTTGGTCTATTCTCCCTAATTTGATTATGATTACTATTTTGAGTGTTCTGAAAACTTGTTCTTGACTGGTAGAAGGCTCTGATCTCTATGACAAAACCCCTATTTATTTCCCCCTCTTTAAGGGTAGGAATGAAGACCCTACAATGACTGCCCTTAGAAGAAAGAGCACTACAAGTGTGTTATGATCTAAAATACATGATATAGTAATGATAATTGAAAAGATGTCTCAATATGTAGCATAGTTTATATTGGAGATGGTTAGATCAGCATGAGTATGCCTAGCTAGATGTACTAATGTAATAGAATGTGCAATATACTAAAATGAAAGTGGAAATCTGGTTAGTTGTTAGTTGTTAAGGAGAGAAAGAGCATGATGTCCATCATGGCATCCAAAAAAGCAAGAAAATACATGATGTGGATCATGGCATTACAAACAATTAAGAACCAAATAAGAAAACAAGAACACAAGGTAAGGAGCAAAAGGCAAGAAGTACACAAAAGAGGCTAAGAAGCCAAGCAAAGAAGGGACATATGCACATGTCACTCAAACTGGGAAAGCAAGCAAGCAAGGCATGTTCAAATTCCACATACACATACAATTGCAAACAAGGAAGGTTGGTATGAGGGCCACAAGCACATATAAGAGTAAAAACAAAGGACATTGGTAAATGTCCTAAGGCACACACAAGTAGCAAAATATGAACTGAGAAATACAATCACATCTAGCTACTCAAAGCAAAAAAGAAAGTCGTGTAAATGCTAAAAAAACTATCGCATCTAACTAATCAAAGTAAGAAGTGAAAGTATGCAAAACATGAAGTAGAAGACTAGGTAGATGCTAAGAAATACACAAGTGATATATAGTAGTGAGTGTTGATAAAGTAATCTGTGTAAGCTAGTAAGTAATGTACATCAACATGATAACTAGAGTGTGTCGTGTAGGAATGACATAACCTGGATGCCCCCGATGGGTAGATATGTTGATGTGTAATGTGTGTAATGAAATATTATACCTGGAATCCATGTGGATGCATAATATTCATTGGATTTTTGAGTTTCTTTCCTTCAACTAAGGCTAGATGATACACTTTAGGGCTAATCTTGTTGGTAATGCGGTATGGACCTAGCTAATTCAGTTTGAATTTTCCTTTGATTTCTTCTTTGGCATTGACATTACAAAGATTTTCTTTGAGAATGAGATCATTAACTTTGAATTCTCTAGTGTGAACTCATTTGTTATAGGATCATTATATACGTTGTTTGTAGATTTTGAGATGTTCAACTACTTGAATGTGTGTATGGTCTAACTATTTGAGCTGGTATAGACACTTTTCATGATACTAGTCATCAGTGAGAATACCTTTAAGGGAGACATGCAGAGATGAGATTTCTAATTACAATGGTAAAACTACGTCTATGCCATAAATAAGTGAATAAAGAGTGGCTCCTGTGGGCATACAAATACTTATGTGATAAGCCCATAATTCATAAACTAGTTGATTATGCCAATCATCTCCAAATTTAGTCACTATTTTGCTCAAAATTTTATTGATGGTTTTATTGATAGCCTCTGCTTGACCATTTTTTTGTGGGTACTACAGAGTGGAGAATGTGTGTTTAATCTTATATTTTGTGAAAATTTTCTTGATAGTTTTATTCTTGAATGATGTTCCATTATCAAAAATGATTGTTGTGAGTAAGCCAAAGCGTGAAATAATATGAGTCATGAAGAAGCTACAAATGTCATCACTTATGGTAGATTGAAGTGAAATGGATTCCACCCACTTGGTAAAGTATTCTATAGCTGTGATGATGAACTTATGTTTTTTAGTAGACTTAGGGTTAATATTTCTAATAAGATAAAATCCCCATAACATAAATGGCCATGGAGAGATAATAGGCTACAATTGTGATGATGGTGCATGTTATAGGTTACTATGTCATTGACATTTATCACATAGCTTTGCGTATTGTGAACATTCATCTTCTGTGATGGGCTAGTAGTATCTATATCAAAATAATTTGTGTGACATGTCCTTTCCACTAAAGTGACCACCACACTCACTATCGTGTATTTGTCTAAGAGTAATTTTGGCTTCTATTGAACTCAAGCATTAAAGTAATTGTCCATCAAAGGATCACTTAAAAAGGTCTCTGTCAATGATTACATAGTGGAGTGCTTGTTTGTGTAACTTACATTTGTTATTTCATGAGAAAGTGTCTAGTGTAATATATTTGTTTAGAAAGTTATAGATATCATAGAACTATTCTAGAGTTGCAAAGCTGTGCGTAGTGGTTAAGACGAAAAACACATTTAAATATGTGTTGGATATTCATGGTATTTGTAATCATTTAATTGTAAAAATAGCTTGATCATCATTGATGTTGATAAGAATCAAAGATGTGGCACTTGCCATTACATTTGCGTGTCAGTTATTTTTTCTTGGTATATATTTTATAGAAAAGTAGTTGAACTATGATGATAAAAATTGTACCATGTTCTAGTATGGGATAAAACATTCTTCTTTTATCTAATAGATATCATTGACTTGGTTGACCATAATTTGGGAATCACTAAAGACTTGGATAGATCTAACTTGGAGGGATTGGATGGAAAAGAGACCTAAGATAAGTGCTTCATATTCTGTGATGTTGTTGGTACAGGAAAAGCTTAATCAATATGCAATAGAAACTATGTGACCAGAAGGATCGACAAAGATAATGCCTACCCCTACACTAGATATGCATCGAGAACCATAAAATAATATAGTCCAAGTGTTAGAATGAGTAGAATAGGTAGTAAAATCATCTCTAAATGTGTCACTAATAGGATTAGTGTCCAAGACTGGTATGACTACCAAATGGTCTACAATGATTTGGCCCTTTATTGATTTTTATAGAACTATCTTTAAGTCAAACTTTGTTAATAACATGACCCATTTTGCAATAAGACTTAAGAGATGTGATTTTACCATTAGAAACTTCAAGGGATCTAATTTTGTGATAACCTAAGTCTCATTATTGATCACGTAATGTTGAAGTTTTTGTTTGGCAAAAACTAATGCTAGACATAGTTTTTCCATCATAGAAAAAAAAATTGTAATCAAATAATGTGTGACTGATGTATTAAACTACTCATTTGGTATGTTGATCATCATGTTGTGCTAAGAGTGCTCCTAATTCATGATCTTTTACTAAGATATATAGTTGAAGAGGCCTATCAGGTATAGGTGGTATTAGAATAGGTGGATTAAGAAGATATTGCTTGATTGTGTCGAAGCTTTCTTGACAAGCTTGGTCCTAAACAAACTTTGTATCTTTCTTTAATAATCGAGTGAATGACTAAGTTTTATTAGCAAGTTGAGCTACAAAATGGTGGATTGTTTGGATTTTGCCTTGTAAGGATTGAATTTGTTTTAAGTTTGTGGGAGGTGGCATGTTGACATTGGTTTTGACTTTATTAGGGTCAACCTTTATGCCACGCTGAAAAATAATGAAACCTAAGAGTTTTACTAATGTAACTCCAAACACACATTTCTTTGGGTTTAATCAAACATTATACTTCCTAAGTCATTGAAAAATTTGTCACAAATTAATGGCATAATGTTATCATTATTTGGATTTAGCTAATATATCATCGACATAATCCTTGATAGTATGGAAAATCAAGTCATGAAAGATATGTGGCATAGTATGTTGATATGTGGCTTCAGCTTTTTTTAATCCAAAATGCATGACAATGTAATAAAATGTACCCCAAGGTGTTATAAAATATGTTTTCTCTTGATCTTCTTCAACAATTTTGATTTGGTTATATCTTGCAAAGCTATCTATGAATGATAACATTTCATACCTAGATGTGGAATCTATGATAATGTAAAAATTAGACAAGGGAAAATCATCTTTTGGGCATGCCTTATTTAAATCTCAATAATCAAAACAAAATCAAATTTATTCATTGGGTTTAACCACATGTACTATATTGGAAATCCAATCAGGGTGTGTTACTGGTCAAATGAAACTAGCATCTAAGAATCACTAGATCTCATCTTTGACTAAAAGAGCCACTTAGGATGCATTTTGTGAATTTTTTGCTTAACTAATTTAGCATCAGGATATAATGGAATGATATAGATGTATCAATTTTTGGCATATCTAAGTAATTCCAAGCAAAGAGTTCTATAAAATCTATCAATGTTTGATAAATATATGTAGCCTCTTCCTTTCATAGGCTAGCAGCTAACAAGATAATGTGGGGATCCTAATCGGTTCCAAAATTGAAATCAACTATTTCCTCGTTCAGCAATGTGGAACTATCTAGTATGTATGGGGTTGTAGAAATAGTATCATCTAAATCAATTGGTATGTCTTGGGGAGAATCTAAATTTTCTCTGAAGTAAGCATGGGCATTTGTGTTATGAGGAAACTTGTTTTTATGATAGCAAGATGGGAGGTCCTAATATGCTCTTAAAAACTGTAGGAGTGATTCATCGTTAGAAAATTCATCTAATGTGAACATATTTGGTAAAACTGTATCATTAATGAGATCAAGATAGACCAATGATAATTTAGAATTATGATTAACTATATGGTCTATAGGTACAATGGGTGGAGAAAACATTATATGCTTTGAAGCAATGAAAGAAGTTTTATCATGAAGAAGGGTAAGTTGATATCCCATTCCTTACTTTCCATGTTGTGTGGATACATCGATAGGATTGATGATTCCTTATTCATGATTTTCAAGACCTTTGCCATGATATCCCATCTTATTAAGACATTTAAGTGTAAAAGGGGAGGTAAATAGTGATTTGGTATCAGTGATATTATAGAACTTGGAATCTTCTGATGTGTTGCATGGTTCGAAGGTACACTATGAGTAGTGGGTTGTGTAGGTATATTACCGAGATTAAAGTGCAAAATGTAATTATGTGAAGATTCAATAACTTGGTAGTATTTAAAAGGTTCATTATCTATTGGGCACGTGTAGATGTAGCCTTTGTGACTAAATTTTAGACAAGCATGGAGTGTGCAAGGGACTACAGGCATATCATGAATCCAAGGCTGATCAAGTAATAAATTATAATTGAGGTCATTTGGCATGACTTAGAAAGTAGTTGGTAATGTTTTAGGTCCCAAAGTAAGATTAAATGTTATTTTACCCATGACTTTCCATGGAATGTTGTCAAAACCTTTGATGTTCATGTCAGAATGGTATAGATCTATAGGTTGTATATTAAGATGCTTAAGAAAAGAAATGTTACAAATGTTGAGTCATGAACCATTATCAACTAACACTCTTTTTACCCCTACAGCATTAATTCTTAATTGAATATATAAAGGTAGATGTTGTTTGATGATGTGGCACGGGGATAAATGCTCATTTTCAAAGGAAATATGCTCTTCAGTCCATTGTAATGTGTTGAAGATAGAGACTACATAATTTGGTTTAGTAGAAATAGGAATTCTAGTATGACGAAGGGCTAGATACAACATATCTTTGTAAACATCCAATCGTTGAAAGAGCTCGAGAACTGAAATTGTATCAGAAGGGGTGCTAACCTAAGTGATAAAGCTATAGCCATAGGTGTAATCAACTTGCCTATATTCATAAACTTGGGAAATAACATGTACTGTATGATCTAATATAAGTATAGAGCTGGTAATAGGTATGAGATAAGAGCTAGATGTACCAAGTTTAAAGGGAGGAGGAACAGATATAATCGTTAGTGTTTTCTTGTGTCTAATAGTGATAAGGAAATGCTCAAAATTATCCAAAGAGATATATGCATTTAGGCAGAAACCATGTATGCGAGATGAAATGCATGTAATTGGAGTTATAAGTTGTATAACAATATGATTATAAATAACATTCCACATGAGAGATAGCAAAAAAGGGATAGAAAGCATGGAATTGTGCACTAATGCATAAAAAAATTTGACTTGTGATATGACATTTCTAATATGTTTAGCAAGATAGAGTAGAAAATTATTCCACATGAGAGAGATAAAGTATGTAACGAAACCTTATATTAAAGAAAAGTAAATATTTATTTGAAGGAAAGGGATCTTAACATGTTTAGCAATAAATTTCTTAATATCATCCCATATTATAAAAAGTAAGCATGAAAGGGAAAGAATGAAGCTTTGCATTAATATATAGTAAACTTCATCATTCATATACATGATAGGACTGAGTATGGACTCATTATTTTCAAGAAATGTATTGAAATTAATAAGATCCATTTGTAATTTTATGTGAAATTTGTAACATGATACCTCAAAAGCAAAGGGACCTAGTATATTCAAGTAGGGTTTTAAAGAAATGATTTTTAAAATTAATATGGTGAATTTTAAAAAATAAATGTGAAATTTTGATTTAAATATGTAGGAAAAATTAGAAAAATACTAAAAAATTAAAATGAATTTTTCCTAGGGTTTCTAGGGTTTTTGTGCACAAATGAAGTAAGTCAAGTTCACCAAATGATTTAACATTTTTAGGAATAATGGAGTTGTATTCCTATTTTAGTTAAGGTTCTGGATTAATAAATTAGTGTAGAATATAGAGATAATTACAATCATGATTTGTATAATTTATTTGTCTTTTTTATCTTTCTAAAAATAGTAATAAATAAGGAGAAATATAACTTAACTTGAAACTCGACTGAGATGACTAAAATAGAGGCTAAAATTGGTTGTGCAGGACTGGGACAATCTCGTGAATCTGAATTTAGCTTCCGTTTAGTGAAAGGACAAGAGCATTGAAAATAAGACACTTAGGGGTCTAACATTGTAGTCCACTCATGCTGCTATTGTCCAAACTGGTCACAAAGACTTGAAACTTTTTGGGTTTTTATGTTCTTCCTGTGTGAACTTGCCTATGAAATCTTGAGTGTTGATTATCGATCAAACTCTCTATATAGTTGATTTAATATTTAAAACCCAAATCCTCCATCATGAATGATAAAATAATGTTTGAATCATTTGAGAAAGAGGGGAGTTAGTGTGTAAGATGCACTAAATGTATAATCCACACCCCTTGTGTGGGCACGTTGCCTACATACCAATACTCTGAAGAGGGATCAAGCCATATGTAGTTCTCCCACCTAATGTGCTTTTTGAAATAGTGTGATGTGGATGTAAAAATACCAAATTAAGAGTGATTGAGGTGGTTAGAGATTGGTCTGAGGGTTTGAGTATGTTTGCAGCTATATTGGGTGACTATATGTAAAGAATAGAGAAGTTTACCTTAGTGCTTTGTTTGTATTCTTGCTTGCTCTATAAGATTTGTCACCTCCCTTATAAATGAGATTTGAATGGGATTTTATAGGGAACCATTGGTCATGGGTTAGATGTATTTGTGTTAGGCTGACATAATGAAGGATAGGGATCAGATGAAAATGACCATTGGGGCTCAAAGTGCAAATGGATAGGAGCAGCAAAAATGGGACACCTTAGGGTCTGGCGCTATAGTACAAGTATGACACTCATGTCCTATAGGATCGAGACTTGGGGGAATAGGAATATAGTCTCGCTAAGTTGGCCTTAGAAATATAGTCTCGCTAAGTTGGAATGATTGTTTAGAAGGTTTCAGATGATCGATAATGGGCAAAAAGATGTCTAGAAGGGTCACATGAGCATGCAAAAAGGAGCTATAGATAGGGTGTCACAAGCCACACTCAAACTACCAAATTGGAAATTTTATATGACTACACAAATCTATGCCAAATGTATAAGATTTTGTCCCAATTATATATATGAATCATGTAAACTATATCAAATTCTACCAATTATGTAAATTATATGCATGTGGAGTCTTTTCTCTATGATATTCCACCCTTTTGAGGTGATAGGAATGAAAAGTGATGGTCACCTTATCTCAAAAAGATAAGATAATTATGGTGTATTTGTGTCAATCATGTATAAAATAACTATAGTGGTATCATATCAAAGTAGATGTATCAATGAAACTCATAGTATGCATACATAATAAATCATGTGATGCATTATATGGATCATGGAAATGTCTAGAAGTAATAAGCTAAACAAACAATCAAACACACACACAAGACTACTCAATGTCATGGAGAGAAGGGTATAAGGAGACTACAAATCAGGGGCATGTTCAAATGCCACACACTCAAGGGGAGGACATGTTCAAATGTCCACACACCAAAGAAAACAACACCTAGGGCATTATGTCTAACAAATAATGAACATGTTCAAATGTTTTGCAATCAAGATAAAATAGCAAATAATAAGTACAATCAAGTAGGCCATATGAAGAGATGAATTACAAGTGAAATATAAACAACTAACATAAGCATGTCATGTTAGTCCCTACATACATATGTTATCAAAAAGTCCTATCGAAAAGTATATGAAGTACATAATGTAAGATATTATCATGATTATAGGTATGTGTAAATGTTAGCATATAAGCATAGTATGATAATGTAGAATGATCATAAAATGATAATAATCTCTATCGATCATGATCAAATAGAAGTAAGATGCCTCCAACATAATGTGTCACATGGGAAGAGGAAAGGTCCAACATATGCATGCTCATGTATCATAGATCTAATGTATGCATGTATCACACTCAAGTACCCATGAAACATACATGTGCATAAAAATTATATGTTATCTACTAACATAAAGTAAATGACATATACAAAATCTAGTAAACATGTAAAATGCTAAATATTTTTGTATTTTTATTTTATTTGAATGTTTTTTGTATTTTCTTATATTTTTTTATTTTTTTATTTTTTTAGATATTAGTATGATTAGCAAATGTGTTATGGACAAGGGAAAATTTATACTAGAAGTGAATAATGTCATCAAGGAGATGCCTCTGTGTAGGCCCTATATCGTGTTATTGTATCAAGGGGATGCATTGATTAATATATTGTGCATTGTGTCACTTATTCTCTAGTGATGCTTGATTTAATAAAAGTGTTATTCCAATATGCCTTTGATTTCTCTTTTTCAATATATTATATTTCCTTTGCCTTTACTGATGTGTCATTACTTCTATCTATTTGTATAGTAGCTAAAGATATACTTCCTTTCTATTTATTTTTATCTAAAGATATTCCTTCTTTGGAAAAGGATGTAACCTTGTCTTCATGATCAATTGATATGCAACCTTTGTTTTTATCAATCATTGTTCCTATTGAGTGTAACCATGATTTTCCAAGCATAACATTGTATATAACTGGATTTAAAATAACATGAGAAATTAAGATAACACTCTTTTGAATAAAAATAAATGCTTAACTTGATTGATCCCATACATGTTGTAGATATACTAGTTTGATCCAAGTGTTGATACTTATTTTCAAAAGAGCTAAGAAATGACATAAAACAAAATTTGGATCTTGATAGTCTATAAGTTTGATATCTATAAATTATTTTCCATCTATATTGGCAGTGAAATTGAAAGGGTCCTAATATGAAGAAAGGATTGCAATTGATCTCTTTGTAACTATACTTGAAACTTTAAATTTTTAAAGTGTCTCTTACTTTTTGACTTCTTCTAATAGAAATGTTATTTTAAGCATGATTTTTATGTACCTTGAATTTGGTTTATCAATTTCTCTTTTTGTAGCATTACCTTTGAAATACATTTCTTTTATAATTATTCATTTTCATCTTGTGCCTTTTATAAATTTGATTTTTCATCTTTATCTTTTTGTAACATTGCTTGCTCTAGTTTTGCCTTAAGAATATTGTCTTGCTCTAATTTTTGCATTTGCAACTATTTTTACTCAGAGTTTTCTTTTGGGGCCCATACTCATTTATTTTGCACTTATGTTTTAAGAGATGCACTCATAAGTTGATTGGGTTGCTTGATTGATGTATTTATGATAAGATCACCACTATTTATCTTTTATAATTTTCTTTACTCCAAAAAATAATTTGTATGATGCCCATGCATTCTATGATAAGCATAATAGTATTTTCTAGGAGGATGTATAGGAGGTAATTTGATCACTTTTTTCAAACCATTATTTTAGAGTTTCACATGAACTCTTATTAGTCTTTTGTTCTCTTTCTTAAGCACTAGTTGTAGATGTATTTTGTTTTGGTTTCCAATCTTGATATGAAATCTTGTTAAACATAAAATTGTTAGATGAAGATGTAAAAACATGATTAACATTCCCATATTTTGGATTCTTTGTAAATGTGATATGATTTTCCTATAATGTGATCTTTGAACTCAAATATTTATTTTGATTTTTTAACTCTTCTCTCATAATAATGATATGATCTTTGAGGGCTTCACATTACATACCATAGGTATTTTGGATCAAATAATCACACCCTCACCATTTAGAGGAGATGTGGCAGGTAGAGGAGTTTGAGGAAGGGTATGTTGGTTACCTTCTGTTGGCACTATAGGATGAGCCACCTTATCCCTTGAAGTAGTGATAACATGGACCTCATTCGAGGGATGGTAGCTATAACCATCCAGAGAGTTAAGACAAGGAAAAGATACTTTTTTATCTTTTTTATATTTTCGAAACACACCCAAAATAAAGAGCATGAAGGATAGGGAAACAAGAACAAACATCATCTATACTATGCTCATAAAAAATAGATATGAAAAAAAAAAGTAACTGTAATAATCTGAAGCTCTAGAAAGTTGAAACACTAGGGCAAGCTAGGATTTTTTCAATAAGACTCAAAGGTCAAGTTCACCAAATCTTTAACTTGTTTTGGAAATAAATATTAACTTAAAATATAGTAGCCTAAACAATCAAGGAGTAAGATCCTCTAAAAAATAGGCCAATTAAATGAATTTAGATTCTAATGATATTTTGACAAAATATACTAAATCTAAACATATGCCCAATATGGAAATCACAATATTCAATATTTTGATAATAGTAATATGAAGGAGAAATTATACTTAGCTTATATAATGATGCACATACAAATCTGGGTAGTGCAAGTGTAAAATTGGATTGTCTAAAGATCTGGATCTTGTTGTCAAATTCTATATTTTTACTTTAAGTCAGCCTAGACACTTGCATCACCCTATGGACACTAGAATTGACACTATTGTCCTTATTATACCACTAGTTTTTTAGTATGAAATATTCACTCTTACTTGGAGCTTCCACCTGCACCTATTAGGGTTGATTGTCACCTTTCTAATTCTATGTTTGGATCTCTTGTACAAGTCCTCAATATTAGTGTGTATCTCAAAACCCTAAGTCCTATGATTAGATATGTGATCTTAAAAAATAAAGGTTAGTGGACTCAAGTGAAGTCAAGTTGGCCTCAAAGACCCCTCTATTAGTGAGTGTTGCTTACATAGCCATATACTCCAAAGAGGGCCTTAGACTGATGTAGTTATCCCCCTTATGTGAGATTGTATGTGACTAATGGTGTAATATGCTATATTCAAGTGCATGTAGTGATATAACATGTAACTTAAAACATATTACTCATGGTCTATTCTTTTGATGCTTCAAACTTGTAATAAGATTGTTCCTATTCCTAAATTGGAAATAGAAAAGAATTGAGTAGAATAACTTAGTCGTGCAATTTATTTTTAGTAGTGTAGTGTAAGATCAAGAAGTGCTTGCTAGATGACTAATGAATGGGATTTAACTTATATTTATACCACACCTTTTGAAATATTTCTCACAAAATGGTTAAATTAAATGAATAGGCCAACCCATACATATCAAAGATTTGAAAATTTAAGTGTTTTGAAGGTACACACACCTACGTTGGATCAAGGATACTAATGTCAATATTAGTGTCCAAGTCTTAATGCAAGTGTTTAAAAATATAAAAAACTATTCAAATTTGTTAGATAACATTGAAGGATATATATAAGGTTTTAAGCATATTGTGGGTTACATGTGTTCAGGTAATCAAAATATCAGGGTTGGACTATAAGATAAGCATTTAGGTATAGTGAGATGGTGAACACAAGCCTTTCAGCTACAAGGCAGGTCAAGAACTGAAGGGTAGAGACATGACTAATATTTTCCAAGTGTACAAGATTAGTTTAACTTATAAGTCTAGATTTGAGTATCTACACCCATGTGAAAGTTGCACACATATCATTTCATTACAAGAAACACACTTTTTTAGAGGTTTTTCCAATACTCTTGTTGGATACCTTGGCCAATTACGACTAGCAAAGGATACACCCATGTATGTAAGTAATTCAAACAAAAAATGTGCCTTGGGTAACATTTAACATCGGTGTCACTTCAAAAACCATTTTTCACTAGTAAATCAATAAGTTATGGCAAGTTATTTTTTGAAATTTATTGACCAACACCAAAAATGCAGAGCCAACATTAGAGGATTGGAAACTTCTCCTAGCTCAAACATACAACTTTGTGTCTAGTGAAGAAGAAAGTATATTTCAATGTTTAATCCATTTATATGAAATTAACAATCCCTAACACATTTCATAGTAAAAAAATACTAATACTACACTACAAAATATTTAATTACTTAAAAAATAATGTGTCAGGTATGGAAATTATGATTCAGGATGGGTTTATAAGGCATTGCAACAACACAAAGCTTTATTGATATAGAAGTATGACTTTTAAGGTGCAAGTCCCTAGGTTGATGTGTTAGCATTACCCTTCTCTATGGTACTAACATCACTTAGAGTTAATTTTGTGCTTGAGGGCCTTGTGATTATTAGTAATGTATATGAGTGAAATATCATAAAAGAAAAAAAAATCTCATGGAAAATAGTCATTGAAGTGAGGACTTGAATATTAAAATACTCCTTGTGAAAAATACCACCAAAAAATCTAATAAATACTAAAACTTTTAAGCTTTCCAATTGCTCATAAGAATACTATTGTAGTGAAATTTGGCTGTCCAAATTTCACTACTCCATTTTTATCATTTTTTTGTCATTTACATATTGTCTTATATTTTGTAATATTTCATGGGACACCATAGCCCAGTGGACAAGGCAACCTTTTCAACTAGCCCACATGGAGTAATTAGTATATTTTATGTTGTGGGCTCGATGGAAAATTAATTGACTTAATTATTTTTTTAATTAATTAATGTTAATTAAAGTTATTAAATGATGATGCATGTTTTGGGTCATTTGATTGATTAATTCTTTATAGAATTAATATTATGTGAAAATGAAATTGAAAAGTCATTTTTAATATTATGAATTTGCTTAAATAACAAATAAAAAGAGAGAGGCAAAGGAAGGGCTTTTCATCGTCCAAATGAAGGAAAATATTATACAAAAAAGGAAAAATCTAGATTTTATAGAGATTCTTATTTCTTTCAAGTTTTTGGAGAGAGCTAGTTGCAACTTTATGTGGAGCCATGTAATTTGTAGTTTGGAGAAATGAAATACAAGAAAGTGGGTGATACTGTTCTTTGGTATTTATAGATTTTAATTTCCTTTATTTATGAAAAATGAATTTATATGTGTAGATGAAGGCTCCATTAAAAATATGCATCTTCTTGATTATGTGCAACTTGAGGTGTTTCTAAACTTTGTGTTGAAAACCCTATCTATGAGCTTTCTTGTAGCCATGAGTTTATGCATTTTTTATCTCAAGGAAACATTGTACCAAGTGTCTGTAATCTATTTTGTGAAGAGACTTTATGCTTCTAGGTTTCCCTTTTATTCCCAAAACCCCTACTACTCTTATGTTCATTTTTGTCTGAGAATAAGGATTACATTTATGTTATTTACTCTTGACCTATCCTGAGGTTCTCCACTTTTATCCTACTATGGATTTTTCCTCTTTTCCCATTTTATTTCCTTTTGTGCTTTTGGGTAGAAAGAACATAAAAACCTTAAAATATCTATATCCTACGATGGAACTGCCCCTCTCAAATGTAGAGGAGAATCATCATTTTCTACAGTGATATCTCAAACTATTGGTGAGTTTAACTCACTTCATATTAACCGAGTCACAAAACCAAGGAGACCAAATTTTACACCAACATTTTTTAGTGACTCCGCTAAGGATCAAAAAGGTGCATTTGAATACTATAATTTAAAATGATTTTTTTCCTTGAAAAATAAGATTGGTGACTCCATTGAAAATATTCTTGGAAATGATGGAACATAATCTATATTTATGATTTTCTATTGTTACCCATGGTCTGATTTTGGTTGTAGGTATGAATAGATTGAAGTTGAAACAAGAATATGCATACTTGGGAAACATCAGGTGGTAAAATGAATAAAAAATAAATGAGATATGTATTTCAAATGAGCCAAAATTAGGGGTTGATTGGGTTTATACAAATGATGATATGATATTTTTTTCTCTTCATACTGGCCTTAAAAGAAGATACAATCTGTGAAGTTGTGTGTGATAATAAAATAATTCAATTTTTGAAAAACATCTATGGAGTTGTACAAGTAAAAAAGAAAGAAGAGTGTTTAATTCAAAACTAAGCCCAAGTGGAAGAATTTATACAAAATGAAAATTCAACCTCCTTTTAAGATCAGGGGATGAGTCACGAAGGTAGTGAGCTTCATATTGGTAAAGTGATGGTCTGTAATGATGTTGAACATTAGCACATAATAAGTTTTAAAGAAGAAACAAAAATCAATCCCCAATAAATTTCCATCCATTTCGAGTGCCAAGAGGTTTTATCCCCAAGCTCACATTTGGAGGTGCTTATGGGAGATTCGGTTTAGTCACTCATGGTTAAAGAGTCACAAGAACAACCAAGAGGTGAAGGCGTTAAAGGTATGTCTCATGTTGTTTGTGTTTTAAGTTTCAAGTCAAATCAAACCTCTTGCATTCATGAGCAAAACATGAATAATTTTTACATTTCAATTATACAAGATCAAGTGTTTGAATCCGTATTTATCTTTCCTCCAAAGTCTCATGTATTTCCAATGGATATCATTAAAAACATGTTATTCTTACTCTTGTCTTTGCAAAATTATGTCCTCACCATTTCAAATTTTATCCTACAAAGGCTCATAATTTTTCCAACTCATAAATGGCTTTAATTAATCATGGCATATTTTGGATTTTGTCTCTCCTTCTTGTTTTCATTCTTTTGTGTGTGTGTGTGTTCAATAAAACCTAGCTTGTATGACATGGTGTTTTCTCCCTCTCCTCAAGTTGGTATCTTGAGCTCATAAGGTGTTTGGGTGGTTGTGTTCTTTGCTAGAGATCATGTTGTTTTGGTGAATTTGTGATAATAATGTCATATACATATTTGTTTTAGAGATGTTCATTTGGTGTGCATGTATTTTATATAGTTCATAGTTGAGTGGCAAAGGTGAGTGTGTAACGAAAATAAGAGAACCATCATGTATGTCATCCCATAAGGAAGATCAAATGGATGATATGGGTATGATCAACCACTTGATATATTTGTAAATTTTCCAAGATTATATTTAATTATCTAATTAAAATTTTCTACATCATCTTCTTGTGAGTCTAGATCACTAGATCATGGCAAATTTCTAGTTAAGGAAGTTATCATATCAAAATCAAGGAACCTATATCATGAGTTCAATGATGGGATCTATTTTAACCTTTTAGGATTTAGTAAAATGTAAATCCTATGTTGTTAAAGAGCTAAGTATAGTAAATTAGGGTAGAAATATGCAATAAATATATCCACTAATTTATTACAGAATTGACTAAATTTGACCTTTTTAAAAATAATAATAAATAATACAAATAAGAACTTAGTTGGAAAATGACTAAGATAGATGATCTAGAGGCTAAACACTAAGGAAGAGGGTAGTGTGAGTGTCACAGATAAGATCCATATATCAAAACCCCTCTTGGACATTAGCACCCACATTGGATAGTACTGCCATATGGCACTAGTGTCCATATTTTAGTGGTAGTGTCCTCTATGCAGGACTGTTCTAAGCTTTTGAGTGCACCTATCTCTGGGTATGTCAAGCATATTCCTATGTGCATGAATTATGAAAAAATGCATATGGTTTGTTTTGACTAATTTTATGATTAAACCCTAATCCTCCATATTTTTAGGAAATCTATTTGGAACAATCAAAAAAGTGTGTTTGTTAGTGATTTAACAGTTTTGGAAATATTGGTGTATTATTCCTAATTTAGTTAAGGGTCTAAAGTAATAAAAATAGTAAATAAATATGAGATAATTAAGCTACTAATTTATATAATTTTACTATAATTTGAAACTTTTTAAAAATATTAATAAGGGAGAGAAAATAAAACTTAGCTAGAAACTGATTGAGATGATTGTTGCAGGGTTTGAAATTTACTATGCAGGATTGGGACACTCATAAATCAGGATCCAACCTTCATTTTTTGATTAGATAGGAGTGTCAAAATAAGACACCCTAGTGTCTAGTGCTATAGTCCTCTTCTATCACTATTATTCAAGAGCTCTAAGCTTTCTAGGTTTTGTTCATTGTGTTTGTGTGAGTCTGCCTATGAAATTTTGACTGCTAGATGTGCATATAACTCCCTGTAGAGTTGATTTAGTCTTTAAACCCTAGACTCCATTGTGCTTTGATAAACCTTGGGAAAGAGGGGGAGTTAGTGCGTGTAATATGTACTAAATGTGTATCCATACCTTTTTTGTGGGCATGTTGCCTACATACCAATACTCTGAAGAGGGATCAAGTTATATGTAGTTCTCCTACTTGATGTGCTTTGTGCAATTGTGTCTATGAAGATGCAAAATGCTAAACTAGATGTGCTTGAGGTGGTTAAGGACTGGTGTAAGGATTTAAATAAGCTTTTAGTAGAATTTTTTGGTTATATGCAAAGAATAGGGAAGATTGTCTTTGTGGTTTTGCTTTTATTCGTGTTTGCTTTGTGATAATTGCCAACCCTTTCCAATTGAACTTTGCATGGGATTTTATAAGGATCTATTGGTCATGGGTCAAATGTGCTCACATTAGGCAAATAATAAGAGTGATAAGAATTAGAAATAACTAACCATTGGAGGCAAAATGCACTTGGATAGGAGTACAAAAAGTGAACACTAGAGGGCCCAATACTATAGTCCAAGTTGGGCACTATAGTCCTGAGCTACCAAGACCTAGGGGGATAGATTTTCATGGAAAGAGTAGTCTGTTTGAGCTGGGATTAGGTCTATAAGGCTAAAAATGACTGGGAATCAGTGAAAGGATGCCTATGAGGGTCATGAGAGCAAGTAATAAGGACATATGGATTGGGTGTCATTAGCCACACTCAAGTTACCAATTTTTATATTTTATATGACTACATTTACCCCCCATTTATTCTAGTGGTGTAGCAAAGTGAAATACTAAGATAAAGGAAAAATAGAAAGCGTACCTAAACTTACCTATAAGGGTGAAACCCATGAAGTTGTGTGATGTTGGGTGTGTATAGAGGGAGCATGTTGTGAAGTGCAAATCTACAAGAGAATACAAAGAGTATATTGGTTCTTACTAGATACACTATATCTAAAATAAGAATGTATAAAGTTGGGTAAGATAGAGAGGAAAAGAAAGGAATGAATACACCTCATCGAGTATGCAAACCAATACAAAACCGTTTGTGATGCTGAGTAATGCTAGATGATGTTATACCAAGAGTAATATCATGAATAAAGTTGAGTGTTCAATTCCCTAGAAGTGGCTCAAGAATGCAAAGGCTAGCCCTTTGGCTCCATCATCGCCCACTAAGGGAATATAGGTGATCATGCATGTGACAATCAATGTCTGGACTATGTGTCTAATCCCTCTAAATAGGTGGCTCAAGAATACAAAGGCTATCTAGTCCTTTGGCTCCATCATTGTTCCATGAAGTAAAGCTATGAACTGATATCAGTATGAAATGTGTGTCATATGAGATGGCTCTTGAAGCCCATGAATGCTCTATAATCTAAAAATATGGCATAAATAGTTAAATGTGTGTTGAAAACTAGGCCACTCTTGGCCAACTCGGAAAAGGTAGATATTAGGCTTATATGAAAGCCACACCAAAATTGGGATATAGGTTTATGTGGAAACCACTTAGAAATTAGAAGTTAGGCTTGTATGAAAGCCACTCAAAAATGATGCCAACCACCTACAGATGGAGTAAGACACATAACTACTAAGAATGCCTATGTAATATGATTAACTCAGAAAGAAAAGAAGACAAATGTGTCATACACATTGCCTCCAATCACTGGTGTCTATAACATAGATTCTGATCTAGAAGTTATACCAACTACCCTACATGAATTAGAAGTGAATCCATCATGTCGTGCATGATGCCTTCTATATCTAGATTCTTTAATCAAAAGTGTATTAAAAATTATTGATTTTGAACTAGTTTGAATGTGCAAAAATGGTAGTTAAACCTACTTTTCTACTCGCTTCTGGAAAGTATAGATTTTTTGTTATTTTTACATGAGTGCCAAAAGTGGACACTAGAGGGTCTAATGATGTAGTCTAATATTTGCGCTATTATCTTGGGCTAAATCTGATAATTATTCTGACATTTTCACTATCTACCTAGTTTGTTTTGTTTAGTTTGATGTCTGTTTGTTGTTTTAGGTGTTTTAAAAACTAATTTTTTGACCATTAGGAGAATTGATCTTAATGACAAAACCCATGTTTATTGCACCCTCTTTTGAGGGTAGGAATGAAGACCCTACATTGACTGCCCTCAAAAAAAATAACCCTATAAGTGTGTTATGCTACAAATATACATGATATAGCAATGATAATTGACAAGATATCTCAAAATGTTTAGCATGGTTTGTAATGAGAGATTGTTAGATCAATACGGGTAAGCCTAGATAGATATAACAATGTAATAACATGTGCAATGTACTTAATTAGAACTAAAAGATTGGTTAGTTGTTAATTGTCAAGGAGGGATGGAGCATGATGTCCATCATGGCATCCAAAAAAGCAAGATAATGTATGATGTGGATCATGGCATTGAAAACAATTTTAGAAGAAAACAAGCACATAAGGTAAGAATTAATAAGCATACAAGAGTGACCAAGGGGCCAAACAAACAAGGGACATGGGCACATGTCACTCAAACTGGAAAACAAGCATATAAGGCATGTTCAAATGCCACATACACATACAATTGAAAACAAGGATGGCACAAGGGCCACATGCACATAGAAGGGTACATGCAAAGGAAATTAGCAAATGTCCTAAGGCACACACAATATAGAAGCAAAGAACATTGGCAAATATCTTACAGTACATACAGGAGACAAATAGGAACTAAGAAATGCAAACAATCTAGCTACGCTGAACAAGAAGGAAAGCATATAAATATTATGAAAAAAATTGCATCTAACTAATCAAAATAATAATTGAAAGTATGCAAGACATGTTAGTACATGACTAGGTATATGTTAAGAAATACACAAGTGTTATATACTATTGAGATGTTGATAGAGTAATCTATATAAGGGAGTAAATAATGTACATCATCATGATAACTAAAGTGTATGGTGTATAAATGACATAACCTAGATGGTGTAGTCATGTGGAAGATGCCCCCAAGGGATATGTATATCAATGTGTGTCTCGATTATAGAAGAAGGATGCCCCATCAATGGGTAGAGTAAAACAATCATGGATCTAGATGTCACTGCACACACTTAAAGAAGATCAAGTGAAGCATGGTAATGTAGATAAATCAACAAACAATAGCATAGAACAACAAATGTAAGTCTAGCATAGTAGTAGAAATATAAATCATGCATGATGTATATAATTGAAATGTTTTTGGTGTTTTTGAGTTATTTGAATGTTTTTGTATTTTGAAATGTTATATTATTTTTTGGATTTATGATATATTTGAATGTTTTTGGTATTTTTGATATAAGCTATGTACAATCAATCATAAGGAAATTATGTACAAGATATTAAAGAGAAGATATGTACAATAAATACAGAGATCAAATGATATTAATCGATGAGTCTCATGTGAGACTGCCTATCATGGTGTCATGTATCAAGGAGAGGGATCGTGCATGATCATGAAAGACAATGAAAGGGTTGAGATTGTGGCTCTGAAAGTTGTATATGTTGTAAATTCTCTAAAATCTCTAAAGTAGAAACTAGTTGTGGGGTCCCCCTGTAACTCTGAGAAGTGGATGCAATTATAGGGCTCTTAAGGACCCATCAGGTAGTAAGAGAAGCTCTCTAAACATGTGCTCTATGTGTAGAGGCAGGAGATCTCAATGATATTAACTTGGGTGTGAACACTATAGCTAGAAGTTATCTAGAATTCTAAAATTATGGTTACTCTGAAAGAGACCTCTGTGGAAGTTTACAAACTCTCTATGTTGGTGATAGAGGACTCAACTATGTCTAAATCTGAACTAGAGGAAGAACTAAAACTCGTAGAGAGACTAAAATTGGTGGCTAAACTAAAAATGGTGATTGCAAAGTAGAAGAAGGCTCTAAAGTGGGGAGTGGTAACTCATATGAAACTCCGCCAAATGTAACAAACTTATTAGCATGAATGAATTTCATGCATATGTGAACTGTAGAAGGTACTACTTGAAGATTCTAAATCCATGGTTGACCAAGTAACATATCAAAAACTCCTACACTAGGAATAATAGTGAATGGTGTGGTCATGTGTGTTAGACCAACCGATAAAGGAAGTACAATCTCACCCAATGAACTTTGTAAGTGCCCACTAAATCCACTGATAACTATGTTCATTGGAGTAATATCTTGGTCTGAATATCCCAAATGCTACAATAATGTCATAGTGTACATGTTCACACTATATCCATTGTCTATGAGAACACCATGAATAAGATGATTATGAATGCAAACTCTGATAGAGAGTGCATGATAATCCAAATCATCCTCAACTATCTCTTGTTCTGAGAAGGAGATGGAAGGTCTAGCAGGAACTCTAGAATTATATACACCAATCATGTTGCTCAAAGGATGTAACTCAACTGAAGGTGCCCTGTATGTATCTGGTGGGGGATGTGCATGATATGCATGGTGAACACCTGATGTATCCCCTATCTATTATTTAGAATGTTACAAAAAAGCATCTGAAAAGATTTTCAAAACTTTATCCTATGTTTGCTTTGCTTTATGAGGTTAAATTGAAGTGCCAAGATCAATAGTATTGTCATCTATGAAGTCATGTATCTTGTGTTTCAAATTGATGCATTTATTTTTTATATGCCCTGGTGCCCTATGAAACTTGCAAAATACAAGCTGATCATATCCCCATGGAAGAGGCTTTATTGGATCAACGTCTTGAATAGGAGGGAGATGATGAGCTCAGAATATGGCTCATTATGGACATGTTATTTTCCTCAATTCATCTCTTGAAGGATATTATCTTATGCAAATCTTAGATTGTTAGATAGCTATTACATGGAAAATAGATATTTATCTTGTTTATATTAAACCAAAGATTAAACCTTTACTTTCTCATTAATGTCTAATACATAGCATGTTTTAGTGATTTTTGTTGTGAAGAATGCTCAGGAAGAAGACACAGGCGATGTATAGTGAACGTTAATTTTGATCTCCATCTAGTAGAACTACAAACTTTGTAAGCTTGCTTCTACGGACTCTATAGGCTTGTTTCTATGAACTCTAAAGGCTTGTTTCTACGGACTCTGTAGGCTTGTTTCTATGGACTCCACAGGCCTGTTTCTACAGACTCCGCAAGTTTATTTCTATGGACTCCGCAGGCTCGTTCCTCCTGACTCTACAGGGTCAATTACGTGAATTTTGTAAGGATGAAGCTAAAAATGGGGAAGTTGGAGGCTAGATAGGATAAGAGAAAATCATTCCAACTAGAGTCAAATAAGGAAAATACCTGCCTACTATTTTGTAGGATTTGTTTTTTGATAAAGTTGTATATATTTGGATCTTAGGACTATTATACGATAGTATATTTATTTCATCAGAATAATTAGATCTCTTGGAAATCCAATCTCCTATCTTTGGATGAATGGATTGACCAAGGAATCCTATTTCTTTGCATCTTATTTTGAGTTGATTGTATTAGTATAAAATGTAAAACTTTCATCATTAAAAGATATATATATATATATATATATATATATATTAGAAATTAGATAATAGAGAGCAGATAATAGAACAAAGATACATACAAGCATATGATAGGCTTCAGATAGATTGTAATCATTTCAGTTTTAAGAATTATCACTTTAATTTTCAGCATTAATTAATCTTTGTTACTGAGTCCGAGAGGAGCAAGGGCCCACTCTCCTTGGAACCAGGAACTATGTACAATATTTATGTTATGTTTTATTAATTTCTTGTTATAACTAATTAGAATCTTGTTAATATTTACATATATTCATAAAAACATCAAAACAAATTCATAGTTTAAAAGGCATTTTCTTATTCCAAAATCATTTCCTTTCTAAGCAAAGTGTGTTTTCTTTTACAGCAGACGTGTGAATCAAATTTCCTTTTGTTAGTTAGGAGTGTGATTTTACTTTCCATGCAAGCATAAATAGGCGTATGATTTTACTTTCAAGCAAAATAGTGGATTGATTTGATTTCTTCCTTTTCAGTAAAAGAGTGAATCAAGTAGTTTAGGACACATTTCTTTCATTAATCAAATTTAGAATAGGACCATCAAACACCCCCACAAACAGACTTCTAGATCTACCATCTTATACCTTACTACAAATAACTTTAGACACCAGCCAAGTTGATAGGACATCAATTGAATATTGATTAAATGAGTTAAACAACACTCATCATTTTTGGCACCATTGTTGTGGAAACAAGGTGTTATTAAGGTAACAATTATTAGTCTAGACTAAAACAAAAAGAAAAAATTGTAAAAACTATAACATCCCAAAATAATTCAATAAATTGATGTATCATTCTAGAGATTTTAAAGGATTATTCATCCCAAAATTTTCACCAAGAACATAAGTTAAAACTCTTTCAACATCTCTGATTAGTGAACCAAAAGTTACAAGTGAAACTTATCTGCAAGAATCTTCTGAAACTTGGATAGAAACCAAGCCATTGCCATAAGCAAGCCCCATAGGACAAATTCCTCAAGATCAATCTCTTGCAAGAAGACACTATTTAGAAATTGCCAAGGATTTAGAAGAAGCATTTTAAAAATCCATAGCTGAAGAAAATTTTGAGAAATTTGAACAACCCATAGCTGATACCACAAATATTCAGTGGGAAGATCATCCAGGCTTTAAAACATCATGAGAAGAAGAAATGGCTCTCCAATAAAATCAACAACTTGCACAACCAGGAAGGATTTTTTCCTTTCCTATTATTGCAAATCCTAATGATCAAACCCCCATGAAAAATATTTTACCAACTAATCTACCAAATTTCTGAGGAAAATCTATAGAAGATCCTGATCAATTCTTGTTTAAGTTTAAGGTGTTATGTCAAACCTATGATTACGCAACAGATAGCTATAAATTAAAACTATTTCCCTCTACACTTAAAGATGCAACTATGAGATGGTTCATGGGTTTACCTGGCGATTCTATTAGAACATGAGATGACATGGAGACAAAATTATTGAACAAATACCAAGATTACTACTGAGTATGAGAAAGAAAAGATGATTTCTTGAAAATCAAATAGAATGAGGATGAATCGTTAGAGCATTATTTGGATAGATTCAAATTCACTCATAAAACAAGCAATTATCAACTCACTAAAAAAGTTTAGAAATTGGCTTTCTTAAAAGTGTTGGACGAAGATACTAGAGATGCCTTAAATCTGATAGGAGGAGGAGATATAAATAAGTTGGCTTTCGATTAGATTTTTGAGCTTTGTACCAACTACTCTCAAATAAAACTTGGAATTAGGAAAAGAAGGTTTAGAAAATCTAATGAAGTTGGTAAGCTAATGAAAGAATTGCTAATATAAATACATATATCTTGGTTACAATAAATAGTACTTTAGATGGCCTTCAAGCTAAGGTAAATGCAACAGAACCCTTAGTAATTTACTGTCCTAAGTGCAGATAGAAACATGCCCTTAGAGACTACCCCGTAGATAAAACCAATGTTTTATCATGTAGGATCTGTGATGCAATAGATCATGATATTAAACATTGCACCCTTCTCCTTGTTTTGAAGAATCAAATGAAAACACAAGTATAGTCCACTGAAGAAGTAAATTATATACAGAGACAAAACTTTGCCCCACAAAACCAGGCTCAAGGACAGTTTAATGTAAGAAACCCAGTTAATCCATGGATGGAACCATGGAATGTTTTAGTTCTTTCACATTTTTGGAATCAACCCCAAATTCTATCAATTCAAAATCCATGGGCAGGACAAGATTGGATGCCAACACCCCCATGGATGATGCCACAGTGACAACAACAATGGGTACCATAGTAGTAATGGATACCATAGCCATATCAACAATGGAATCAGAAGTGGAACCCACAACAACAATTCACCCAACCAAGAAGACCACTTCAACAACAAACTATTATGCCACTTCCAGTTATTCAACAATAAGGACAAATCAATCAACCTTTAATGCCTACACAACCAATAGCAAATCTAAAAAATAAATAACAAGCACCTGTTTATGTTAATGAACAGGAAAAGACAATGAATGTTGGAGCTATTGATTGTTTGGACATACGCTTAAGATCAGGGAAAACCATACAAAAACCTTCAGTTCTCATTTTTGAGATACCTGATGACAAAAATAAAATAAAATCATCTCAATTAAACACTAGAGAGGCCAAAATCAAAATGAGCCCTAAAGCAAACAAAGAAAAACTACTACACCAGTAGTTTCTTTCCCCAAAATATTAAAAGAAATTGGTATTAAACCAGAATCAAACTTGGTCCATGCATTGCAAAAAATCAATATTGAGGTGCCCCTATTACAAGCTATTAAGGATATACCTGAATTGAATAAGATCATCAAAAATATGTGTCAAGACACCAAGGAGAAAAGCAAAATATCTAGGAACCACTCATATTGATGGAAAAGTTGTTGATTTATTAGTAGAAAAACTATTAGTTCCAAAATATGAAAATCTAGGAAGCCCAGTGATCATAGTCACAATCGGAGGAAAAGAAATTTCTAACATATTGGTAGATTTAGGAGCAGTAATTAATGTTATGACAACTGATACTCTCCATACATTGTCTCTTATGAAAATGCAACCCACAACTACCATTCTTCAAATGGAAGACCAATCTATAACTAAACTAGAAGGGATTATAGAAAATGTTGAATTACTAATAGAGTCTTGGGAGTATCTAGTATATTTCATGGTCTTGCAACCTAAAACAAGGAATCTAAGATATCCCATAATCCTAGGTAGACCATGGTTGGCTACTGTAGCAGCATTAATTGATTGTAGGTCAGGATACATGACCATTTATAATAGGTTAAAATCTAAATGCATCTCTTTGTATCCCCCTGTAAAACCATCAACAAATCACATACAAGAACTTTGGGTGGATGAATCAGAAAACACATCAAACAACATTTCCTCATTAGCTATGATCTAGTTAAAAAACACGTAGAAGAATTGAATAGAGATATATACTCAGAATCTATGGACTCTGACAATCTGAAAGCTATGGACTTTGTCAGTCTAAAAGCTATGGACTCTGCCAGTCTGAAAGCTACGAACTCTGTCAGTCTGAAAGCTATGGACTCTGCTGGTCGAGAATCTATAGACTCATCCAGTGTAGAAACTATAGACTACCTCAGTTTATGATTCTTGGGTCAGATAGAATATTATGAAACTTCCACTTCTACTTCTTCTAGTGCTTCCTTATCATTTGATCATGGATTGATTCACGAAAGTGTATGGAAATTGGCAGAACAACAACAAACTCATTTTTTAGATGCATTTCATTATTCTTTAACAAGACTAATTCCTCTTGGAAAAGAGTTTGTTGATAATGTAACCATGTTTCATAAGCTACTTCCTCATCCATCTCCTCTAAACTCATTGATTAGTGAATTCAAGAAAATAGAATCTAACTACCCAGGTACAAAACCAATTATGGTATTACCTAGAAAGATTTTGAACATCAATAGTTGGTTAACAAATGAAGAGGAAGATCAACTCTTTGAAGTGTTGGAAAGACATACCAAGGCTTTTGCTTGGGATTATACTGACATGAAGGGGATTCACTCCAGCATATGCACTCATCACATTTACACATAATTTGTGAAACTAGTTAGACAACCATAAAGAAGAATAAACCCAACATTAAAGGAGATAGTCAAAATAGAGATCTAAAAATTGCTGGAAGTCATGTTTATTTACCCCATCTCAGACAGCCAGTGGATTTCACCTTTGGTAATTATGCCCAAGAAAAATGGAAAATTAAGGGTATGTGTAGATTATAGAGAACTAAACAAATCAACACTAAGAGATTACTTTCCTTTACCTTTCATTGATCAAGTTTTTGACAACTTGGCAGGAAAAAGATATTTTTTTTCCTGAATGGGTTTAGTGGTTATAACCAGATAATGGTAGCACTTGAAGATCAAGATAAAAGCACATTTACCTACCCTTGGGGAACTTTATCTTACCAAGTACTCCCATTTGGACTCTATAATTCTCTAGTAACCTTCCCAAGAGCAGCTCTAGCAATATTCTTTGACCTTACAAATAATTGTGTTGAAGTCTATATGGATGATTTCACCATTTGTGGTGGAATTTATGAAGAGGCTCTTACCAACTTGGAAAGAGTATTGATCAGATGTGAGGAACATCAATTATCTTTGAGCCATGAGAAATGTTTGTTGATGATGGATGAAGAAATAGTGATGAGACACCATATTTTTACAAAAGGCATTCAAGTAGATCCAAAGAAGGTTGAAATAATCTCCAAATTACCTATTCCACAAACATAAACTGAAATAAATTTTTTTTTGGGACATGTTGGTTACTACAGATGCTTCATAGATAATTTTAGCCAAATAGCTGCCCCTATGTTTGCTTTGCTTATAAAAGATAGTACATTCAAATAGAGTGATAATTGCTAACATGCCTTTGAGACCATCAAAGCTAAACTTATTACTGCTATAGTATTAAGAGGAACAGATTAGACTCAGCCATTCTATATATACATAGATGCTTCCAATACAGCACTTGGAGCAGTCCTTGGACAAAAGGATGAAGAGGATAACATGTATGCTATATATTATATTAGCAAAACATGACACATATTGAAATAAATTACATCACAACTGAGAGAGAATTCCTAATGGTAGTCTATGCAATTAATAAATTTAGACACTACATAACAGGGTATAAGGTATTTATCTATCAAGACTATTCAGCTATTAGATATCTTACCAACAAACCAATTGTGGAAGGTAGGGTTATTTGATAGTTATTATTCTTACAAGAATTTGATGTTACTATTATAGATAAACTAGGGAAGTCTAATGTGGTTGCTGATTTCTTATCAAGAATGAAAACTATAGGTGAAGAAGAACCAGTGGAAGATGACTTTCTAGATGATCAACTATTTCCTATTTCATCAAAATCTCTGTGGTTTTCTGATATAGCCAATTACCTTACCACAGATAAGTTTCCTCTACAATATTCACACATAAAAAAAGAAATGTTTAATCAAAGAAAGTTCTTCTTTTAAATGGATTAACGGAATGTTATTCAAATTTGGACCTGACCATGTGTTTCGTAGGTGTATGACAAATGGTGAAGCTTATGATATCATCAAAGCTTGTCATCATGAACAAGGAGGAGGTCATTACTCAGCTCAAAGAACCATACATAAAATCTTAGGAGCATAATACTATTGGCCTTACCTTCATAAGCAAGTAAAAAGATATGTCAAACATTGTGATGTTTGTCAGAGAATTGGACAGCCTACTCTTTCAATAGAGATACCTCTGCACCCTCATCCTCAATTAGTTTTAGAACCATTTAAGAAATGGGGAATTGATTTTATAGGTCCTGTGGATCTTCCTTCTAGAGGAAAAGAATATCTCCTAGTATGTAAAGACTATGTGACCAAGTGGGCAGAAGTGGAAATATTAACTCATGCAAGAGAAGAGATGGTAGTTGATTTCTTATATTTCAAAATCATGCAAAGATTTGGTGATCTAAGGGAGATATTCTTAGATCAAGGACCATAGTTCATGTCAAACATGATAAATCACTTCATGCAAGTATATCAAACTCAACATAGAAAAACATATCCATACCATCCGCAAGCTAATGGGAAAGTTGAAGTCACCAACAGAGAATTGGAAACCATTTTAACCAAGGTTGTTAATTCTAGTAGAAATAATTGGGCAGATAAGGTACCAAAAGTTGTTTGGGCCTATAATACTACTTAAAAAACAACAACTAGATTTTCACCTTATGAATTGTTTAATGGTAAGAAGCCTTTATTCTATGTTGAATTTGAATTATAAACTTTGAAAATAGTGGTAGAAGTAGGGATTGAATTAGAAAAAATATAAAAAGAAAGAATCATACAGCTTAATCAACTTGATGACATGAGGATGGAATCACTACAAAGAACTGAATTCGTACAACATCAAAGAAAAGTTTTGCATGATGTACAGATCAAGCAATGAAAGTTTCAGAAAGGAGATTGGGCACTGTTGTTTGATTCCAAATTTCAATAGTTTAAAGGAAAACTACAAACGAGGTGGTTAGGACCTTATCAAATTGAGGAGGTCTATGAAAATGATTCTATTAAGCTAACACCTATTGATGACATCAAAAGAGCTCTGTTAGTCAATAGACATAAATTAAAGCTTTATCAAAAACCTCTCAATAAAGAAGAAAATGTTCAAAAGGTAAAAGATCAAGTAGTTATTTTAGAGAGCTCTGCTTCTTCCAGAGAACATGCTCCTTGATAATCCTACATATAAAAATAAATAAATTAATTAATTAATTAAATTAAAAAAACATATCAATAGTGAAAATCCTTCCAAGACACTATTAACAATGCATGCCCAAAAAACCAGCCTGTTGGCTGGCTATGCATTGCAAAAAGGGCTTTGGCTAAAAAACCAGCAATGGCTAGCCAAAAGGAAAAAACAATATTTATAAAAAAAATAAAAATATAGAGAATCTCATCATGTCACTATGATTGGTCGAATTGACTAATCCATGTAAACTTATTTGTACAGAGCAAATGACGAGTAAAGGATAAATCTAAGGCCAAAGTAAGTAAGACATATATTTTATTTATCTATGTTTAATTAACTAGCTATCTTCAATTTAATTAATACTTATTCTACAAAAATGACCCAAATTTGAATCTTCTGAAATGGAATGACATGACACAATGAAAAAGTATGCAAACAAGTTGCCAAAGGTGTATGGATAAGTGTGCAGCTTTGATACAATCAATTGAATCATCAATCATAATATGATGAGACGTCATAAAAGGGGTTTTAAATGAAGTAAAGAATCATTGTCACCATCAAAGTTACACATCATCATTTCACTCAATTTCTAATAATGGACAAAATAGTTGGCACACTCTGTAGAAACGTGTAGCGCTTAACTGTATCAAGTCATCATATCAAACTATCGACTCATGCAGTTGTAGCATTTCATATGAACCATTTCATTTCTATAGACTTCAATAGAAGTTCGTCTATAGATCCTCCATGATTGTTGCCTACAAATCCTTAGTGACTATTACCTACTGATTTTAACAAAAGACTGGTCTAAATCCCAATCAGAGTTAAAGAAATAGAGTTGTCTGTAAATCTTCATAGAAATGGGACAACATATGAGATTAGAGCTAAATAATATAGCAAAATTTCATAAATACAAATCTTCTGTGGTAGTATTTAGAGCCAATGGCTGGCCACCTTTCATTGAAAAGCTTCAGGATTTTGATGAAACAATGGTAAGTGAATTCATCACTAATCTCACCCCTGAATTTTTAATTATGAAAGGCATTGTTATTCCTATTACAACTCAAATTATAAGCCAAATTATAAAAGTTTTAAAAGAGGGAATGAGAGCTACAGAAATAATTTAATTTAGTGATTTAATTAGTCAGTTTAATGGTAATGAGCAGACTGGGACTTTATGTCTAGTAGATTCTAAGGAAAAATCAAAAGGGATTAGTAGAAATTCACTTCTTGAACCTTGGAAATCTGTAGCCAAGTGGGTACTCAAGTAAATCATTTGTGAGGGGCAACACAATATTTTAGGGGGAGATGCCATGAAAATATTAATACACCTTAAGCATGGGAGATAAAACCTTCAGTACAAAATTAACCTTCCATCCTTCTTATATGGTGCTCTGTAAATTATGTCTACAACCCCTAATGTTGCTCTTAGGCATCATGGCCTTATTCATTTCATTATCCAACATCACTTCCTTCAGTAAGGATAAGAGGTCTAGGAGGAATTTCAGAGCAGTATAACACAATAAATTATAAATCTACCTGCATAAGAAACCTCAAATTTACCATAGGAATGTTCATCTCCACCTGCTACATCAGCTGAGAAAACAATGCTAAGGAAGAAATTATAGACTGTAGTCCCAATAGAAATCCCTTCTTCTTCAAAAAGAATCACAAGGTCTCAAAACCCTGAAGTTTCAAGGTCCCCACAATAACCTCATGAATATGTAGTGCAACCAATTCCCTTGTCAAGAAGAAGAAAATTGAGACAAAAGGTTGCTACAAAACTCGAGAAGACTGAGGATTTGATGGTTGTGAAGGAAAGCCAACTAAGTGTAGCTCAGAGAGTGACTAAAAGAAGGAGAAAGCTTATTTTAACAGATGAAGATGAGCAAGAGGTTGTATATATTCTAGATATTTTTAAAATAATATTTCATTCCCCCATACATCAAAATGTCCCTACACCTATAGATGTTGAATAAATTTATTTTGAAAGGAACTCTCCAATCATAATGGATGAACCAATTCCAGAGGAAGAGCCACACATGACAGAGGAATCAAGTATGGCAAAACAACCACTTGTTCCAGTTGAAACTACAATGGATAAAGGGAAAACTGTATGCACAAATGAGAAAGGTGAATCATCTAATCTAAATGATCATGTTATGTAGTTAACCTTGCATCTTTCTCAAGCTCAAGATCTTAAACAACAATAAACAGTGAACATTACTAACTTGATCATTCAATTACAGAACAAGGATCATCTCAACTCATTGTTGGTGCAAAAACTAGACACAAAATCTATTGATCATGCAACATAAGTTCACAGATTAGAGGAAACAATAAAGGAACATGAAAGTGAACAAATAGATCTTTAGATATATGTAGAAAATTTGAATAAGGAAAATAAGAGATTGTAGAGTTTGGTAAACTCTTCCAAATCACCTGATGTTGCACTTTCTCCTCCTAAGGTATTTGTTGATCACAGTTGTCAAACAAGTTGTCCAGGTAATCCTCCCTTGCAAATACTACATCAAATTGAAGAAGAATATTTCATACTTAAACAGAAAAATAAAGATGCAACTTCTTCAAACAAACTCTTGGAAAATGAAAAGAAATAATTAGAAGCTAAAGTCCAAAATTTAGAAGAAAATTTGCAAGATGCATGTAAATTAGGGGAATATCTTTTGGCATGTAAAAATCCTTCTCTTGCATATAGTTTGTTTGTATTTGATCAATTTTACAGATGGAAGCTTCTAAGGATCTCTTGTCATCTTCCTTACAAGATTTTACAACCAACAATATTTTTGGAAATTTTCTATAGTGTTGACCCTGATCAGTAGGATTTGCTTTATGAGTTTTATTTGCATGATTTGATTATAGGAGACCATGAGCACAATAAATTCTTGATAAACATTCATGTAGAAGAATTTCAATTGAGGGGTTTACATTCTACATTCTAAATTCAATTAGCATGGAAAAATAGATTTGAGGAATATACAAATCATGCTAAGACTACATGATTATGTGTCAGACCAGCCTTTCCTATTCCCAGATTGATCAAATAGAATTTTAACTATGCTTGTTTAAGCGATGAGGTTAAAATGCATTATTTACAAGCAATTCAGAGAAGCATATAACAGATGAATTTGATGAATATGATTTGAGTCAGAGTGTAGAAAGCAGATGCTAGAGCTACGAATGTCAATAAATGTTTGCAATAGGACTTGCAAAAAGTAAAGCTTGGGGGAGACGATGACCTTAGAATATGGCTCATTATTGACATGTTATTTCCCTCAATTCATCTCTTGAAGGATTTTATCTTAAGCAAATATTAGATTGTTAGATAGCTATTACATGGAAAATAGATATTTGTCTTGTTTATATTGAACCAAAGATTAAACCTTTACTTTGTCATTAATGTATAATACATAGCATGTTTTAGTGATTTTTTTTGTGAAGAATGCTAAAAAATAAGACACAGGTGATGTATAGTAAATGTTCAATTTTGATCTCCATCCAGCAAAACTATGAACTCCATAGGCTTGCTTCTACGGACTCTGTAGGCTTGTTTCTATGGACTTTGCAGGCTTGTTTCTACAGACTCTGCAGGCTTGTTTCTATGGACTCTACAGGCTTATTTATATGGACTCTGCAGGCTTGTTTCTATGGACTCTATAGGCTCGTTCCTTCCGACTCTATAGGGTCAATTTCATGGATTTTGTAAGGATGAAGCTACAAATGGGGAAGTTGGCATCCAGATAAGATAAGAGAGAATCATTCCAGCTGGAGTCAAATAAGAAAAATACCCACCTATTATTTTGTAGGATTTTTTTTTTGATAAATTTGTATATATTTAGATCTTAGGACTATTATAGGATAGTATATTTATTTCATTGGAATAATTGGATCTCTTGGAAATCCAATCTCCTATCTCTAGAGGAATGGATTGACCAAGGAATCCTATTTCTTTGCATCCTATTTTGAGTTGATTATATTAGTATAAAATATAAGACTTTCATCATTGAAAGATATATATATTAGAAATTAGATAATAGAGAGATGATAATAGAAGAAAGATACATACAAGCATATGATAGGTTTCAGATAGATTATAATCATTTTAGTTTTATGAATTATCACTTCAGTTTCCAGCATTGATTAATCTTTGTTCCTGAGTTTGAGAGGAGCAAGGGCCCACTCTCCTTGGAACCAGGAACTATGTACAGTATTTATGTTATGTTTTATTAATTTGTTGTTATAACTAATTAGAATCTTGTTAATGTTTACATTTATTCATAAAAACATCAAAACAAATTCATAGTTTAAAAGGCATTTTCTTATTCCAAAATCATTTTCTTTCTAAGCAAAGTGTATTTTCTTTTACAGCAGACTTGTGAAGCAAATTTTCTTTTGTTAGTTAAGAGTGTAATTTTACTTTCCACACAAGCGTAAATAGGAGTGTGATTTTACTTTCAAGCAAAAGAGTGGATTGATTTGATTTCTTTATTTTCAGCAAAAGAGTGAATCAAGTAGTTTAGGACACATTTATTTCATTAGTCAAATTTAGAATAGGACCATCAAACACCCCAACAAACAGACTTCTAGATCTACCATCCTATACCTTACTACAGATAGCTTTGGACACCAGCCCTGGTTAATAAGACATCAATCGAATATTGATTAAATGAGGAGTTAAATGACACTCATCAAGAGAGATATGATATGATATTACTCTTATCAGAGAAACTAGTAAATTGGTAAAAGTTTTTCGAGGAGGTGTTGATAAAACCACTCATTGAGGGGGCTCTAAAGTCGCATTGATTGTAGGTTGATTTTGTCTTTTGTTATCATTGACCTTGACTTTGTATGGGATTTTGTTATTACTCTTGTTTGTTATTTTTGATATACTCATGTACTTGAGTTTACCCACTGAAATTAGTTTGACTTCCCTTTATTTTAGTGTATGACATAACTCAGTGAAGGAAGAGAATCTTGTGAACATTATTTACTTATGTAAAACCGATAGAAGAATATATTTGAAGAGATCTTGTAACTCTTGATCAACCATGGGGATAGTCATATTAACCAAGATAGTCTTATATCGAAGAACATAATCTGTGAGATGCTCATTTGACCTTTGTTTTTGTTATACAACTTGGGCATAGAAAACCTTATCACCAATATTAATGTTGAACTGAGCTATGAACATGTCAACTAAAGGATTGAATGCATTGATCGATTGATTTGATAGACTATATAATCATTATAAAGAATAATCCTTTAGACTCCATGGAAATACCTTAGTTAGTAACCAGTCATTTGGTAAATAATCTAAGCATGCTATGTGAAAGGCTCTCAAATGTGTCTCTGGGTCACCCTTGCCATAATATAGAGTGAGCTTGGGTTGAACAAAATCTTATAGCAAGGGTGTCGAAGTAATATGATGTGTTAATGGTGTATGCAATAAAGTGAAAGAATCCAAAGCATGTGTAGGTCTAGAGGCACCTTGTTCAAGATGTAGCGCCTTAGATTGAAGTGATCTTATCTCTTACATAAGGGTTGCCACATCAAGAGACAAAGATGTAATAGCTATAGCTAGTGGCATAGAGGCAAGTTGGGCTGTTATAGGGGGTTGTTGAGACATAGTTACTCCCGTAGTGTTATTTACAACTGGTTACTCTGAGGGAATGGAAGACTCAACTTGTTTAGCCTTTTTTGATTTCCATGATAGATTGTAGAATTAGAGTAAGATCTCAGGGTTGGTCCCTGAGTCTTTCTAAAAAACTTTGTAGGATCAAATCTTTGTTGAGGACAACTTCTTTATTAATAATTGGTGGAAGTTGATCAAGAGTCTGATGTGGTGGATCATGAACATTGGTGTTTGTATCATCATTATTATTCTCATTCTTCTCTTTGTCAAAATTATCCTCATTGAAATTGGTGTAATTTGGATGTGTAGAATATATAACATGAACCTAAGTTGGTTATTTATCCTTGGTATATGGTCAGGTTGAAGGAATCTAAGTGAATTCAGGAGGGTTTCCATTAAGTCTTGCACTTCATCTCAAAAGAAGAGATGCAAGGAGCTTAGATGGCATAAGGAAAACAACTTGAATAATAGAAGAAAATATTAAACAAATATAATCTAAACAAGAAGTTGGAATATGCATAAAAAGTATATGAAGCTCACAAATGTGTAAGGTGATACCTCAAAAAGCCAATGGGAGATAGTACATGAAACTAACGTTTTGAATGAATAAATTTTAAAATTACTACGGAATTTTAAAATTTGATGTGAATTTTTTATTTAAATATGCAAGTAAAAAATAAAAAAAATATTGGAAAATTCTAGATATGAAAGGACCTAGTATATGCAACTAGGGTTTGGGAGAAACAATAAATTTTTGAAATTACTATGGAATTTTAAAATTTGATGCAAATTTTTGATTTAAATATGTAAGTAAAAAATTTAAAAAATATAGAAAAAATACTAGAAAATTACCATAATCTAGTATGGGCAACTAGGGCTTGAAAGAAAATTATCTTAAAATTACTACAGAATTTTAAAATTTAATGCTAATTTATGATTTTATTATGCAGGTAAAAAAAGTCAAAAAAAATAGGAAAAATCAGTAGGAAATTTACCTTAGAGTTTTTATGCACAAATGAAGTAATTCGGGTTCACCAAATGATTTAACAATTTTGGGAATACTGGTGTATTATTCCTAATTTAGTTAAGGGTTTGGAGTAATAAAATCAATAAATAAATATGTGATAATTAAGCTACTAATTTATATAATTTGACTATAATTTGAATATTTTTAAAAATAGTAATAAAGGAGATAAAATAAGACTTAACTGAAAATTGACTGAGACAATTATTGCAGGGTCTAAAATTTATTGTGCAAGACTGGAACACTATCATAAATCAGGATTTGGCCTTCATTTTATGATTGGATAAGAGCACTAAAATAGGACACCTTGGGGTCTGGTGCTATAGTCCTCTTCTACCACTGTTGTCAAGGAGATCTGAGTTTTTTGGGTTTTATTTGTTGTGTCCGTGTGAGACTGCCTGTGAAATTTTGATTTCCAGATGTCCACGTAACTCTTTGTAGAGTTGATTTAGTCTTTAAACCCTAGATTCCATTGTGCTTTAACAAACTCTGGGAAAGAGGGGGGGTTAGTATGTGTAAGATGCACTAAATGTGTGTCCACACCCCTTGTGTGGGCGCGTTGCCTACATACCAATATTTCAAAGAGGGATCAAGACATATGTAGTTCTCCCACTTAATGTGCTTTGTGAAAATATGTGAATGAAGATGCAAAATGATAAATTAGGTGTGCTTGAGGTGGTTAGGGACTAGTGTAAGGATTTGAATAAGCTTGTAGTAGTATTATTTGGTTGTATGCAGAGAATAGGGAAGATTGCCTTAGTGGTTTTGCTTATATTCTTGCTTGCTTTGTGATAATTGCCAACCCTTTTCAAATTAACTTTGCATGGGATTTTATAGGGATATGTTGGTCATGGGTCGAATGTGCTCACATTAGGCCGACAAAAAGAGGGATAATAATTAGAAGGAACTGATCATTGGAAGAAAAAATGTACTTGGGCATGAGTGTCGAAAGTGGACACTAGAGGGCCTGATGCTATATTCCAAGTTAGGTGCTATAGTCCTGAGCTAACAAGACCTGGGGGGTTAGATTTGTCATGGAAAAAGTAGTTTGGTTGAGCTAGGATCAGGTCTAGAAGGCTATCGATGATTGGGAATCAATGAAAGGATGTCTATGAGGGTCATGAGAATAAGCAAGAGGGAATTATGGGTTGGGTGTCATTAGCCACACTCAAGTTACCAATTTTCACATTTTATATGACTATAGTTAGTAGGGTAGGCTAGACATCCTCAATATCCTGCTATGATGAGGTTACCTACATACCAATACTCCAAAGAGGGATCAAGCCCTATGTAGTTTTCCCAACCTAAGTACTGATGTAGGTTCAAGTGAAGCTAGTTTGATGGTTGAATTGAGTGCTTTGAATGTGCTTAAAACTAAAAATCTGATTGATCTGAGCTTTAAAATGTTGTAGATGGTCGTATGCAAAAAGTAGGGTAGAATAGGGATTGATAATCTTGATTGTGCATAACTTGTTCTGAATTTATATATGTGTTTTGCATCTTATTTCCAACTAGTGGTTAGAGGGCTAAAAGTCATGTATATATAATGTTCTAGTGCTTGTGCGGGTGCTAAAAGAGGTCTAGGCCGACCCTAGGAGGTCTAAGATTTGAAAAGATATTAGTTTGTGGAAAAAAGAGGGAAAGGACAATAGCGCCAATATTACGGCACTAAAACCATATGATGTTACTATCCCTGTTATGGTGCTAGTGTCCATATGGCAAAACCTAAGGCATGAAGGGCCATAATGCAAGAATGAGGGTCTAATGACTAGGCATGCTTGTGGCCCACACAAAAGTGAAATAAGTGTGAAAATAGGCCCATGATAGGTCTAGGGCTAATATAGGGATAGGTGGTCTCAATTAGCACTCTTAGCACTCAAGCATCACTTTTAGGTGATTACAGGATCATACCACTATACATAACATCTCAACATTTAGAGGAGGTTGTGTTTGTTATTATTGACTGTCATAATTGGTGGTTAAATAAGTATGATGAAGTTCTAAAATTTTTAACTCAACACGAAGTCATAAACTTTGAAAATGCAACAATAGGTGTTGCAGGTTTAAATGTCCCTATTGATAGTGATGCTGAAGATAACATTCAACATGAAAACCCTTCACAACTATTTACAGTTGCTCTTGTTGTTGCAAATAGAAGTACTTTATGAGCTCCCTCCTTGCATAATATTATTGAATATGTACATGATCTAACAATAGATTCTTGTACAAGTTCTTTAAGAGGTGATTATGAAGGAAAAAGCAAATCTATTAATAAAAAATCTAAAAGCTAGAAACTAAAGCATGGTGTAATTAAGGCCATCAATGAAAAAGATTTGAAGAATATGAGGGTCTTTTCCTAGCATAGGGCCATTAATCAAAGGTACAAGGTCTATAGCTAGATTGATGGAGTCACAAATGTTCTCACATTTAAAGAATGGGCTAGGAAAGGGTGTTCAAGTTGTGGTCTATTTCAAGGAGCAATATAATCATGAAATTGAATACATAAATTTTCCCTACCTGTAAATAATTACAAGCAAACCTTATGAACTTAAAATTAAGCTCTATATTATTTGTGAAGGTCAAACATTCCTTGGTAAGTTCTTAGATGATCAAATTGCAAAAATCCCAAGATTGGGTTGCCAAAAGCCTCGTGAAAGAAAATCCATAATCAAGGGAATCCTTTGATGCGTAGTCGGACCTAGAAGTTAGAACTATGTTAGAGAGTTCAAGATTTATATATCTCAATAAATGACTTGATTAAATGAGATAATTCTTCATCCTCTAAAGCTAATACTTGGGAATGGTGGCCAAATTGGAAATCTTACTCTAGTTTGACATGATAGACAATGGAATCCACTTGAAATCCATGTAATTGAAGGAAAAAATATAAAAATATGGGCATTGATGAGCCTTGGAGGAAATGTTAAGCATTGTCGAAAAGTTGGTAAGTTAAATTTGGAATTAGCCCAAAGGTCTGACGAACTAGGAATATCTCTGAGTGGATTTACTATTATGAATCCTCACTTTGATCAAATGGAAAGGTTAGGTGACGTAAATATTTTGGAAGTAAAGTTGGGAAAAAATTATGAGAGTGAATCAAATAGTTTGGATCTATTAGTTTGTGATGGAAAGAAAGTGCAAAGGACATGCAAGTTTGAAGTGATTATGTGAAACTACTATAGGTGTTGTGACTCAGTGTTGTCTGTATTCAGACTTCAATAAACTTTATTTACAACACCTTGGAAATCTAGCCTTAAAGATAAATGAAAATATGTCACTCACACACATCCTTTAGATGTTAATATTCCTTCTATTGTAGTTGTTATAGCTAGCATGAATTGGTTGACAATAAATAAATATGTAACTTCAATAAGATCATGGTGAAAATTTATTTTAACCAATTTAGAGGAATGGGACAAGGATTTGAAATAAGGTAGAAATAATTTTGGTAATGGATCAAGTTTTAGCTTTAATTTTGCCACTTGTGATTCATCCATATCAAGAATTATGTCTACATAATAATTCTTCAAGTCATAAATATGTGGATTGATTAGTGCACACTGGTTTAGATTGCCTAATCATAATCAACTCTACTACCTTCCCAAACATCCTCCCAACCCAATGGTTAGCAATTATGGGTATTGGGATTTACTTATTGAACAAAGAATTACCTTCACAACACAGAACAACTTTGGTAAGAAAACATGACCCATGCCAAGTGGGTCTTTGGAGTACATGGTATGAGGTGAAATTTTATTTCAAGCATTTTGTCAAATAATTGGTGCATCTACAGCTTCCTCATTTGCACCAAATTTTGAAACCCTAAAGTAAATCAAACTCAAAGGTCTTCACTTGTGTCTCCCAGACCATGCCAGGTGAGAAGGGTCAATGGCCAAATTAATGAAGTTGTACTTATTCCTTTGAGTCATTTTGTCAAATAGTTGGTGCACTATTTAGAGATTTGCCAATATTTAAGAGAAAAATGTAAACAATATTTGATGGACCATTGCATACATCTTGTTGGCTTATGTTAGGTGCAGCTTATTAATTATCATATGAGAGAGCATTTAATCAGGTAGTTTGGCGTCCCTGTGTTTCATTGATGGATTTTTTGTAGATCAGAATTGTTGAACACTAGGTTGAAGTCAACATCATCCAAAGCCTATAATAGCCTTGTTGACCACTATTTGTTTCTCAAAGCAAATTAATTGGTAAAGGAGAGGTCTTAACAGAGAATGCGTTTCAAATTGAGCCAACCACATGGAATGCATTTGTTAATCTCTATGTGAAATTGGGTGATGTGGAAAAGGGCAGGTGTTATCTTGTCTAATGTTTGTAACCATAAATAATTAAAACCTAAAAAATGTTTTTAGGAGCTATGGACTTACCCCAAGTGTAGTGATTATGCATGATGCAGATCGGAAATCCAAAGGCATTGTATTTGTAAATTTTGATACACGTAGGTTCGATGTGGTAAAGATGAATCTTGTAACTATTGGGGTAAGGTCCACTCCATAAAAAAAGTTATCTCAAATGTTACATATATTTCTTTGAATCAACTATACATTTAGTGCAATGTATGTTTTCAAAAAATGGGAAATGTAAACTTTGCTCATTGAATTTTCTATAGAAACAAATACTGTTATTGAAGCCAATGAGTTTGAGTGATCTTATTGTTGGCCAAATTTGGCCCACATATAAATATTTTGCATGGTTTGATGGAATGAGTGGACCAAAGGCATGAAGCAAGTCTACAATCGTTGGTGAAGGGTCCAAGCAGGTTTCATGGTGTCCAAAGCATTCAAGAGCATGAACCAGGTTGCACAACAAATGAGCTATGTAAGTTTGAAGGACCAAACTATCACTAGGACATCATCAAGAAACAAATAGAACAACCTATTTGAACATTTAATAAATGTACCCAAGGAAGCCCCCATGACACAAAAAATTACAACACCATGGAACTCTTCATGCCTAGATCATATCCTAAAAATTTCATGCCTGCATGAGATTTCTAGCTCAATTTATAAGCATGTAAAGATAGAATTGCAAAGTGAAACATTCGTGCTAACGTTAAAATTAGGCCCTGACAAATAACCGTTTGGATTTAAAAATACTTTGACATTTGCACATATGTTAATGATGGTTACGTGGATGTCAAAACAAAAGCTCAGCAAAAATACCACTAGGGTTTAGATTTTGATAGGCTTGCAAACATATTTGACTAGCTCATGAACATATTTGATGGTCGCACAAACATCAAATTTAAGACATAGTAATGATTTGTTGGATCTCAAAATTGACATTCGTGTGGACGTCAATGATGATCACGTAGATGTCAAATGATAGTTATGCAAATTTCAATTTTAAGCTCATGAGTTAGCCATTTAGGTTCAAATGATGGGTCCCATCAACATCAACGATCAACGTTACTTCGTATATGATGATCTAAAAGTGCAAGCTCAAGTCAACATGTCAAAGTATCTTCATGGCAAAAAATTGAAGGCCAACGTTCAATTGTACAACTTGATCCGATAATGTGAATGAAAGTCAAGAAGTCAAGATCTGACAATAAGGATCTACGAGACTAATAAGAATAGAGACATATAAGTATAATTTGATTGGTTTGAGTGAGTTTTTGATGGACAAAGTTGAGCTAAGGAGCCATTTTTTATCGACGCAAATAAGTCCTACAAAGATCATCCCATCATCATAAAAGCTTGTTCGAATGCCATGGAGTGGGCATAGCCATGCAATCAAGTGTAAAAAACATAAAGGGATGCCATTAAAGTTAAAGATGGACTTCTGGTTCAACATTTTATAGCCTACAGGGTTTGTTCTATGACTATGTTCGCTATTTTTAGAAGAAGGATCCATGTGTATGGTGAACTCTCAGTTCTTGCAAAGATAAAATGGGTATATTTAGACCTATTTGGATCTAGAAAAGGGGATATGTAGTTTATAGATTTGCATAAATATGACAACTATAGGAAAACCAATAATATTAGATTAGTTTTCTGTCTATAGAATAGACCTATGATCTAGATATGGAAATGGAGCAGATATGTGATTAATGCAAAGGGCCTCATCTATTGATGTGGATCCATCCTCAACAAAGTAGGTACTAATCATCATCCATGGAACGACACTATCAATTTCAAGATTCAAGGATTTGATCCTCATAAATAAATCAAGTGGGCTTAGGGTCCCAAGGTGGTGAACTAGTAGTTAGAGGAACTAGTTAAGGGCATTGATTCCGCTCAAACATACTTTGTCATCATGCATAAGAAACTCTTGTCTTCTAGTGGGATCTCTTAGCCAATGAAAGGAGATCGAATGTTATTAGAGCAAGAAAAGGATATTTGGTTGGTAGAAGGCACGTATGTAGAAAGAAATCAATGAGCTACCACCACATGATTAGGATTCTTTATCCACTCTCCTACACATTCTTCTTATCTCTCTCCCCCTTTCTGCTATATATAGAGGCTTTTGAACCTAAAAAATGATCCCTCTATTTTCTCTCTTGGGCATGACCAGACTCTACCAGCATTGAGATTATAACCTCTTAGAATAAATAGAAGACTATGTTTTAGATTTCAAGATGCTTATCTAGTGTGTTCATATCAATTGATTTTCATACGTGGTAGAAGTTTCCCCCTTGTTAAGTCTTAATAGTAGTTGTTTTACTATGCAGGTGATGTTTAGTGTTCAAATATCTTTTGATTGAGGCTCACATATGGATAAATTGATTGGTTAGTGTCTTGCATTAGACCTCTCCATCACTTCCCTCAGATTTTGATTATTTAGTGAACCTCTACATGAAATAATGATGTATAACAAACTTGTGGAATTCTAGATTCAACCTTTTGCTTGTCTCACTAGTGTTTATCAGGAGCTCAAATAGAGTGGATCAACCATCATTTAGGTGCATCACCATTGTTAGCTTAGGTTTTCCTTCAAGGTTATCTCTCTCTCCCTTTTCATTGGTCATTAGTAGGTTTTAGTATTAGAAATGAGCTAAAATGATGCATCAGAGGAGATAGCCTCATTAAAAATCTTAGAGGTCTAACCCCATTATAGGATACCCATAGCCTGGGGTTAGTCCCATGTTGAGCTAGATTTGGGTAGAGGACCTAAATAATCCCTTACCCATCGAGGGTGCAATCTAGACCTCTAATAGTCCTGGCATGCTCGGTGGGACTAAGGTCCAAAAGAGTGGGAAGATCTTGGTGTGTCTTTCCTCTGATCAACTTTTGGAAGCAAGCAAGTTAGCACTAATGGTGACTCTGAATCAAGGCTTCTGATTAATATGAAAATTTTAGTTAACTCATGCATCTCATTTAATATATGAGGTTAATATGAATAGCTATGGTGAATATCCCTATTATCCACCTCCTTATCATCAGGCCCAATTTGGTCCTCATGATCCATATGAGCCTAATCAACCCTACCAAGATTTTTGTCAAAGCTATGAGGAGCCTTGTCAAGTTTCTCATGATCCTTATTATCAAGGGAATAACTCTTATCTTCCTCATGAGCCATCCATACCAACACTTGAGTAGACTTTAGTGAGCCTTGACAAGCATGCACTATAATTGTGCTAACAAAAGTATTATGGCCAAGATGTCCCCACTCACATGATTCTTCATGTGAGAGAGTCATTGCAACAAGTAAAAGTAGGATGGGCACCTTTTGATAGAGCTAATTGGAAAAGTTTCATAGGAGAAATGATGGATGTAAGTGGTTACATCCAAAGCATTGAAGATAAGCTAAAAGGCCTTGAAGGGAAGTAGGTCCAACCTCGCCAATCTTATGTGCCTTCATATACACCACCTCAGCCTTCTTATGTACCACCCATTCCTCCCAAAGAGACCATTCCAAGTGACCCTTCGAGTATTCCAAGTTCTTCATATGTTTCTCAGAACTTTCCTTCCTAGAAATCTATCCAAGAAAGTTGTCAAAGAAAGAAGGAGATTATTGTGGAACAGCCTACTGTTGAGGTCCAAGACTCCATTCTTCCTCAAGAACCCCTTATGAAGTCCTTCAAATTTCTAATCTAGAATTGAGTGGTGAAGTCATGGGGTGGGTAAAGTAAGGAAAATCTAGATTTAAAAGCCCAAGTTAAAGGAAGATCTGAACCTATGCAAACCTCTCTCATCTCTCCTTAGGAATCTTCTTGTGTTCCTTATCTTCATGAAGCCACTGACCACCTTAAAGAGAATCAATCCCAAGAAAATATAGAGAGGCAAATCAAATATTTGGAATTGAAGACAAGAAAAGAGGAGGAGAACCAGAGTCAAAAGGGTAAAGAAGAGCCTCTATTTTTTCCATCTTGAAACCAAGTCATGCAATCAAACAAATCCAAAGTCATTCAATCCCCTCCCTCCCCTCCTCAAGAATCGAACTCCTTTCCCTCTTGGAAATCCATCTAGAGTAGTTTGCAAAAGAAGGAGGAAGTCGTGATTATGGAAATCAAATGAGAGATCATTTATCCTCTAATCCTTCATCTTCAAAAGCCTATATCATCTCCTTCATGGAGAGCCATTCAAGAAGCAAAGCAATAGAGAGAGGAAGTGAAGGTGATCTAAGAGGAGTAACTCCATGAACAGAATCAGGTACCTATGGTAACTTCTTTAGACCTGTCTCATCTTATTGAATATTTCTAAAGGTTTACTATGCCACTCTTTGAGAAAGAGCCTCTCCTTTATGAGGCAAGTCAAGAAGATCCAGCTAAGGAGATAGAAAATAATGATGACTTCAGTGACCAAAAAGAGGAAATCATTATTGGAACACCACTTGGCAAGAGCAAGTATGTCTCAGTCTTTCATAATGTTAAAGAGAATGAGTTGTAGGAACAAGTGCAAGTTGGGAATGGGAAGAAGATTTAGATGTGCATCAAGAGGTTGTTTCTAAAGAACCTCTTGATCACATATCAACTATCCAAAATCAAGAGTTTTCTCAAGATCTTATGGTAGCTAATATACATCAAGTACAAGCTCATCTTTATTTGGAAGGTAGCCATGGAGACAACTCACACAGAACCTTTGCTAAGACAAAGATCATTCCTAAAGAAGAAGACCATTGGCAACAATTATACCATGATTTCATGAGTGAGATTGATGAACTTAAAATGGTAGACTTGGATGATGAGATGGTACAATAAGTTGAATCTTCATCTGACAATCCCATTAATGTTTTGGAGTTTTGTAAAGATAGTGCTACTCTGGAGATGCCCAAGAAGATTGAAGAAGTAGTGGTTCTAGGAGATTAGGAGGACAGAGATGATTGACAACTATAAATGAAGCTCTTTTAAGAGCTTGAAGAGCTTTGTCAAGTTGAGGGTCAAGTACTTGAGAAGGTAGACAAAGAGTTTCCCATGGAGGACAATGACCAAGATTGGGTGGACTATGCAGAGCTCCTAGATGAGCCTAAAGAACTTGATGATTAAGAGAAACCCAATCTTATTGAAGACCGTATGGAAATCAAAGATGTATGCCTTGTTGAACAACCATTGGAGGTCATAGTTGAGGAGCCATATGAAGAAGTTGATATTGCTTGGATGCACATAGATGACATATTTGGAGCTGCTTGGTTCTCATTAAACATCATGCTAAAGAAGTTGATAGATGTAACAAATAAAGAGGCATCAAGGCAAAGGGTTAAGGAGTTTCATGCCTCATTCAATTCCTCATTCCATGATGCAAGAAGGTTGTCAAACTTTCCTTTTGATCTAGAAGAAAAGGTACATGTAAATTCAAGTTATATATATTAGGGTAGTTCTTAAAAATTCCTCTAAGTGTTATTCTGTCACATTTGTTTGTTATCCTTGCTTTGATAGGTTAGTTTCCTTTCAATAAGTGCCTTGGGCACTCTATCTTGTTTTGATCTTTTCTTGGTCTTTTGTTTGTTTTAAAAGAGGTTAGAGTAAGATTGGTAGCTAGTGTTAGATCTAGGTCAATATGTTAGATCCAAGTAGAGACTTCATGTGTAATGGATTGGACAAGGAAATATGGTCTGGGTTCTTTTGCATAGATAGCAATGCAACCCTTGTGAGTCATCAAAGATGTTGGCCAAATTTGGCCCACATATAAAGTTTTTGCATGGTTTGATGCAATGAGTGGATAAAAGGCTTGAAGTAGGTCTATAATCATAGGTGAAGGGTCCAATCAGGTTTCATGGTGTCCAAAGCATTCATGAGCATGATCTAGGTTGCACAAATCTAAAAAATTCATCAGAACCCTGAAAGGTTGAGCAAAAATGAGCTATGCAAGTTTCAAGGACCAAACTATCACCAGGACGTCACAGAGAAATGAATGGAGCATCATATTTGAGCATTTAATAAATGCACCCCAAGAAGCCCCTACAAGCCAAAGAATTATAGTGTCATAGATCTCATTGTGCATAGATCATATCCTAAAAAATTCATGCCCACACAAGAGTTCTAGCTCAAGTTATAATCATTTAAAGATATACTTGTAGAGTGAAACATTCATGCTAACGTCAAAATTAAGCCCCGTAAAATAACCATTTGGATTTAAAAATCTTTTAACATTCGTGTAGATGTCAATGATGATCATGCAGATGTTAAAATAAAATTTTAGCAAAAATACCACTGGGGTTTAAATTTTGAATAGCTCATGAACGTATTTGACAGTCGTACAGATATCAAATTTAAGACATAGCAACAATCTATTGGAGCTCAAAATTAATGGCCGTGCAGACATCAATGATGATTATGTGAATGTCAAATGATAGTCACATGAACGTTAATTTTAAACTTGTGAGTTACCCGTTTAGGTTCAAATGATGGGTCCCAACAAGATCAATGATCAGTGTTGCTTCATACATTATGATCTAATGGTGCAAGCTCAAGCCAACATGTCAAAGAATCTTCATGGTAGAAAATTGAAGGCCAGTGTTTGATCATATAGTTTGATCCGATGGTGCAAGTAAAAGTTAAGAAGTCAAGATCTGACAGGAAGGATCTATGAAACTAATAAGAATAGAGATAACTAGGTACAATTTGATTGGTCTAAGTTAGTTTTCAATGGACAAAGTTGAGACAAGGAACCATTTTCAATTGAATCAAATTGGTCCTATAGAGATCATCCCATCACCATTAAAGCTTGTTCGAACACCATAGAGCGGGCATAGCCATGTAGTCAGGTATAAAAAACATAAAGGGATGCCATTAAAGCTAAATATGGACATTTGGTTTGACATTTTATAGCCTACAGGGTTTATTATATGATTATGTTCACTATTTTTAGAAGAAAGATCCCTGTATATGGTAAACTCTCAATTCCTCCAAAGATAGAATGGGTCTATTTGGACCTATTTGGATCCAGAAAAGGGGCTATATAGTCTATAGATCTGCATCAATGTGACAACTATAGGAAAACCAATAATCTTAGATTGGTTTTCCATCTATAGAATGAACCTATGATCTAGATATGGAAATGGATTAGATATGTGATTAATGTAAAGGGCCTCATCTATTGATGTGGCTCCATCCTCGACAAAGTAGATACTAACTATTGTCCATGGCGTGGCATTGTCAGTTTCAAGATTTGAGGATTTGATTCTCATGAACAAATCAAGTGGGCTAGGGTCTCAAGGTGGTGAACTCGTAGTTGGAGGAATAGTTAAGGGCATTGATTCTGCTCAAACATACTTTGTCATCATGCATAAGAAACCCTTATCTTCTAGTGGGATCTCTCAGCTAATGAAAGGAGCTTGAATGCTATTGGATCAAGAAAAGGCTAGTTAGTTGGAAGAAGGCATGTATGTAGAAAGCAATCAATGAGTTGTCACCACATCATTAGGATTCTTTCTCCACTCATATGCATTATTCCCATCTCTCTCTCCTTTTATGCTTGATATAGAGGCTTTGGAGCCTAAAAAATGATCCCTTTATTCTCTCTCTTGGACATGACTAGACTTTTCCAAGATTGAGCTCGTAACCTCTTAGAATAAATAAAAGATTGCGTTTTAAAATTCATGATGCTTATCTAGTGTGTTCATATCAATTGATTTGCATATGTAGTAGAAGTTTCCCCTTATCAAGTCTTGATCTCACCTAGTTAGTAGTTGTCTTATTATGCAGGTCATGTTTAGTGTTCAAATATCTTTTGATTGAGGCTCGCATGTGGATACATTGACTGGTTGTGTCTTGCATTAGACCTCTCCATCACTTCCCTTAGATTTTGATCATTTGGTGAACCTCTGCATGAAATACTGATGTATATCAGACTTGTGGAATTCTAGATCTAACCTTTTGCTTGTCTCATTAGTGTTTATTAGGAGCTCAAATGGATTAGATAAACCATTATGTAGGTGCATCACCATTGTTATCTTAGGTTTCCCTTTCAAGTTATCTCTCTCTCCATTTTCCCTGGTCATTAGTAGGATTTAGTAGTGGAAACGATCTAAAATAATGCATTAGATGAGCTAGCCTCATTAAAAATCTTAGAGGTTTGACCCCATTATAAAATACCCACAGGTTGGGGTCAGTCCCATGTTGAGTTAGATTTGGGCAGAGGAACTAAACAATCCCTTGCCCAATTAGGGTGCAATCTAGACCTCCAACACTTACATCTTTAGGATCTATAAATTTTCAGGAGAGTAGAGCCTAAGAACTATGAATTGACATGAAATGATGGTCTTGTCTTCTATATGGAACAAATAGAAGCAAGTTCATATTTTGAATTATAAAATAATCAAAAGGTTATTTAGAGGATGTTTAGTAGAGAAATAGGTAGAATTTTCACACATTGATTTGGCTTGATAACTCGTGTTCATTCTCATACAATTATGATAGGCGAACTGGCTCCTAGTTAGTCAAAATGTGGCATGAAAGCAGTGTTATTTTGAGAAGGTTGGATGAGGCACATGTCACTGACATTTTCTAGAGTTATTCTGCATTTTGCTAGGGAACGTGGTCTCACAATTGAAGGCAATGATTGTAGTGAAATTTGGCCATTCAAATTTCACTACTCCATTTTTATCATTTTCTCATCATTTGAATATTGTCTTGTATTTCGTAATATTTCACATGACCTCATAACCCAATGGTCAAGGCAACCTTTTGAATAGCTCACATGGAGTAATTTATAGATTTTATGTTGTGGGATCGATGAGAAATTAATTGACTTAATTATGTTATTAATTGTTTTATAATTAATTCACTTTAATTAAAGTCATTAAATGACTATACATTTTTTAATCATTTGATAGATTAATTATTTTTATAATTAATATTATGTGCAAATGTAAATTGAAAAGTCTATTTTAATATTTTGAATTTGACGAAATTAGATAATAAAAAAAAAAGAGGCAAAGGAAATGATTTTCATCTTCCAAGAGAAGGAAAAGATTGTTAAAAAAGGAAAAATCTATATTTTATAGAGGCTCTTCTTTATTGCAAGCTCTCAGAGAGAGCTAGCTACAATTTTATGTGGAACCATGCAATTTATAGTTTAAAGCAATGAAATACAAGTGAGCGGGTGAGATTGTTCTTTGGTGTTTATAGATTTTAATATATTTTGTTTATGAAATATGAGTTTCTATTTGTAGATGAAGGCTCCATTAAAATTTTGTATCTTCTTGATTATGTGCAATGTGTGGTATTTCTAAACTTTGTGTTGAAAATCTCATGTATGAGCTTTCTTGATATCCACGAGTTTTTGTGTGTTTGTTCTCAAGGAAACTTTGAACCAAGTGTATGCAATCTAGTTTATGAGGAGACTTTGTGCTTTCAGGCATCCCCTTTTATTCCCAAAACCCCTATTGCTTTATGTTCATTTTTGTGTGAGAGAAAAGATTTCATTTCTATTATTTACTCTTGAGTTAGCATGATGGTTCTCTACTTTTATCCCACTATGGGTTTCTCCTCTTTTCCTATTTTATTTTCTATTCTATTTCCTTTTGTGATTTTAGGTAAAAAGTACACAAAAACCTCAAAATATCTATACCCTACGAGGGAACTATCCCTCTCAAATGCAAAGGAGAATCACCATTTTCTATGGTGATATCTTCAATTATTGGTGAGTTTGCCTCGCTTCTTATTAGGTAAGTCAAAAAACTAAGGTGACCGAATTTTACACCAACAAATGCAAATTAGAATTAATGTTGAGTGTCTGTGAAATTTAATGATGACAAATTAATTGCTTAAAGTCATCATGAAAAAGAAATGTTATGCTTACATCAAACTTGTTGGTCATAACTAACCTCGTTAATCGAGTTCTAAAGTAATATATTGACCTTATTTGTAGACCTAATTCAAAGCCCCCAAAATTATCATTGTATGTGGTTGTAAATTTCATCAAATATATATAACTATCATGGGATGGCAACAATCCCACCTCAAATAAGAAGAAACCACAAGTACACACCCCTTAAAATGGCTTAGCTTTGACAATACAAAAACCAATTGCTACAAAAGTCAAATTGCTACTCGTTAAGCAACAATCCTACAATATCAAGAGCAAGGTCACTAAATGACCTTTGCATGTTGTATACATTTTAATTCGAATGCCATGTAAAAATGGACAATGCATATGCTACGAAGATAAAAATCATTTGAATTTATAAGAAAAATGAATTAGTAAAAAAGGAGGATGAATAACAACTTCTTAAAAAAATAGTTTCCAAATAAATACAATGTAAAGGTCACCTAATATTATTTTCTTTGAACAACTTCACTTCCACTTACCTTCGATTTTACTTTATGCATTCTTGATATACTTTCAACCTTAAAAAATTGGCTATAATCACAATCCAAATTCCATGGAAACATAAGAACACATTTGTTATAACCTTATTTTTTGATTGAAAGCATCGATATATTCCATAGATAAAAAAAATATAATACATGCCTGACCAAAAGGTGGGTTCTTCAAGTAATAATTTAAAAATTACACATCACCATTTTGAAAATATGCTTTAAAATTATTTGGAAGAGGGCTCCCACTTAGTGGATATTATATTCAAGACAAAATCTAGCAAACACAAAGCCCAAGTCCCAAAGAGTTCAAATGAGAAGAGGGTTACGAACACAAAGGAACATAGGGGGGAAGACTTCTCAATCTCCCTGAAGGACTCGAGTTAGAAAAGTGAGAGGAAAGACACCTCAGGGATTCACTTAACTTTTAACTTGAAACTGATGGAGCTTGAGGATAAGTCAGAGTACCATGGAAGGTTTAAAATTAAAATGATGGAAGAATGGAATGCTTTAAAGGGAGAGGCAAAGAAATATAGAAAGGAGTGGGAGACTTGCAAGAAAGCGGGGTCAATGCTCAAATTGATGAGGTAAAAACTAGCTTTCCCATGAAGGAAAAAGGAGTGATGGGAACACCTATGCTTGCTACTGCCCCTACTAAGAGCCCCAAGAAAATGAAAAGTGGATTAGGTAATACGAAGGGCAAGAAAGACACAACACCCTAATATTATGCCGTTAAATCCTCGCCCAAACTCACAGGGAAAAAGAAGAAAGAGCAAGACAAAAAAGATGGCCTAAGCAAACAAACTCATGGATAAACGAAGAAATACAAAACTGAGGAAGATAAGGAGTTTATTGCAGTGGCCATATTGGTGAATTGCTCAGATTCTGAAGAGTCTTCTACTTAAACTATGTTCATGTCTGTTTTCTATTTTTGCTAGTTCTTAGTAGAAGTTTGGCATAAGTTTATGGGTGTTTTTGGAGAAGATTTCCAGAAGACTGTTTCATTTGTTAATCTAGATGGTTGGCTTGCTTGTTGTTATTTGTTTTTGTGTTGTCTTGGTTATCTGTTTGTTAAACTTGGTTACATAATCCTAATAAAATATGTACTTTTTATCGAATCAAATAAAAAATTTAAAAAATAAAATTTAATGACCTTCTATAAGAAAATCAGCATAAAGGAAATGACCTGATACTCATGCATCCTATATTTAGGTTCCAATAAAAACATCATATGATATCTAATTGTTGTATAAAAAAGGCCAATTAATAAATATATCATGTTCTTAATCTATCATTTTCGTTTTAGTGCTTAATTGAAAATAAAAATAAAAATTGAATTGATTTAGTCTCAAAACATTTGAATGATTTTCCGATACTTGTGTAGTCTATGTGACATCTTATTATTGGTTCTTAAGAATTATTATTAAGTACAATAGTTCTTAAGAATTATTATTGAGTAAAATTTTGAACAAGTATTAATATCAATTTATTTCAAAAGTGGTATTTTTATGAATATGACCTATCATAAATATTAGGTAGGATATAAACCCTTTTCTTATAGAAATAAAATTTCATTGAGTAAGTGCAATGGGTACTTGTTTCAAATCATTTTAAACTATTTACTATTAAGTTGAGGCTGTCTAATTAAAGATAATATAACGATGTGTAAAGAAATGAAATGGTTTTAATTACTTCCACGAGACGAAATGGACTATGGGACTGCGGATTATATGGATTGTTTCAACTACTCATATTCATGGGCCCAACGATATTCTTTGTAACACTGCTCCTCTTTTCGGTAATTTGAGTTAACATCTCTTCCAATATTTTTTCTATTATTTTTAAATAATTTTACATGAAGTATTTGGCTCGAATGTCTATATACTTTGGACATTTAAAGATGAAATGCTCCTCCGTTTTGCTTGTCCTTGTGGTGCATAAAACACAAACTCTCTATTTCCACTCTTCTTTAAATGTCATCTATCTCTGAACTTATTAAAATCAATCTTTTAGTTAATCAATGATGATCTTTTCTCTCCATTTAATTACAGTGTTTATATATACTTTTTCTCATATTTATAAATTAAATCAAATTTTATAATATAAAATTGTCGAGCTGAACTTTATAATATAATATTGTAAAGTTGAACTCTATAATATTATAAGCATTTTTTTAAAAAAAAAACTAAAAGGGTAAAAATTTATTGAAATCAAAGAAACACAGGGAAATTACAATTCTTTGTCCTGGCTCACTAGATGAGCCAGTTTCTGAAAAAGATTCGAAGGAAGCATCCTAATATCAGAAATACTCCAAGACGAACCAAATTTCGAGGCCCATTTGGCCAGACAATCTGCAACTTCGTTCCATTCGCGAGGAATGTACTGAAAAACCACCGATTCCAGGGATGTACAGAGTTGAAGAATTTGTTTAGTCACCGAGGCCAATTGCCACTCCACATTAGCAGAGATCCGGCCATTGAGAAGATTGACAATTATCTGTGAATCTGCCTCACATATGATTCTTTGCCAGCCCAATTGGCAACACTTTTGCACGGCAATAAGAATCACCTGTGCTTCCATAAGGTTATTTGTATGGAAGCCGATATAATGCAAAAAAATAAACCTGATCTCACCTGAACAGTCTCGAGCCACACCTCCAACACCTGCTGCTCCAGGGTTCCCCCTAGAGGACCCATCCGTGTTTATCTTCATTACGCCATCAGTAGGGGGCGACCAATGCCCATACCGATTGGCAGGCTATTGTTGGCGCCTGGGAGTACAAGTCCGACGCACTAGAGGCGTCCAAGATGGACTGTCAGCTGAAGGCGCGCCCAAGTGCGCATGGATGACAGCCTCCCCTGCGTCCAAAGGCCCACCGTCTTCCAACCTGGCACGCAAAGTTTCTTGGAGAGACTTCAAAATTCGCTCCCACACCATCTTTGAGTCCTGCGAACTGTCTTGGAAAAGTCTCCTGTTATGCTCCAGCCAGATGTTCCAAAGAATGAAGGAAGGTCCAACTTGCCACGCCATTTGTAGAACAGGGGATTTGGCAGGCGAGTGTCCCAATCTGTCCCATAAATCACTCAGAGAGGTCGCATGCCAGCATGGGCATTCCCACAGGGTCCACCACAAGTGCCAAATTTTTCTGACAAAATCGCACTGGAAGAATAGATGAGCAGTGTTCTCTTCGTCACCACGGCATAACAAGCACATGGACGGTCCTTGGAAGCCTCGCTTGCAGAGGTTCTCCCAAGTGAGAACTCTATTATAAGTCAGAACCCAGAGGAAAAAATTGCATTTCGGCCATGAGAAAGAATTCCAAACACGTTTCCACCATGAACACTGCATATGACCGAAAGCCTGCTTCGTCAAAGCCCGATAGCCAGAAGAGACAGAGTACTGTCCAGAAGGGGCTGCTCCCCAAGCCAGAACATCACTACCCTGTAGTGAACTGCACCTTCTATCAGCCAGAATGCGGGACAGCTCTGACCTCTCTTCACTCGATCCCCCCGGTGGCCAATCTGAAGAATTTTTCCACCTGTAACCAACTGCCGTACCCAGGTTGAAAGCCTCTTTATAATGCGCAACCGTGCTCCAACCAGCATCAATGAAAGACTCACATAGGCCCTGTAAGTGCGGGTGAGAAGAGATGAGAGGACGCTGTCCATCCCACGAGTCACTCCAAAAGAGAGCTTTAGTACCATTGTTGCAAATCCAGAAAAGACTTTGTTTCACAAGATGAGCTCCTCGCTTGAGGGTATCCCATACCATGGAGCCTCTGCCTTCTATAGGCATTCTAGCAATATCAACCGGATCAATCCCGGGAAAGTATTTGTGGGAGAGGATCTTGGCCCACAAGTGAGAATGACTAGAGCACCACCTCCAGTAGAGTTTGGCAGCCAGAGCTTGGCTAGACCAAATAGCTGAGCGCAATCCAAGGCCACCCTCTCTCTTTGGACGGCACATAATATCCCATTTAATCAGAGCCCAGCGAGTACCCTGCAAGTTACCATTCCAGAGGAATTTTTGTGAGAGAGCATCAAATTCTTTGAGGAAATACACCGGAGCGGCCTGCACCATACTCCTGTATATGGGAAGGGCCTGGATCACGGACTGCAGGAGAATCACCCTTCCAGCTGTAGACAGCCACCTATGGGTCCAGTGGTTCACTTTTTGACTTAATCTATCCAGCACATTTTGCCAAAAAAGGCGTGGTTGTCTTCCCAACACAATAGGAACTCCTAAGTAAGTGAGGGGGAGACTCTGAATTTGAAACCTCAGGATATCCGCAATCCTCCTCTGAATGGCTTCAGGAGTATGAAAGAAAAGGAGAGAGGACTTGTGCTCATTAATTTTCTGTCCAGAGGCAGCAAGATAAGTATCAAGGATAAGCCGAAAAGCCTCAGCTTCCCAAATTCAGGCTCTCCCAATAAGAGCGGTGTCATCAACAAACTGGAGATGCGTCAACACAGTCAAACCATTCCCCCATCTCCATCCATGAAGCAGGTTTTGGGAAACACGAGCTTTGATGAGCCGGCCAAGTCCCTCGGCCAAGATAATAAACAGGTACGGAGAGATCGGGTCCCCTTGGCGCAGACCTCTAGAAGCTCCAAACAACTCAGTAGGTTCTCCATTGATCAAGGCCGAGAAGGAGGTAGTGGAAACACAACTCATGGTCTAGCTAACCCAATCCTGGCAAAAACCGAAGGCAAGGAGAATTTTGCGCAAAAAATCCCAGTTCACCCTGTCATACGCCTTTGCCATGTCCAGCTTTATGAACATGGCACGCTCCTGAGAAATGTTCATGGAGTGGATAGCCTCCGCAGCCATAACAATCCCATCTAAAATCTGCCTGCCACCAACGAAGCCCCCCTGCTCTTCAGAAATCACTGCAGGAAGACAGGCCTTAAGTCTCTCCGCTAAGATCTTGGTAATGATTTTGTACACCACATTACAAAGGGCAATGGTTCTAAAAAGGTCTAGCCGATCAGCCTGCTCTTGCTTTGGAATAAGAACCAAGAAGGTAGCATTCAAAGCCCTGAGCATCTCCTTGTTGGAATAAGATTCCTGAATCACAGCTAACAAATCCTGCTTGATGATGTCCCAAAATTCTTGAAAAAATTCAGCTGGAAAACCATCCGGGCCTGGGGCTTTGCCTTTTCTTAGGCTGAAAACCACTCCTTCCAATTCTGGCATACCAATTGGTCGCATAAGAGAATTATTCATTCCCGCAGTCACAACAGATGGAATGCACTCTAAAATTGTATTTTCAGCCACCTCTTCAGTGGGTGGGTCAGCGGAGAAAAGATTAGAGAAGTACTGAATAGCCTCCCTGGATATAGCTTGGGAGGAGGACAGCCGTTTCCCATCCGTGCCAATAAGGGAGTTTATGGAGTTTCTGTTGCGCTTACCCTGCACGGAGTTATGGAAGAAAGCAGTGTTCCTGTCACCTTCCTGGAGCCACTCAATCCGGGCCTTTTGCTTCCAATAGATTTCCTCCCGAAGTTCCCATTCCGCTAAATCCACAATCGCTTGTGATTCAGCAACCTGGAGATCCTCTGTCAAACCTGTGTCCCTGATTTGCCGAGTAAGGACATCCAGCTGGTTTTGCGCCTTTTCCTTCTGAGCATGAAGGTTGCCAAAACAGAATTTGTTCCAATATTTCAATTTGCGCTTGACATACTACAGATTTTTGGAGAAAGAGTACATTGTAGTACCATACTCAGGGGCTCCCTGTCTCCACCATTGGGTCATCAGGTCATGGAGAGAAGAGTCACGCAGCCACATTAACTGAAATTTGAAAGGTGACTTCTTAGGAGTCTTAACACAATTGATGGATAGCCTGATCGGCCAATGATCAGAACCCCTCCAGTCAAGAATTTCATAAGAAATCGACATATATCCAGAAAGCCAAAAACAGGAAACAAGGAACCTGTCAAGGCGTTCGGATATAGCCGCATCCCCGCTTCTCCTATTACTCCAGGTGTAGAGACCATTACAAGGCTTAACATTCGAGAGATGTAAGAGCTCAATGTTTTGCCGAAAGAGCTGAGAGGAGGGTCCAAGCCGCATCAAACCTCCACTCTTCTCTTCCAGGCTAAGAACTGAGTTGAAATCCCCAGCAACCAACCACGACAAGAAAGGGTGGCAGCCTCTGACATGCCGAATATGCTCCCATAGCCTTTGCTGGCCATAAAACTCAGTAGGCGCATAAACCGTGGTCACCAAAATTATCTCCCCTGTTTCCGTAGAGGAGGCGACCATTGAGAGAGCAGAGTTGGAAGACATCCACTGAATTGGAACAACTTTCCTGGGGTCCCATCCCATAGCTATGCCCCCAGAAGTCCCGTTAGCCCCCACACATTGCCATTGGCCACCGAGCCAAATAATGGGAGCACAAGAAAACAGAGAATCCACGGAAAGCTTGGTTTCTTGGATGCAAAAAATATCTGGAGATTGATCAAAAACTAATTGACGCGAAGCTTTTCGCCTTTGGGGGCTGTTCAAACCCCTCGCATTCCACGAGAGCACAATCATGAGGAAGGGTGAGGGAAGTGCTCATCCAGGGTCTTGACTACCCCTGCCTCAACTAGCAAATCACATGTAAGTTTGAGTTTATCGTGGTCCTTCCTTCGGCCAACTCTAGATGGGGTCGAAACCGAAGCTTTCTTAAAAGGCCTCTGCATAAGACCCAGGGCGGGTGAGGTGTCCTTCTCCATACTGGGCGCCCCCCTATCCTTTACTAAATCGGCCCAGCGAACTTCCTTATCTTGTGAAGCTGGAAGAGCTATTAGAGCACCGTCCTCAGGGGTAAGAGCATCCTCTGTGGTCTGTTGGACAATCATATCCTGAGTGTCATTGAGGCTAGGATGACGCTCATCAATCCCAGGCTCCCTATCTTGAACAATAAGAGGAAGCCCCTCTTCAATTACCATATTGTCAAGAGCTTCAAAACGGTTAAAACCAGCATCTCCACGCCGGTCCATATTTGGACGTTTTTGACCACGCCCTTTAGCCCGCCGTCGAGCTGGGGTGAAACCCTCCAAATCTGGGGCGTTTACCTTCTCTGAACCTTGTCCCTGAACTGTCGAATCCAAATGAGCCTTTCCTTTTTCTGCTCCGTCATATTGTGCTTTACTACTCCCTGGAAATGCTGAATGTCCCTTTCCTTTATCCTCAAAAGTCATCCTTGTCCCCGGGGGCCCATCGGAAGTGTCAACGCTTTTTGGAGCAAGAGGACATTGACGTTGCAGATGCCCGTACACATGGCAAAAACGGCATCGGAAGGGGATAGCTTCATAATCCAATTGTTGAAGCCAAGAAACAGAGCCCAAGCAAATTTCCATAGTATCTGGCAGGGGGTTATTCAAATCAATATCAACACAGATACGGGCATAAGTAATTACCTTTTTGTCAAGCGACTGGTGCGCTATTGCAGTTGGCGTCCCTAGCAAGGCCCCAATCTGACGCAGGATGTCCTCACGCCAGAATTCTAGAGGGAGTCGTGGCAGGCGAACCCACACAGGTACTTGAGAAGGAAAATCTTCAGCTGAGTTAAAACCCACGTGCCACGGCTTAATAAACAACCCAATACGGTCGTAAAAATACGGGCCACCTTCGAAAATTCGATTTCGATCGGCCACAGAGGAGAAATTCACCATGAAGAAGCTGTTTCCAGCCAGCATAATATCAAAATCGCTTTCCACCTGCCAGGAGCGGCGGATCCAGGCATCCAAGGCAGCCAAAGGGATTCGAATTCCCAGAAATTTACAGATTAGGGCATGTGATGATAAGTAATCCACGTCCTCTTTTACAGTGTTTGGATCCAGAACCAGAACAGGTCGGTCTTGGCTGCGCGGGAGGCAGCCATTAATCTTCTGGATCTTTGCCCTTTCACTTACATACAGGGACTCTTTATTCTTGGCGTCCATTCCATGGGGGTTACGGCCGCCATTCTGGCCTGCTGTAGAATCATCATGCCGGGTTTCCCCAAGCGCGCCCTGTTCGTCCGCTCTCCTCATCGCGCCTTACCTCCAATATTATAAGCATTTATTACTGAAATATAAATGAATTAATTAAAATGACTTGATTATATCTAATTTCACCCAAGTTTAAATTTCAGTAGTATGTTAGTTTAGTTATAATTATAAAAAATATTTATAGTGCCAATTATAATTATAGAGATGTTTGGAAAATATGTGGAGATCATTGAGAATATTAGTAAGATTTGTCGCGACAATTAATTTTGATTGTAAGAAAGATCCGGTCCTCCCATTTATATAAAGTTTGGGATTTGTTAAAAACAACCAAAAGGCATACGAGTCGATAGTTCAAAATCTGGGCTCGTTTCCTCATCTGCAACACTCAACAATAAAAATAATGAGGAGGACTTCCAGCGCCGGGACGGCCAAGGTACAGCACTGCCATTGCTATAAATTCATGAACCCCGTGTTTCTCTCTCTCTTTTGTTTTCTCCGTTTTTGAGCATGGTTGACAATCAGGTCACTTTTATATTGATCACGTGGTCCTATTTTGATGTTATTAGTAGTTGTTCTTGTTATTCAACTGATCCCAAATGATTTAGGGCATCGCCCTCTGTGAAAAATGCTGCAAGCGCGTATGACAATAAGTTTTAAATCAATTTTTTTTGTATTTGCTGTCATGGTGAATGCGTTTGAGCTTTGTGAATTGGTTTGGGTGTACAATTGGTTTGAGCTTGATTGAACTTGTAGTTGTTTCAAGTTTGTGAAATAAATTGCAGTGAAACTTGACAATAGGATGGAAGGAGTTATTGACGAATGAAGCAGTGAAGCGTCTTTTCTTCTGACTTTGGACGGAATTACTAGAGGTATTTTGGCTCAACAGGAAGGCACCGCTAAAAAGAGGGAATCTTCTGGGCAAAATAAAATATTGGATCTTGCTGACAAAGGGGAGCTTTAGACTAACGATGAAGGGGGCTCCAATACATGGAATGGTACAAAACAAATATAGGGGCATGAGTTAATTGAAGTAAATGTCTCTTCTGGGCCAAATGTTGAATCGACTCGAAGGGAGGTTGATTCCTTTCCTGCATCCCAGGGATTCTATCACTGTTCCGTGTACTGTGAACAACATATTAAAACTTGTTCCACCCTGGTTCTTTCTGAACTACGAGACTTACGAATGTAATAATATGCAAAAAGAGGATACGTGGATGTACTCATCACTTTTATTCTTCCCCAATTCAATAAAATAAGAGTGAGGGGGTGTAGTGTAAATCAACACCTTAAAACTTGATTTATGGTTTCACAACCACGAAGGAATGTTGAAAGAACTATGTTAAAAGATTGTTTTTATATCTTTTTCATATGTGGTCGTTCCAACTTGGAAAGGAGACCACCATCCAGATCAAGTAAGAGTGGTGGAAAGGCGATAGATGTCTGTTTGGTGAGGGTCCTTTGCCAATCCACTGCTCGAGCAACTAATGAGGAATTGTGTTCACTCAAGGTAGGCTGATGAAGAAGTGAAGGCAAGTGCAAGGGTGGAGTTAAGAAAACCCATGGTTACTCCCAAGGGTAAACCACTGTCATGACCTCCTTTAGTTATAAAAGGATTCCATGAATAACATTCCCGCCCATCGGCATTTTGAGATAGTTACTTATTGAGTCGAACTGACTCCTTGTGCTTTGTAGAACTGACTCCTTGTGCTTTGTATTCTTAAATGTGCATTTTACTCACCTCTTCTTTCTTTCCTCTCATTTAAAGGTTGCAGCATGAAAATTATGAGGTCTTAAATGGAACTAGAGACTGGTTTCTAGAGTTCAACAGGATAGTTCATACGGTGTCTATAGGAGACTGTTGCAGAATTAGCAGTCTTCCTTTGTTCATTGTAATATAAGTCCTTTAGAGGGCACAAATAATCTACTCAGTTTTGTAAGGATTCATGAATCTGATTGTTGTGCACTTACTGAATTCAGTAGGCTAGAAATGTGCAGGGTAGTTCGTACGGTGTCTATAGGAGACTGTTGCAGGATCAGCAGTCTTCCTTTGTTCATTGTAATATAAGTCCTTTAGAGGGAACAAATATTCTACTCAGTTTTGTAAGGATTCATGAATCTGATCATTGTGCACTTACCGAATTTAGTAGGTTAGAAATGCGCAGGATAGTTTGTACAATGTCTATAGGAGACTGTTGCAAGATTAGCAGTCTTCCTTTGTTGATTGTAACATAAGTCCTTTAGAGGGCACAAATAATCTACTCAGTTTTGTAAGGATTCATGAATCTGATCAGTGTGCACTTACCGAATTCGGTAGGTAGGTTAGAAATGCGCTCTTTCTCAGATATGTCAATGTGCCTAAATGTTTCAGAGTATTAGCTCATTTTTAGTATAAAGTGTTATGTTGCAAATTTGGAATGTTATTACTACAAAGATTCATCATAGATATTGGTGCATTTGTAGTTTGTATCTAGTTGTGAATATTGCGAGGCTTAGTTTTCTTTCTAATCTCACTCATAATAGGAACTATGTTTTTCGATCATCTTCGGCTATTCATTCTTGTGAATTCAGCTTCCGCTATGAGCATTTAGGGTTGTATTGATGTTGATAAGGCACCAGTCAAAATCTGGTCACAATATTTTATACATCGAAACATAAATCCTCCTATTAAGTATATTTAAAAAGTTCATCATTCTAGGAGGTAATTTGTTGCTTAAAAGATAAATATTTATACATAGTTGACATTCTCAGGCCTTCTGTAGCCTTGGATAACTCTAATTATGCTAAAAAGTGTTTGAGAGGCCTTCCATTCAGATTTGACATAGAGATTCAAATCCCTTTGAAGATTAGGGTGGTAATCTGAGCAATAACACACTGCATACTTAGAATATAACTAGCAAGCCTCTGTAACTCTGGAGTTGAGTGACCATAAGATTGGCACCATTTCATTGGTGTGATGTTTTGATTAGTTCTATTGTCTCTTGATATTTTTCTATAAAAGAGAACACCAAGCTCATCTCTTTATACTTTTCTTTCATATCCAACTTGCTATGTATAACAAGATTAGGATACATTATATCCATGCATTGATTCAATCCATCCATAGTCTCTTTATGACTTTCATGCTTAATCCCAAACATGTGAGGAATCAAAATGCCATTGAATAAAGGAGTGTGAATCATATATGACCTCTCATCTATAATTACCCATAATTACCACATTCTAACATTCAACCGCACAAAGCACTTTTGCAATATGTTTAAATAATTTATTGGCCTTTATTACTTTCTCCTGAAACTGTTCCACAAAAATAATAGCTGTGATTTCTCTATTTATTTGGATAGATGAAAGCTTGCAACTTGCCCAATATAGACCAACAAGCACACTTCTTGTTCCTTCCTTCTCCTCGATTTCTCTTTGCAAAGTGAGAAATCGAGTTGTGAAGTGTATGTTTCTTGGCATCAACAAATCTCTCTTATGCTTCTTCCAATATTTTCCTTGTGTAAGTGTAAACTACTGGTTTGGGATACACTTAGAAATCATTTCTCCTTGTTCCACCACTGTTGATACCCAAGGCAACTTTCCAAATCCTCCAAAAGAAGGTTCAAGACACAAACAACATATGGACTTCAAAATATAGAGCATATTTCTCCATTAAAATTTTCCCTGCTCCAACACAATTTGTAGCATTTTCGGTTACAATGTGGATTACATTTTCTACTCAAACATGTAGAATAGCTTCTTCAAAGACATTAACAATGTATTATGAAGTTTTTGTTTCATTTGAAGCATCCGAAGCCTTTAGAAACACAATTCCATGTGGAAAAAAGCAAATGTGTTGACAAGAGTTACATGTCTCCTATTAAATATATTTAATTAAAGTATTAGTTAGTTACTCTTATCAAAAAGTTATCAATCCCTCCAACTGACATGTAACTCTTTTTTATTAATAAAACACGGCCAAACACGAGTATGTCAGTGTGCCTTCCATTTCTCTTCATTCTTTCTTTTATTCTTACCAACATTGGTATCAGAACAGGTGTTTGGGGAAGCCCTAGGAAAAGAGTACCAACTATGCAAAAGAGAAGAAGATGTTCAAAAGTTAATGATTAACTTGGAGAGAGCAGGCCGAGTTGCAGATGTGCAGACCAGGGGAAATGCAAGGGAAAGTGCAGACATTTGTAGAGGATGTGAAGGAACGAAAGTGCAGTGCACAGAAGTCACAATTCGAAGATGGAAATACCAGATCCAGCTGTGACTTCATTCACGATCAGGAGGACAATGGTGTTGGCTACTTGAATGGGAGTTGCAGACCAAAACTTGCGCTAGGGCACAACGAGTTTTTTGAGGAATATGTGAGACTGATTTCATCATGCAGAGCAGACCCGAAGCAAAAGACTCGATGATTCGTAGTGGAAGAATCTGATGAAGGCTACAGACAAAAGAGGTGAGTTCATTCTGCAGATACGAAAGTGCAGATTGCAGTCTAGTAAAATCATGATTTTTAACAGTCTTTTCATGGGATTTTTTCTGTGTGCAGACCAAAAGCAGGATCCGAGACTGAGTTAGGGTATGGACAGTGCAGTCAGAGATTCCAGAATCGTAGTAAAGAATAAATGTACAGCCCACAAGGCAATTTGCAAACATTTTCATTCCGTTGTGATTTTTCACAATCTGTACACAGCATTTTTCATGTGAAGCCAGAGTCAAAGGTCAAATAATATACCTGGCTGTATTTATCATTGTCATTTTCCCAGAGGTGTTGGAAGCAAGAAGAGAAAGTTCTGAAAAGTGGTGCTATTTTGGAAGAGAATTGCTGTTGTAAGCATATTTAGTTCTGTTGGTTTATTGTCTGAAATTTCTAGTGGCTGTAGCATATTTAAATATTTGCCATAAAAGAATGAAAGTGCAACTATTAGGCTAGGCACAGCTGTTGAAGCAAAGAAGAGTGTGACTACAGGCAGAGATGTGGGAAATATGAAGGAAGCACTCTGAGCTAGCATAGAAACACTCTAAGAAAGATTTGGGTGCTGATTTGAGAAAGTGCGGATCTGAAGAAGTGCAGGTCTGAGGAAATGTGCCATTGAAGTGTGACTGCAGCCCAAAGATTATTAATAATTTCTTGGGGTGCAACTATTCATATTTGTCTGCTGTACATTGTGCGAGGACATGGCTGGAGTGGCGTTTTGCAGTATGGCATTTTCCAGAAACTAGTGCAGCCTAGTGTGGGTGTGTGAAGCATTTGCACAGCCAAAAGGCCAAAGGGCATGGCTGTAAAAGAGGCGCACCTCTCATCTCAGAGCAGCTGTACAGCCCCCATGAAAGCTCAACATTGCTGATGCATCTTAAACCAAAGCATTTCAGCTGAATGAGTGTCCAGAGACGTGGTATTGTTCTTGCTGGTGCATAGTACTCTCTATGGTGGCTAGGCGTGATTGCATGAAGAGATGGTAAAAGCATGCAGAAGGTTTAAATATTTTAAATATATAGTTTCGGCACTGTAAAAATCTAGGGCAACACATTTTATTTTATGTTATTTAATATTTAGTGAAGCTTAATAATTATTTTTTGTAAACTTTATTAATTTTTTTAATAATGATGTGCCTGGAAGGCAATTAATATTGTAGATTTTGCTTTTAGAAGAGTTTCGTGCTGAAAACTGGCAGAACAGGCTGATTCAGAAAGACAAAAACCATAGTGAAGAGATTTTCATCAGAGCATTTGTCGTTTTTCCAAAACAATTGTTTTAGCAGTCAGAAAAGTCAAAGTTGCTATATACAACACTTAGTACTGCCTGATTCACCAAAATTAATTGGTAAAAATTACAGTTTGTGGTGTCACAAGATATGTGTGTTAGTATAAAAATATTGACCAAATTGTCTTAGGTAAAGGACCAAGACCTGGAAATAATGCTGAAGAATATCATAAAAAACATAGGGAGGCATACATGTTGCAAAAACTGTCAGTTGCTGATTATTTAGTGCCAGAGGTTAGAAATGCTGTTGTAGTTTCTGAATTGTGAAAAAATTTAACACAAAATACCTAGCATTTGAAACTGGTAGGGCTTTATATCAGAAGAATGTGTTATTTTCCACTAAGTTGCAGGCAGGAGAATTTATTATTGGGTACTGCCTACGTCTTAAGGATCTTTGTGATCATTTGGTTGCCATTGAGAAGCCAATTGACGATCAAGATAAAGTTGCATTGGCATTGCAAAGTTCACCTTTCATCCTTTTGAGTTGTTTGTGGAGTCACTGCATCTGAGTGTAGAAACACAAACCCTTGACTTTGAGAAGTTGTCAGTACTTATGCAGAAGGAGCGGAGGCAAGATCATGCAGAGGCAACAACTTCAGATTGTACAGAGAGTGCATTCAATGCACATCAATTCAAGGGTAGAGACAGATAGTCCAGTGCTAGCAGTTTGACAAGTGATGAGGCTTTCAAAGTTAGTAACAAGTCACAATGAAAATATCACTATTAGTATTGTAAGAAGCCAGTACATTTCAAGAAAGATTGTCGGAAGAGACAATATGACCTAGCAAATGGTTGAAAGCAATCACGATACGCAAATGTTGCTCAAGAAGATGAACAAGGGGCAACAGTCATTTTGCATTTGTGGCATCTTAGACCCAGGCTGTGAAGTCTAGAACATGGTATTTTGACTTAGGTGCATCTTGACACTACACGTGTCGCAAGACTAATATGTTAATATCATTGAAGATGATAGTAGTAATAAATTTGTTTCCATGGCTGATGATTGGACTCATTTTGTTAGAGGGTGTGGAGATGTTTATGTAACTATAACTATTGTTGGAATTGGTCAAAAGGGGTTGTATAAATTGGGTCATCCCAAAACAAAAAAGAAAAATGCATTGACAGCAGTTGAAAGCAATAGTGTACTTTGGCATGAGAGGTATGGTCACCTTAGTTATTAGTATCTGAATGTACTAAATAAGACTAACATGGTGAATGGACTTCCATCCATTCATGGAAGTCAGAATGTGTGTACAGGATGTCAAATGGGCAAGCAAATTTGACATCTGTTTGATAATAGTAAGGCATGGTGAGTCAAAGGATTTTTGGATGTGGTACAAGTTGAATTGCATGGTTTAATGAAAACACACAACATTTGAAGTTCAACATTTCTTGTTAATAGGTGATGACTTTTAGGAAAATGTGGGTTTATTTTCTGAATAAAAGGTCAGATTGTTTCTCTAATTTTGTTGCATGGAAAGCTTTAGTAGAGAAGTAGACAGGTAGACTAGTGAAAGCTCTCAGATCCATAGCCACAAGGTTTGGCCGGATCTCGGCCAAATCTGGGAAAATCCAGATTTTTTTCGGGTTCCGGATTAATGTGTCCAGTTCGGTGGTTTTTTTTTAATTAAATCTTGAAAAGTTAAAAAGTAAAAAAAAACCCTAATCGGTGAGTGGAAAGTTGGAAACCCTTATTTTTTTTATAAAGTCGTGGTTCGTCGTAGCAGCTAAACACATTGAGCTGAGGATTTGTTGAGAAGGGCGACTGGCGCAGAACGAAGAGATTTAGTGAGACTGTGAGAGGGTAGAACGAAGAGAACGAGTCGCGACTGGCAAAGAGAACGGGACAGAACAACGACAGTTGCAGGCAACACTCGCAGAGAACACAAGGCAAAGAACACAGAGAGAAGGCAACAGAACGCAGAGAGAAGGCAAAAGGGACTCGACACTCGACTCGGGACTCGGCACTCGTAGAGAACGCAGATGGCAGTGGGCAGAGGACGATTTGCGGAGGCTCGGAGTGAGGTAGGCTACGTTTTCAAATTTTAGGTTAAAGTTTAATATTTATTGAAATTCTTCGTATTTTGTTTTTGTTTATTTGTTTATTTTTTATTTTATTTAAATATTATATATTAAACTTCTAAACAAACTTATATATTTAAAATAAAAAATAAACAAATAAACAAAATATATATATTTTTAAATTTATTATATTAAATTTTATTTTATTTAGTAATATAATTTTAATATCTACTAAATAATAAATTAGATTTAATAATATATTAAACTTCTAAACAAATTTATATATTTAAAATAAAAAATAAACAAATAAACAAAATATATATATTTTTAAATTTATTATATTAAATTTTATTTTATTTAGTAATATAATTTTAATATCTACTAAATAATAAATTAGATTTAATATTTATATTTTATAATATATAAAATTTAAATAAAATAAAAATTAAACAAATAAACAAAAACAAAATACGAAGAATTTCAATAAATATTAAACTTTAACCTAAAATTTGAAAACGTAGCGTAGAATTTCATTTATAATTTAAAAATATATTTTATATTATAAATTATAATTATTTTATTAAATAAAATATTAAAATTTATTAATAATTTAATTTTTTATAAATATTTTATAATATAAATAAAATTAAACTTTAAGTTTTATTTTATAAAAAAATTTAAATTATAATTTATTATTTAGATATATATTTTATATTAAAAATTGTAATTATCTTATTAAATAAAATATTAAAATGATAAAATTTATTAAAAATCTATTTCTTTTATTTATATATTATAATATAAATAAAATTTATATTTTATAAAAAAAATAAAAAAATAATTTAGAATCTAGATATATATTTTATATTAAAAATTATAATTATTTTATTAAATAAAATATTAAAATAATAAAATCTATTAACAATTTAATTTTTTTATTTATATTTTATAATATAAATAAAAGTAAACTTTAATTTTTATTTTCTAGATTTATATTTTATAATATAAATAAAATTAAACTTTAATTTATATTTTATAAATTTTTATTTTATAATAAATTTAAATTTAAATTTATTTGTTTATAACAAACTTAAATTTTTATTTTATAAAGTTTTCCTTTATTTATATTATAAAGAAATAAATATAAATTTAAGTTTATCATAAAAATAAAAATATTTTATGTTTTTCAATGTTTCATAAATAAATAAATAAATATAAATTTTAAAATATAATTATATTTATGTTTAAATTATAATTTATTTTTTATATATTTATTTTAAATATCTTTATTTTTTAATTTTTTCAATTTAAATTTTATTATTTATTTATGCAAATGATTATAGTTTTATAATATTTTTGTAAATTTGTATATATGTTATTTAGTTAAATTAAAAAATGTGTTTTGTATAGAATTTTTTAAATGTGTATTAAAAAATGTTTATAAACTTTTGCAAGGCAATGAAGGACAACCTATCATCATGACAAGTAGTTTGCTTGAGAAGAAATACATTGTTTAGCGAGATGCGAATCCTAGAAATATGAAATGCACTCTTTGTGATTCGAATATCACAAGGACTATAACAAGGGTTCACAACCATTATTTTGGAGGCCCAGATGTGAAGATTTGCCGAATTTTGGCGGAAAACTCCATATATGCACCATTTTTTAGTCAATTCCGAAGCAAATATAAATTGAAGACAGTTGTATCAGCAGTGGAATCTTAAAAAAGGGCTAAAATTCAACTCACTCTGACACAATGTGGTTCATTTTCTAGCTTGACGCGTTCTCCAGTGTGTATGGAAGATAGTAAAAGTGAACATCAAATATCCCACTCCTAGCCTTCTTTGAAAGCCATGTGGAAGCCGCAGGAAAAATATGAAGTAGATAGATTGGTGGCTCATTTTTTTATGCAAATGCCATACTCTTCAATGTTGTTTGAAATCTACATACAAAAGCAATGGTAGAGGGGATCGCCAATTTTGAGAAAGGGTACACAATGCCATCTTCTGAAAGCCTGAGGATTGTTCTGCTGAAAGAGGAGGTGACATCAATATCTAGTGCTCTAGATAAAATGAAAAAGCATCGGAGAAAATCAGGTTGCATTGTAATAAGTGACGGGTGGTTTGACACAAAGCGAAGGCCCCTCTTCAATATATTGACCCAATGCCCTAAAGGGTCTATGTTTGTCAAATCAATTGATACAAGCAATGAGGTGAAGATTGCAGAGTTCATTTTCAAATGCATTGAAACCGCTATTTTGGACATTCGAGAACAATATGTTGTCGAAGTTATCATGGACAATGCAGCGAATTGTAAAGCAGCAGGGGAGCTTTTTATGGACATGTTTCCTCATTTGTTTTGGACTCCATGTGCAACTCATGTTTTGGATCTTTTGCTTGAAGATCTTGCAAAGTTAGAGTGGGTGAATAGTGTTGTCAGAGAAGGGAAACAAATTTCCAAGTTTATACTTAATCACTGCTTGACCTTAAGCTTGTATCATTCATATGCAAAGCGTGAACTTCTTTCTCCAACTGAAACACGATTTGCATAAAATTTTATCACTTTGCAAAGGGAGGTGGAGGAGAGGACAGCATTGAGAAGAGTTGTGACTAGTGAGGAATGTGTACAATCTAAGCTTTCTAAGGAAAGCGTTGCAAAAGACATTGAGAGAATTATCTTGGGTAATTCATTTTGGGAGGGCATCGAGAAGACCCTTAAGGTCTTTGAGCCACTTGTCCAGTTGTTGAAATTCACTGATGGCATGAAACCTTGTATTAGTTTTGTGTATGAAGGCATGGAGCAAGCAAAAGAACAAATTAAAAAAGCACGAGTAGATGAGGGTGATGAAATTCAACGCATTTGGGACATTGTGGACATTCGATGAAACATGTTACATCGACCTATACATGCTGCAAGTTGCTATTTAAATCCTAAGTTCATAGAGGTGGATCATGATTCAGATAAGGAGGTGAAGAATGGTTTATTGGCAACAATAGACAAGTTGGTTCAAGATGAAAATGAAAAGCCTAAGGTGAGAAGGCAACTGACTACATTCAAGAACCAAGAAGGCATGTTTTCCCTCAAGGAAGCACAAGAAGACATTGGTAATATGGATCCCCATTTATGGTGGCAGACATATGGTTCTTCTACTCCCGAGTTACAAAAGCTTGTTATGCGTGTCCACAATGAGTGTGCCAGTGCTTCTGCATCCAAAAGAAATTGGAACATGCATGATTTGATCCATACTAATAAGAGAAACCGACTAGGAGCCAAAAGGCTCTCAGATCTTGTGTTTGTCCACAACAATTTAAGATTGCTTGATCACAATCTTGCAAAAGAAGATGACAATCTTCTTTTTGGAGATCCATCCTTTGAAGGAGCTGAGGAGAATATTGATAGTGTTGATAGTGGATTTGTTGATGGTGCTAGTGCTAGTTTTGATTTTGAAGTAGGGTTTGATGTTGCAAATGTTTGAAACTTTTTAAAATATTTTGCATCTCTCTCTCTCTCTCTATATATATATATATCATATTTCGAACTGGATTTTTCTGGATTTTTTTGAAAATTTTCAAGAAGTTTGGATTCTGCATTTTTTGGCCCTTACGCATTCAGATTTCCAAACCTTGTGACTATGCTTAGATCAGAGAATGGAGGTGAGGTTGTCTCAAAACTATTTAAATAATTCTGCAAGAAAGAAGGTATACATTAACAGTATACTACATACACTCCACAACAAAATGGAGTTGTGAAAATGAGGAACAAGACAATTATGGAGATGGCACAGTGTATGGTGCAGAGTCGGAATGTACCTTTTTGGTATTGGGCAAAAGTAGTGAATGCAATTGTTTACATCCTCAATAGAAGTCCTTGTAAATCCTTGCAAAAAGTCACAATTGAAGAAGCATGGTTAGGCAAAACCCCTGATGTAAGTAACTTTCGTGTTTTTGATAGCATCTCTTTTACATTTAGCAAAACATATATGTTTATTGGCTATAATGAGCATTCTAAGGCATACAAATTAATTGATGTCTCTAAAAACAGAATTATGGTAAAAGTAGGGATGTTGTTATAGATGAGAAAATACCATTATTTTCTGATAATGGTAAATCTACAAATGGTAATGTATGGGTCACTAGTGATGATATTTTTGAAACAAGATTAGTGTTAAAAGTAAATAGGACTCAGAGTTGAAAACATCTTAAGGGTCAAATTCTAGGGAGGGATATGGTGGTGAAGACAATGTTTCTTAGTCTTCACAGCAGGATCATGAGGGCCAACACAAGAGACTGAAGTGGTACCACACCGTACTGAAGGATGTTCACGAAGGTTATTTGTCTAAGTCAATGGAAGGACAATCTACAAACTCAGGGAAACATATGATGCAAGGTGACGAGCAGGGAAATTCTGCTCTTATTGTTGTTTCACAGGTTGTTAAGTCTTGCACACTTATAGAGGCCACAATCAAACTTTAATGGAAGTCTTCCATAAAGGTTGATCTAGGTTGTAGGTGCATCTACATAAGACACAATAGTGGTTTATGTAGTGTATGTTTCAGAATGATTCAAAGGTGGAGAGTATTAAGTGTCGACCATGCAAGAGATTGATGCAAGAATATCCCTTAAGGGATATACCATGTTGTTTAGTCTTGGATATATATTATAGTTTTTGTTTGAATTTATCACTCTAACAACAAACATGTAAAACATGAAACATTCAAGACAAAGACAACACTTCAAGATACAACAAAGAGAATCCAGTGAACCCAATATTCAACACCACTTCCTATGTTACTTACTGGTTACAGTGGTTAATTACTCATGTACTTTGGTGAGATGGTTTGGTGACCATAGGGGCACTTGGTGACATTTGCTGCATTGGTTGCAGGATTACACTTTGATTAAGTTCATGTCTGGACTCAATCATATTACTGTAATAATGACTAAATCATTTACTCTGTATTTGGTTTAGTCATTAAAGGAGGTATTCAAATAAGTTAGTAATAAGGTCATTAGATTAGTTAGAGTATTAATATATAGACTTTGTCAATCTACAATAATGCCTAATTGATGACTACTTGTTGGTTTGTAGCTCCATAGTTGTTTGAGTTATTTTTTAGCTCATGGATTGTTATAGATAGACTTGCTTACTTAGATGTAGGTGGTTCTTTTGCTATATAATAGCCATCCAATAATGTAATGCACACAACTTCAATATTAATGATTTTATAGTTCAGTTGGAACTAGTCAACGAGTTTATCATTTGTGCTAACTATTCGGTAGTTGGTCAATTAATAAGCTTGCTAATTAGTTATTCTTTATACTTAATTATTTAATTCATTTATTTTATTTAGGTTTTCTTGTTGCATAGGAAGGCCGGCTAACTCTTTGTTTTCTCTTTTGTATTCTTGATTTTACTATTAATGAGAGATATTGGAGTGTGGTTTCCTCGGAGCAAGAGTATCTATTCTTCTTTCTTTTTCTCCTTGGAGATGGGGACACATATTATAGAGGTTTGTTCTTGTATTAATGAGAGATATTGGAGTGTGGCTTCCTCAGAGCAAGAGTATCCATTCTTCTTTCTTTTTCTCCCTGGAGATGGGGACACATATTATAGAGGTTTCTTCTTGTATTTGCTTATGCACTAGCTTCCAATACAAAATTTAATCTTTTGGAGCCTTAAGTAAAAATGGCTTTTCATTTAGCATGGACAAATTACAACCTCAATTTTTAGAAGATAATAAAGAAACATGTGCAAATAAAAAATGAGAAAAACTAATGAAGTCAAGAGGTGTTAGGCTTTTAATTAGAGGCTTTCGTGGCTTTTTTCTTGCATAAAAAATTATATTGCGCTCTATTTAAAATTGGGACCCCACACATTTTGAAAATCCTAAGCAGCAATAAAAAATTCCAGTAATTTTTTTCAAAACTCACTGAACCATTGCTGCTTTGTAAATCTGCCACCGCCATCTCCAGAGTTTTAGGTTTAGGTTTTGTTTACAATCTTGGATTTTAGGTTGAAGTTATAAAAACAACATTTTATTGTGTCTCAATTGATGTCCAGTTGTAAGATTTTTAAAACAAACATATATATATTTTAGTATCCAGATGGTTAACCTTGCATTGCTCCATTTTTTATGTCTTTTTTTTTAGTTATCTAAAAATACCATAAAAATAAGGTGAAAACACCAAAAATAACCGTATATAGCAACCTTGGTTTTGAGGTAGAATTTAAGTTATTAACAAAATTATTATCTGAAACTCATAAGGTGGGTTTCTGAAGAGGCTACAACCTTTAATATTCCACTTTGCTTGCCCTTTTTCGACTATTGGAATGCCACTATTTTTATTTAATATTTTGATGCAGTTTGCAGCAAAGCATCAGTAATTAAAATTTATGAGCAATATGAGTATTGAAGTAAAATCTGTTTCTATCAACAAGAAGTTTGTCTTATTACATTTTTATATAATACTGATTTTGGCATTTGAGAATTGGTCAATGCAATGCCAAGTTTTGAAAATCTCTAAGCTACTTTCCTGTGGGACTGATTTTTCCGGCATCAGCATCGGATACCAAATTCATGGCTAGATGAAGATTTCAAAACAGCTGGATGAATTGAACAGTTGTACTATCTGAATGAATATCTGTAAGACCAAACTTAATTGTGCATATATTATATACAAGATAATCCCTTATTCTTTTGCACCTCTCAGATTCCAAGTATATAAAATACATGTTTGGGCAATCACTGATGCTGTCAGGGGGTCGTCAATGCTAAGGAATGGTTAGGCTGTCTCATTTAACCGGTTCATCAGACTCTGAAAAAAGCACCCCGTAATTTGCAAGTTAGGGGTGGTTATAAAGCTATCTGTAGCCTGGACAGCATAACAAATTCCCTGCATAGACATTGTGGCATGTAAGATGTCTTATATGCAGCCTGCATGCCACGAGGAAGCTATTTTATAGACCTTTGGAATATTCAGTGTATGTATGGCTAAGAATAAGCTCATAACGAGTAAACATCACAATCCAAGATATTAGATCATCACCAAAGAACGGAAAGTCATATATTCTATTCAGCTTTTTTTCATATTTGCAACTGGTTTGCTTGATAATGAAGTAAGCAAATTCTATGATTTTTTTTGATTGATTCTTTAAGCTTTTTCATGTACACCACATGGAAATGCATGCCAAATCAATTGGTGAGGGAGTAGTTTTGAAGGAGCTGAAGTCCGACATACAATTAAAGAGCTAGATTCTATTTCTGGGGAACCCACTAGATTGAAATTGTCCTTGCTGTAAAAGGATTTGTTTTAATTAAATGGAAAACTACCATTATGGCTATTCAGAATAGAAAATGGAGAGTACTAATGTGACACCTTCTCTAACTTTTATCCCATTTGTTAGATTATAATCATTGTGTTGGTTTCCTGTCACTTTAATAAGTTATTCTTAGTATGTGCCGTTGAAAGAATCTGTTTTTTTTGGCCAAATATACCTTCTTTCTGATTTCTAATCGTGTTTTTATTTGTTGAACAGTTATGATTTTTCTTTTGGCTTTATTATAGCATAATGCTTAAAAGTCACTTTTGCTCCATATTGATCATATGGTGCATGAATTTTGTTTCTCGAATTTGAAAGAAAAATTGCAGTTGGAGTGGCCTATAAGGGATTTATGTTTGAACTTCCATTTGTTATGACCAGGATTTCTTACTGTTGATTATTGCTGTTACCTGTAAAACTGCAGACACTAGAAAAATTGGAGAAAAGTGTGCAAGCAGGGAATTACTACGAAGCTCAACAAATGTACAAATCTTTATATGCCAGGTATTCAAAACCTGTAGTACTCGCTGTGGCATAGGTTTTTTGAATAAAATGTTGTGAGCTTTTTTTTTGGTTCAGAAAACAATATTTTATTATAGAATCTTTTAGAAATTTGGTAATATGGCCGGTTATCAGAAGCTATTTCCCCAAATCAGTTTTGAATCTAGCGTTTTAGAAAATGATATTTTTAGCTGTATTTCTGTATATTATTGTTCTTCCAATGTCTTAATTTTATTATATGCCCAAGCTGTGTTCTTGCATCAGTTTCAGATGCCCACAATTTGCATGAAGATAAGTAACCATCATTCTTTTGGTTGGAGGAATCAATTTGCACGTGACTAGAGCCTAGTATCTAGAATTAGTGTCAGTTTATATTATGTATTTTTGTTTTGTTTATGCTAAATAAATTGCATTGAGATATTAAGTTCTGTATTTATTTGGGAATTTTATTCTAGGTCATATACACTCAGTTATTATGATTTGTTATTTCATAAACAGATATATGGCTGCTCATAAATATGAAGAAGCCTTGTATCTCTTACAGTCAGGTGCCTCCATCCAGCTTAGACATGGACAGGTTTTCACTATGCGTGTTCTTCTACATTTGGCATTTTTCATTGAATTTGTTATGTAAGCATATTAAACGTTTTTCCTTATTCTCAAACAATGCATCAAAGTGACTTTTAAGAGCTGACCGAACATGATGAAGCTTGAGGCATATGTGTTCTCCACAGCTTTAAAAAAACCGACTTGGAGAATTGTCAAACAATTGGTTGAGGTTAGCAATGATAAGTGATGATTTGTGATGAAGTTTATGATCTTTTTACCCTCACTAGTTAACTCATGTATCCATGAAATTTATACCTCCTTAAAAAATGAGGCTCAAAGTATGAATCCAAAAAATGTAATTATGGCTGCTCTTCATAACTAACTCTATAGCTTTGTAAGTTTGTGCATTGTTGGCTACAATCCATTTGATGCCCTCAAAATTGCATTGCTTTAATATATTTTGAGAAATGAAAGTGGTGTCTTTTGTTTTAACTTTTTCTTAAAAATAGGTTTGCTTTAAAAAGATGTTCCTATTTAGTGAAGAGGCAATTTTGTTAAACAAGGTCCTCTGTCTTTTGTCTATCTCCAGAAGAAATAATAAAAACCCCTATACTAGCCCAAGAGTTCTTGACAGGATTCAAACATGTCTCTCCTCAGGTCTCTTTGTGTATCCCTATTGAAGGATTTGTGATTTAGAGGTTTGCATATTCCAAATGACAAGGAGTCCAAAGCGAATTTTTGGATGTGGTTAGGTAGATGCGTGCGATGCATGATTGCGATGAGGAGAGTTGTGATAACTCTTGATGTGATGGTTTTATGACATGTGTGGGTAGACTAAGTTTTTTAGACCTGAATTGAAAGTACGATGCATGTGTGAAATGACCAACAATGCAAAGGTTGGTCAACTGGTTCGCTCTTGTGCAATTTAGGTAACAACGAAGGAAGCTGTCTCCTTGGGCACAAAAGTTTCCCAGGCTACGAAGAGGAATCATTCAACCCTCTGTACTTGGGGAGGTCTCTATGCTTAGGTTAGGCCCTCAGTGGGCTTCTACTGAGTCTCCTTTGAATATTGACACTCAACCTCCAATTTGGAACCAAGTGAGGTCAACGATAGTTACCTCGATGCGGGGGCAAGTCAACACATGCACAATTGACCCTTCTCAATTACGAGGGGGTTCTAAATGAAGCTATTTTATGTTCCTTTTAACCAAATGAAACACGTAATTTGAAACTACGATACTTGTGGGATGCATTTCTGACAATGCTTGGGCAACAACTCTTAGCTACCACCTGCAATGAGTTAGCACAAGGAGTAACACCTGTGACCACCAAGAGTTATATAAACAAGATAATCCACAAGTAATATAGATGTAGCATTGATACAAGTAGAAAGGAAGTATCAATGATGTTTTTATGTTTGTTGACTCTCAATTTCGTATGCATTAGGCAACTTAGATAAAATCTAAGTATGAAGATGTGTGCGTGAGCCACACATCTTCTTACTAAGCAATTTTGCTATGCATCAAGGAGAATGAAGTGCAGAAAGAAGGACTTTGCGCACGGAAGATGGCTCACGTTGCATAGCTTAGAAGAAGCACAATTTTGAAGAGACTATGACATGTTGGAAAGAAACACAAAATGGATCACAAGAAACACAAATCAAACAGGCGGCAAACACCAAGAGAACGATCATGCAAATGGGGCGGGATTGATCTAGATGGAAGGATATTTGATGGAATATGCGCAAACAGTTGGTAGGCCGAGTTAGCGCTTGCTGACAAGGGTCGAGGTGGGTCTTGGAAACTTATAAACAAACCCCCCGACCTCTCATTTGAGTATCAGTTGGAAGTCACATGTTTTGCAGAGTGAAGGCAAGTTTGAAGGTCCAGCTAGGTTTTGTAGAATGTACTTAGTTGTGGAAGGCTCTTGTAATTTTTGTATATGTTTTGTAGCTCAAATGTTTATGAGCATCATGTTAATGGAGTTTTTGTACATATTTTTCTTACATTTTACATGAATGGTGAATAATACTGGAAATGTGAGTTATTTTGAGTAACATGTCACAATTTACTTTGCTTTAGTAGATGCTATGGTTTGAATGCGTTATCTCTTTGCATGCTTTTTATCTTCATATCTATTTATGTCAATGGGGTTCTTGGAGTTCTTTTGATGCGCCTTGTGAATGCTTAAGTAAAGCGCCAGCGCTATAAGTATTTTTCCTTCTGTTGCACATGTTTTAGTTTGTGCAAAGCCTAGGAAAGATCAAGAAAAAGGACAATAATGTTTTTGTGTATAATGTGATATGATATGATAAAGGGATGACGTATATCTGTTCCTAAATGAATAAGATCAAAAAGGAGTGTGAAATCAGATTGCTACATGTTTGTGGGTGATTGAGAGCAACCCAATTCCAAACAATGTGCAAATAAGCATATTTTAGAGCCCATGCGGTTTATAATGACAATGAGAATAAGATAAGATGTGACTTGAAAGAGGATTTAAGATCTCAAACCAACAATCCAATATTTGTTATCAACCTCAAAGAGCCAGAAAATTCACTTCTTTCAACTTTTATGACAATTAGAGATGCAAACTAGGTGTTACAACTGTTTACTTTTATGTGTTTTTAAAGGTTTTTGCACTAGATGTAATGAAAGAGAGATAAAACCAGAAAGAATAGCCTAAATAGGTTCATAATTCAGTGTCATATGATGGTTACGACATAGATGAAAATCCCAAAACCTTTGGAATTATCTTGGCAATTAAAAACAACTCCAATATAAACTAGTTTTTACACCTTTTTACGTGTTTTTGCATTATGAATGAAGAAAGAAGCCTTAATTCAGATGAAATGTTGTTGTAATCTGATATATTGTAGTGCATATGACTGTCAAGCAGAATAAAGAAGCACCAAAATCTGATCCCAGTGAAGAATGTGCAGCAATATATCAAATCAGAACAACAATTGAGTATTCAAAGAAATTTGCAAAAGATTGCACACAAACAACTAGTCTAGACTCGATATTTTTTTGAAAGTTATGATTTTAATGATGAAATCCAACTGAAAGAAAGGTAAAACAAAAAATATTGTAATCTATGGCCTATAATCTACTGTCACATGGGATAGATAATAGAGATGAAAGCCAATAGGATCATTAACATTGTTTTGCAATTTCAGATAAAGCAAACTAGTTGGATGTTTACCCTCTTTTATTTGTTTGTATGCTAAAAGAAAAAAATGAAATGCCTAATGCTGCAAATTAGAAATACAAATCTGATTTGATATATCTAATTACAACAATAAAATAAAATATAATATATATCAAACTGATATTAGAAAAACAAGAAAAAGATTGAGGACGACTAGTTCATTATCTGACCAAAATTAAGTTTGTTTTATTTGCTGTTAAAACTTCAACAAACAAGTATGAATTGAACTAGAAAATGAATAAGTCATTGGTATCAACCGATTTGAAGTCCTCTTGATGTTGCATGTTGCCTGTATCATCATGTCCACATATGGGTTGCCCCTTGTGATCTCTCAACTTGTTCTGAAATTGATCCCAGGGATGTGGAAGATAGGTTTGAGGAAGAGCAAAATGGGAAAAAGAAAAGAGGAAAGGAGATGAGGGAAAAAATGATCTCAGCAAGAGTGAATCATTAAGAGAATTATGGTTTCATGTGCTGTCATGGTTGTGCCATGTTCCTTCAAAGCTTGAGGACCTTCTAATGTAGGAAAACTATGCCTATATTCCTTCACAAAGAGAGTAAAAATGGATCCAAGAGGCCTTTTGAAATGGATTAAAAAGGAGTATTTATAGCCCAAAAAGGTTTGAAAGAGGTGCGAAAGTAGTTATGACCAAATAACAACTTCCATGGGCTAGTTCTGGTAACTAAAGGGCCATTAAAGCGTTTTTCTGGTTTTTAGGTTGTTTCTGGTCATTTCGGGGCTTTGGGGGCATCCAAAGTCATGTTAGGGCAAATGAATAGTCGATCTATAGTTTTTTGGCTCTTTTGAGTAGACTGGTGAGGTTTTTTGGAGGCCATAGATGATTGTTAAGTAAGGTTTTAGAGAAATGGGCATAAAAATTGACAAAAAATGACAAAACTGACAAGGGGAGAAACATGTCCAAAATGAAGTCAAATAAAGGAAGAAGACTACAAGCATATAGATAAGGGTAAGACGCATCATAATGTGAGTTTTGGGATGAAAAGAATGTGTTTCAGGCAAAAAATCCAAAAATTATGAAATTGTGACAAAAGGATAAAATGTGCAAATGCAAGCTAACACGAGCAAACAGAAGCTAGAAAAGGGATAACATTGGAGCATAAGGGTAGTTATTTATAATTTAGGACTACATCCATCGTCTTTGGACCTGGGTGACATATGGCATCCAAAATGGGTCGTTTTGGGGTGCATACAGTCTCCTCCAATGACAGTGATGTGGTTCAATTTTTCTCATATTTTGGGATCCTATATCCTTGAGGTCTTATCATATATGCCATATGGTTCTGAACATGTCATTCTAATACGGCAAAGAGACAATATTAGACACAATTCTGCATGCATATATCCATCGTGCTACTTGAGAATCCACTTCTCTCTTCCACGAACATCAAATTTCCTTTGCATATTTCTTACTGCAGTCATTATGGATGGATTTCGACATGTGCTTGTTTGGTAGGGGAATGCTTGATTTTGATGCTGTTTGCTTTAACATGTTGCTTTGGCTCTATGAGCCACCAATTGGTCTTGTTGTAAATCCTTTTCTTTTGGAAGTATCTGTGGATTCTTATAGTCATCAATTCCATGGCAAGATCCTTGCAAGAAGTGGTCCCTTATCCTTCTTTTTGGCTGCCTTTTGTGGACCTACATATAGATATGGAAAACTGGGGCTGTAACATTCCCTTCATTGCAAATCACATTATAGGAAGCAGTGTGGCATTAGTTGGTTAATTGGGATGTAGATGATCCGTAATTAGCCTGGTTATACGAGTTCCTAATTCATAAACATGGTTTCTATCTATCTAGTCTATGACTGTTTCCAGTTAGTTATGTGCAGGTCTTAAGTTCTTTGCTTATACACATACATTCATATAGAGCTGTCCATGCTGCAGAATTCAATGTGAAATGAAGAATTGAACATGGAAACATGAAAAGAAGAGTATAACAGGAGCACACACAATTCAATAGAGGAATTTATCCTCGAGAAACCCTAGTGCTGGTAATAACTCCAACAAGCAGGGCTGTGCCTCCTTCCACCATCACCGAAAATGCAGGGTTACAAGCTCACCTGGCCATTGGCTCATACAACCTTGTCTTGCTTGTTCTGCATCCAATTCTCTATGGTCTCTCTGCCAATACACTTCCTACTCTTGCTGGAACTCAGAACACGTCTTTGGATGATTCTGCAACTTCCAACAAGACTCATTCTTCACCAAAACATGTTTCAAAATGGTACACAAAAGACTCCAACAGTCAAAAACCTCCAAAGAAGGAATTCCAAATGCTTCAACTTCCATCTGATAGGTGTGTAGGTATTTGTGTCTTATTCAGGATGGGGTCTGACATGCTCACACCTGTTCATGGTGACTAAGTGATGGGTTTGATGCACCCCAAATCCGTCTGTGTGTTGTTGTTATGGGATAGGTTCAGTCATTGACCAAATCTGTCATGGATTAATGGGTGATGAATTCGTGCCAGAACAAATCTGTCACTATTTCTGTTTTTAAAAAAACTTAAGGCAGAATAGTTCTTTGGGGGTTCAAAACTTCCCTCCAAACCTTTATCCTTCTCCCACTTGTTCCAGTCACCTGTACATTCTGTGTCATTTTCTTGTCTTCGGGTGAGTGCATACATGTAGTACTAGTGTCTTAAGGGTCATACAGACCACTTAATGCAATTACATGAGCATAGATACATACGAGGTGAAGTGTTACATATTACAACCTAAGTTACCGGTGTGCTTTTGGTTTTGGTGCGGGTTCGAAGAACCGGGTTTGGATGTAAGGCAATTTTTTTCCTTGGGTTTTGTTTCGGGTTTGTCCGTACAGAAAAAATATATAAAATTAAAAAATATAGAAATTCTAGCCTGATACGTAGGACATTAGTAACATTGTCATTAACCACATAGTATGCATGTTGATAATCATTAAACATAAATGTTTATACTTGGCTTCTAGGGTTTAGGAATGTGTTTTTTATTATTTACTAGCATTGGTTTTGGTGGAAAAATGAAAAAAATAAATAAAAAAAGGTGTTTTTGACTGCTGTTGACTGCCATATGCTGCAGGTTTGCCGTCCCAACACCCAGGGTTCGTCCCTGGGCACCCGGGTGTCCAGGGAGAAGAACCCTGCCGTACCCGGGTGCCCAGGGACGAACCCTGGGTGTTGGGACAGAGAACCGAACCCATGCCCGCACCTGGTTTGAACCCAGACCCCCAACGCTTGCGAAAACTGAAGAACCAGTAATGTAGATTACAATTTGATCCATTTAAAATCACCCCTCTCCAATTAGGAGGCTTATGTTTCCTTTCTTGCCCTTGGGGTCTTTCATTACTTCTACAACCACACCTTGTCCCTAACTTGGAACTTATGCTGAGTCATATGTTGATCAGGTCATGCCTTGCATCTTGCTTGAGACTCCTTGAGTTTCTCCCGCATTTGCAAGTGGATTTGTTTCACTTTTCCAATGAACCTCTTGGTTCTTTGAATTTTTGAATTTGTGCTTTCTTCCCTCCCATTGCAACATTAAAGGGATAGGGTGGCAAACACTTAAAAAATGCTTCAAAATGAGACTTGCAGGTGTGTGCTTAACCTTGTTATAGGAATGCTGAATATATGCCAAATTATCATCCCATGTGTTAGGATGCTTCCTATCGTACCCTCTCAAGAGCCGCATCAATGTCTTTTTTTGTTAGATTTTACCTGTGATTGCTCAGCTGTTGTTCTCCTCAGCATGGTGCACCTAGCAAATTCAGAACAGCAGTTTAATGGGCATATAGTGTTATTATCAGACACAGTAAATATAGAGTTGCTGTTATTTTTAGACATGCTAATTTTAGAGTCACTGTTATCATTAGGCATGCTAAATTTAGGGTTGCTGTTATTATTACTGTCTAAATATACTTTCTCTCTAGCCCTCTTCATCTATAAAAGCAAGGCAGGGTGGGTGAGTGATTCATTCAGTTAGTTGCAGTATTTTGTAATTCTTTTTTCTGAGTAATATACAGAGTTGATGTGTGCTTTTAGTGAGGAATTTGTTTGCTTTACAGCACTGTATTTATGCAGAGTTAGTTTACACAGTCTGCTGTCTTGAATTTTTCAATCAAATGCAGTGTCTGCATTTGTAAATTTTCAGTCCAGATTTCTTAGTCTAACAGTTTGCTGTTTTGTGAGGTGTTTAGTTAAGGTTTTGTTCACCGTAGGTGCAAATCTACACACCATAATTAAAATTTAACATGGTATCAGAGCGGTGCATTTGAGATCATTGAGATGCTTGTTTGGAGTGGGCTGCTACCTGTGAGAGGGAGCTGCCACAGGATCTCAGCGGGTGTGGTGCCCTAGCTGTAGTGATTGAAGCCAATTTGTGCCTGTGATAGGCTCTTGGACTTGTGAAGGTATTGTTTTGATTTGATTTCAGAATGATCTGGTTGTTGAATTGTGTTCTAGAATTTGCAAGATGACTACTCTTGGTCTTAAAGAATGTTGTAGGTTAGAAGGGACTTCCAATTTCTCACCATGGAATTGTAGACCTTAGATATTTTTGGAGGAGGTTGACCTTTGGGGTTTTGTTGAGAAGAAGGTTACATGTCCTATCTCGTACAGTTAGCTGAGCACAATAAGTAGGCGGCCAAAACGAAGAGAATCATCCTTGCGTTTTTGAAAAACCACTTGATCCCTCACATCACATAGAAGACGACGAAGGAGATGTGTGATGCCTTGATCACCATATATTAGAGTGAATACATCCCGCATGAGTGACATTAATACTATGGTGAGCTACTTGATGAAGATCATTGAGTTGAGAGATCAACTTGTAGCTATAGAATTGGATGTCGAGGATGAAGAGCTATTTTCCATAGCTCTGAATGGATTCTTAGTACCTTGGCAATAGTTTGTACAGGGTGTGTGTGTTGAGGAGAATAGGCCTACGTTTGAGGAATTGTGCTATGCCTTTGTCCAAGAGGAGACAAGGTGAGAGACTTTTGCAGCTAGAGAGGATGAGATCTAAAACCTGGTCCTCATTGGGAAGGTAGATGGTAAGAAAGGAGGACCCAAAAAGGGTCAACAAGGGAAAAAGGAAGAGTTAGGTGCTTCCAACTAGGGTCAGGAGGAGTTGAGCGACGTGAAGTGCTTCAAGTGCCACAAGATGGACCACGATGCATCTCAGTGTCTCGAGAAGAAGAATCGGAAGGGCAATCAACAACAACAAAAGCAATTTGCAAAGAGTGCTATAGCTTCCTTTTGAGTGTAGGAGTTATCATCCAAGCTTGAGACAACCTTTTCCATGGTGTTGCCTTTCGTCTCTGGTGTAGGGTGGTATGTGAACAACGGAGCATCTAGATACACGACGCTCAACAAGAAGTCTTTCAATAGACTTCAAGACCATGAGGCTTGTATACAAGTGGAGTGGGGTGATGATGCCACATATCTAGTTACAAAAACAAGCTCTGTCTCCATCCGCATGGCATCAAGTGATGTTCTTGAGCTTTATGATGTCTTGTATGTTCTTGATTTAATTAGGAATCTCCTTTTAGTGTTGGCCATGACAAATCTTAGATGTGTGGTTAAGTTTGATGATCAAAAAGTTATTATCAAAGATCACAACTGTGAAGCATTACTGAGTTTTGGCCAAAGGTGTGCGAGAAGGTGGCCTATAAAGGCTGTGTAGTGATCCAGTGAAGCATTATGATTTGGTGCATGACATTGACACTTTGTGTGAAATTTGGCACAAGTGATTGGGTCACCTGCACTAAGGAGCACTACCTGTCTTGAAGGACATTGTGTGAGGATTGCCGAGCTTTAAGATTGTGAAGACAAGAGTGTGCAAGTCCTACGCACTTGACAAACATGCCAAGACAACTTTCCCAAGCAATAAGCACAAATCAGGCGAGATTCTTGATCTGATTCATTCAGATATATGTGTACTGATGACTTCAACCTCTTTGATAGGTAATCTATATTATGTTTCTTTTGTTGACGATTGTGCTAGAAAACCCTGGATTTATTTTATGAAGACCAAGGATCAAATGTTTTCTAAGTTTCAAGAGTTTAAAGCCTTGTTGAGAATCAAACAGGCAGGAAGATCAAATTGGTGGGCCCACTTATCATCAAACTTTGCACTCGTGACATTGACATTGTTTTTTTTGAACAACGGTGGGTAGGACGACAGTGATGTTGATTGTTCGAAAGAAGTTTGAATCACCACCATCTATTGCCCATCTTGCTGCAAGCCTTGGACTTCTTCAATCTCCATAATCTCAACATGATTGCAATCAGGCTGAAACACATTTTAGTCTTGCATCTTTCAATGGAACAAACTGTTTAGACCATTGAGGGAGTTTGTCTCATTGTCATAACACGTTTGTAGCTCCACGATCCTCTCATCGTTAGCTTCCATCATATCGCAATTCTTGTCAATCGAGCATTCTTCTTCCGAATCCAAATCCGATTAGCTATATGAGGTTGTTTGCTCATTGATTGTTGGAGTCTTCAAATCGATGAAATACTTCTGTTCTTTTGTTTTCAGTGGAAATCAATTTTTTTTTCCAGTTATGATCGACTTTCGTTGCTATCAACCAACCCTAACCTAATAGTGTACTATAGGCCTCCTTTTGTAATGAGATGACCACAAAATTCAACAAAAGGGGTTGGGTTTCAATAATTACCTTTTGTTTGATTAGTACACCCAACACATTAATGCCATGTTGATATGCTCCTACAAGTTGGAATGTTGGAAGCCACATAGTTGGCTTCCCAAGACTCTTCCAAGTTTCTTGTGGAAGAACATTTAGGCTAGAATCACCATTGACTATAGTGTTTGTCAAATTCTTGCCAAGAGTTTGCATATGCGCAACTGTCGGGCTAGGTTCATCGTTAGGAGCATAGGATCGACAACTTGGTCACCTAAGAAGGGGGGCTCGACTGTGGGTTCATTATGTATTGTGCTATCCCCATCACTCGACATTAGGTGTGCCATTGTATGCTCGATGTTCAGACCAATGTCTTGTATGGTGGAAGTTAGAGCAATCTTGAGTTTTGGAATGCTTTGCAATAATTCAACTATCTTCATAGGTATAGTGGTTTGCAAGACATGTCATGCAATAGCTTTGTTAGACTCTAGTTTGTTCGTTACTGTACTTGCATGTTCATTTGAGGGATGTCGTTCTTTGACCCTAGGTCTCATGACTTCCATCCTTGCTTTGCCAACCTTTCCTTCTCTGTACATGGGTTGGGGTAATTGGCTTTCTACACTTGTGCTTTGGTAATTGCCATAACTTCCTTGCCCTTGGCTACATCAATCATATCAATATTGAATTGCTTTGGAAAAATTCCATTGTTATGGTTCTCTGGCCTACACCATAAACAAAGAAGTCTTTATGCACTTATATTTTTCAATCACTGACACTTTCTTTTGCAGAATTCGTCAGCTCATCTTTTTCAATGAGTTCACACTCGTAAGAGTTCATCAGGATCAAGGTTGGGCTGGCTCGTGGTACTTTACGAGAGATTGTTGTCATATGTTTGCCTATTACACCTATTTACACTCATTATCTTGCTATTTGTTCATTCTAGCTTCTTCCGATGCTCTTTTCTTTGCTTTTTGCCTCTTATGCCTAGTTTCAGGGTTTATCTTGACTAGCTCGATCATGATCGAGTTAGTTCTATTTTGGCCCTTGTGTTGACAATGTATTGCCGATGTAGTTTCTGTTCTTGCGTATGTCCCTTTCCAACTAGATTGGCCCCACATGATATAGTTGTTTGCGTCTCTGTACTATATCGGCATGGTCGATGCAATACTGTCTTATATTGTATCAATCTGGATCGAGTCTGTTGGCATATTAGATAGGTCACTTTTAGGAGCTGGATCTATATATAGAGAGATCCTAGATCTCATTTTTCTAAGAAACACACACCATTTTGCTTTGCTTGCGCACAAAAACCTCCTTTTATTAGAAGAGGATTTGGAGTATAGGAGCATATTCTTGTGGAGGTCTAATCTTGTTCAAGGCCTTTGAAATTCAATAGAAGGAAGTTGAACCAAAGAGTTACAACTTAGTCGTTGGACTTCCCAATTAAGGATACTTAGGTCAGTGTCCTTGCCATTTGAGTCTTCACCTACAACATTTCTCATAAAGTGCCACTTGAGCCAAAGGGAGGATTGATGTGCCCACAATGCAACCCAAGGTAATTTGTCCTATCTCTGTAATGACCCCTTTAGTGTTGAAAATTGAAACAAGGGTTTTCCAACAAACCCTATTTAAATATTCAATTTTTTTGAATTCACTCAAACCCTAGATATATGAAATTAATTGCAGACTATTGTAGGTGCCCAATTATGGCACAAAAATAATATTCAATTGCTCCAAAAACTATAGAAAATTATCTAATAATGTAGTCAACAAGAATCATTCAAACTCTGATTTTTCCAATGTTCAATGGTTGGAAATTATCACAAAAATACTATAAGTGTTTGTGGTTGTTCCACACTCAAGAAATGGCCACAATAGGCCTTGAAAGCCCATTGCCCAACCGTAGAAAGGGTTCGTTGATCTCCAAGATGGTTCACTACAACTTTAAGCAGCTTACTGCCCTCACTTGTGCTCCCAACCAGCTCGCCAAGCCCTCCAAATGTAGCGCAGCCCTATGGTAGGGGTCTTCAAACACAAATCAGTTCGCTTCCCTAAAAATGGCCTCAAACACTTGTCAAATGGTCTCAAACCAAGTCGCCTCCCTCTTTGACCTAGTTGCCACTCTTGCAATCATTCGTCACACCCCAGGATGGGTCAAACCTTTATTTTCTGAATATGATGCTCAATTACAACATCTGAAATGAAGCTGCCCACTATGAGAATTAGAGGGTTTCGTCCCTAATCCTTTAGAACCTTGAAGGTTTTGATCTGCAAAGTCTTGAGTTAAGCTTTTCACGCCTAGACTCCTAAATCAATATCCAAAATAACATGATGCTTTCAAATCATTCACACATCTCCTTAGATACCGCTTTCCCCAAGTGGGGCACTCCACTTGGAGGGAAAATAGAATATATCATAAGGTTATTCTTCTTTTAATTTCACTTAAGGGCTATGTGAGCCTCATAGACCAAAATTGGGCTCTTCTCAGTGCAAAATTAGAATGCTTAAGTGAAAAGTACATTTTTACTGTTTGAGGAGGAGATCAGTGCTTCCCTTTTTAACCCGCCTTTTCCCTTAGCTTAAAGGAAACAACAAAAAACAAGGCTAAGGTTCTTTTCATGTTCTATGTCCAAAAGGGGGACATGACAATCCTCCCCACCCAAAATTGCTTGTCCTCAAGCAATCACAACATTCATGGGGCTACCCCAACCATTGGCCCCACATAAATCCATCTCTAGCCTCTTCCCAGGGAAGGAAGGCCTTATACTGAAGCCTTTTACTGCTGTACCTATAGAAATATGGCTGCCCACATATGCTGGAAGTGTCATAACAGCAATACATCCCTCTCCCTTTCCTCCAAATCAAGGCCTTGCATCCCGTGGGCTCCGGAAAGATGATTGGAAAGGGATAAATTTCTGAATTTGCAGTAACATGGAGGCTGGACAACAAGGTAGTTGCTGGAATTTTGGGGCATGGCTGTTCTTATGGCACGACCTACACAAGAAACAAACATATTAATCAAATCCAAGGCCCTCCATTTCTCTTTTTCCCTCTTCTTTTCATGCGATATAAGGATGTAGTTCCTCTTCCCTTCTGCTTGCAGCCTTGACTAAACTCTCCTCCTGTTTGGTGGCTGGAAACATATTTATGATCGCCTTGGAGGGCATAGAGTGGCTGCCTATGCTGTACATGGTGGAAATGAGCGTGGGATAGCTGTTAATACACTCAAAACTTGTCCCTAAACTCACAATTTCACAAAAATCATGGTCTGGAAACTCTACCAAAATGACTGAAACCCACTCCTCACCTCCCATTAAGAAGCAACCATCCAATTTTGCAAAAGGACTGACATAGACAGCCATGTTTCCTGTGATCAGTTGGTTATACTCACACATAACAGCCTTCTTATTAGCCTCTATTATGAAACTACTTAATAACCACTCACCTTTTTGAAGTTTCCTTTTGCAACTAACCTTCAAAATAAATTCGGGGACCCTCAAGCTCATACCAAATGAGCTGGTATTGTTGTGGGAAGCATGGTAAAAAGAGGTACAGTTGTTGCCCTCCATGGTACCCTTGGTCATTCTTAACCATACATGTACCATAGAGAGGTGCCATTCTCCTACCTTGGTGGAATCTTCCATTCCTACTTGCCGGAATCTCCATTTCCAGCCAAGACTCCCCCACATTTCTGAGTAGTGCTCCTTTAGGGCAGTACAAAAGCACCCATTATGACTTCCAGTGATCCTTAAGGCTCTCCCTTCAAGCCTATGATAGGATTCACAAATTTTTCTGAAACAAACAAAATTGAACAAAATTGAAATCATTCCTTTTATGTGATTCCCTTGAGTGCACCCACCTTGCGAATACCTATGTGAACATCTTCATAGAGTTGGCAGCCTTGCCATGGTGCCCAAAGAAGTATCAATCGTACCGATTGTTCACCCTCATGCTGCCCATTCCAATCATACTTCCAATGTGGCATGTGTGCACATAACAAATGCAGGATTCTTTCATCCTTGGAGCTGCCCTTATCTTGCCCTTCCCTCCTTACAAAATGGAAAGGGTATGTGACCTCCACACAATCTTCTACTTCAGAACTCGAAATTCCGTTCCCCAAAGCATACTTATTCAAAAAGGAGTGAATATTCATGTTTATGTACTGCTGCCCTATCACAAAATTTGCAAAATCAAGGGTACTTATCATGCCACAAATGGGCTGAGTTTCCCTCCTTGAAAGTGGCTGCCCCACGAAGAAATTTTCAGAATTACTTGTGCATGAGGTAGGCTGAGTTTTCACAACAAACCCAGAATTTTCAGTACATGAATGAGCTGAGTTCTTACAAAAAATTCAGAATTTTCTGTACATGAATTGAGCTGATTCTTCACCAAATTTTCAACATTTTCTATATATGAAACGAGTTGAGTTTCTACCAAATGAAAGTGCTGTCCTAACCAACAATTCCTAGAATTTATTATGCTTACCAAACACAGTGGGGGATGGATTCCCACATGCTGTAGTAGCTGCCCCAACTCAAAATTTGCAGCCTTATTCATTCCCCTTGTTGTCCACAAATTTCCAGAATTTTCATCATTTACCAAACGTGGAGTGGGGTGAATCCCCACATGTTGTAATGGCTGCCTCAACTAAGAATTTGCAGCCTCTTCTCAATGTCTAAAAATTTCACTTGGATCCTGTTAGTATTTTGGCCTGTCAAGGCCAAATTACTACCGCTACTATTCGAAACTTTCCCCATAACGGTCAAATTCCCTATATAGCTGGTCAAACTGATGAATTACTGTCTAAAAACATGAACAAATGGATATTCAGACAGTCAAAGTATCAAATACAGTCATGATGAAGAGACCTACAGCAATGTTACACGGTCAAGTGTGTTCACAAGGATGATATGTTGAAATAAGAAAGGTCTTTATCAAGATTTATTGACAAATACTTACAACCATGAAGAAGAATGATGATCAAATCTGCCTTTGAGCCTTCTTTGTGGTGAAAGACAAGCTACAGTCCGTGCAAAGGCAAGACACCTACTACAAGTTCAAAAAGGCATATTCAGGTTCAAAATGCTTTATATAGGGTTGCTCATCATACGCACCTACAGTCAGTCACCAAAATGATAACTCAACAGGGCCCTTTTTGGGCTATATCAATCTTTTTCTGTATGGATTTCTAATTTGAAAGGTTTAATCACAAATGGTTAAAAAGTATGGTGGTGAAGTGATTCTATACAGGGGAAATATGCAGGGTGATGGTCATTCACAAGGATTCGGTTATAAAGCATGTGAGGCCTTGATAAGAGCCAATGAAGAATTAATCAAGCTACAACCATCCTTAAAGTTAACCTACAGGCCTGTAGGTTCACTTTCAGATGAAAGCAAGCGATCAGAGGCATGAGTACAGGGTTACTTTTTCGGATTTTTCATCAAGTGTTGTCTTTCTCATAATTCTTTCGAGCTAAGTGTGGAAACAATTTCCTCGGACTTTTTGTCCGAGGGAAAAGGTCCGAGTGCAAGGAAATTTCACAGGACCATGACAAGAAATCCTAAAGGGCACAATTCAAGAAGTCTGAGGCATTTTGCAGAAGACCCAAAGGGTTCTTTCCCTTTGGGAAAGTGATTGTGAAGACAGTCCGAAGGATTAATTCCTTTGGACTAATTGTCCGAAGGACAAAGTGCCCTATGACATTTTTCTACGGGACCTTTTCAATTCCAAAGGGCAGTTCTTTTTCAAAGGGAAAGTCCTCACAAAAGCCTAAAGGGTATGTGCCCTTCGGGAAGGTCCATTCCAAAAATCTCGAAGGGTATGTACCCTTCGGGAAAGTTCACATCATGATTCCGAAGGTACATTTTGCAGAAGTCCGAAGGGACAAATTCAAGGACTTACCAACTTTTTCGAAAGAAAGGCCAAGTCAAAAATCCAAGGGGCTTCTTTTCAAAGGAAGCGTCCATTACATTTTCCTGAAGGGTATGTGCTCTTCGGGAAATTTTCTTTCACAGAAAACTTGAAGGGCATCTCCAAGCTGCCAAAGGGCATTTTTGGAAAAAGGACGTTTTCAAGAAACCCGAAGGGTATTTGCCCTTCGGGAAGGTTCACTTCGAGATTTTAAAAGGATGTTTTCAAGAAACCCAAAGGGTATCCGCGCTTTGTGAAGGCTCACTTCGAGATTTTAAAAGGACGTTTTCGGGAAACCCGAAGGGTATCTGCCCTTTGGGAAGGTTCACTATGAGATTTTAAAGCGTGTTTTCAAAAATCGCGAAGGGTATGTGCCCTTTGGGAAAATTCATCTACAAGACTTCCGAAGGGAAGGTCACTTGTAAAGAGGCAGAAGAGAAGGCAATTCCTTTGGACTTTTTGTTTGAAGGAAGAAGGAACAAACACAAGCAAATGGTTGCGTACAAATTGTCCGAAGGAATTCTTTCGAAAAAGGGAGAGAGCTCAAAAGGAAAAGTCTTAGACAAATTTCCACGAACATTTTGTTTGCGGGAAAGTGGAAATCCGAATGGGACAATTCTTTCAGCTGTTTGTCCGAAGGAAAGTCCGAGCTATAGAAAAGACAGAAGTCCGAGATAATTCCCGCGGACTTTTTGTCCTCGGGAAATTGATTGAACAAATGCCCAATTCAACATTGGAAAGGAAAATAGCTAAGGAAAAATCCCGAGAAAAGTATAAAGGAAATGCAATTCCTGCAGAAAAAGAGAAAAAGAGACCAGCAAATACAAGGAAGGTCACAAGTAGATAAGGCCAAGAGAAATGCATGCACAGAAACAAGAAATTGAGCACAGAAAACCGAGAAATAAATTCAATTTGAATATATCTCACTTAGAAAGATCCTTGGCCATGCAAGTAAGGGCTTTTTATAGTGGACTGGTCAAAGCTTTAGTTGACTGTTTGACCAAAATCATGTTTCTCCTTGTTTTTCATGCAAGTGGAGACCATTGGAGTTTGACTGGTCTTGAGTTGGAGTTGACTGAACAAGCTTGTTACACATCTTCCTGGTTTTTCATGCAAACGGGAATATCTCTTTCTCTAGCTTAGCTTTCAAACGAATCAAATGGAGTTCCTTATTTAGAGATTTGGCGTAGTCTTCCATGCAAATGAGAAGTTTGACTTTCAATGGGCCCACCATCCACACTTCTACGCCACCTTGGATTCATGCATGTTTGAAGATTTTTGGAGAGTGTATTGTTTATTTTAAAAAATTTAATCTTTCAAACTTGGCTCCACCACTTATTTTCTACGCCAAAGTTTGGAGATGCATGCAGATTTTGTAAAGGGAAAAGGTTTTATTGAATATTCTAAATATTGTAAAAGTCTTGAGTTAATTAACCAAGACTAACCCTTTCCCTTTTCAGAAACTCCACATAGGCTGTTTTAGATTTTGGAAAGCTTATTTATTGGCTTAAAAGCCATTTAGAAGGATCCTTGAAGTTTGAAGAAAAGAAATTGTAAGCTGGACCAGTGATCAATAAAGAAATTTCTGTTCTAAATCTGAGTTTTGGAAAGAAGAATAGTGTGTATTTGATTGTGCATCAGCGTATAAGTGAGAGTTTTCTCTTTTTGCAGGTCCCTTCCTCACCTATTTTTTTTATCTCAACTTTTTGCAAATCATTTGAAGAGGTTTTTAACCCTTATCTGAAATATTTATGTTTAACCCTTATCTGAAATATTTATGTTTAAGGACATAATTATAGATTTTAGCTGATTATATGTGTGCATTGATTTCAGTAACTTTAGAGGATTTGAACAATTCAGGGGCATCACCCCATTAGATAGATTTTTTTTTTTAAAGTTTTCTTTTCCCCTTTTCCATCCAGAAGTCACAGTAGTCAAATTTATTAAAAAAATCCTAAGGGAACCAACCCTCTCTAGAGGTTCTTTTCATCAAAGAGTCACTCACACTCTGAAAAGTTTTAATTGTATCAGCTGGAGATAGGGTGTGCATACACGTCTTCAAGCAGGGTGCACTCCAGAGTGATAATAGATCCCATATTAATATGAGGAGTTTTCAACTCCATATCCTTGAGTCTTCTGGTGATATTGATGGCTTCTGTTGCACCCTTTCATTATTATCGTCCACTATAAAATCTGAACTACAAACTATTTCAACATACATTTCAAAAAGTGGGTTATAAAAATATTGAAAGTTATTACCATCCTTTTGTTCAAACCTTCTTTCCTATTGATCTAACTCTACACTTGCAACTTCTGATTTTTCTGGAAAACATTCTAAATCAAAATCTTCTTTCAGTTTAACAAGCTCATCAATTACCTGCTTGATTTCCTTTGCCCTTGCTTCATTCTCTTATTCTCTAAATTGTTCTGCAACATCAATATGATTTTTAGCCTCTAGAAGTGCCCTTTGGCTATTTTCTAAAGAGTTCTTGGTTGATTGAAGCTCAAGGGTGAGCTCATCAACCTTGATCTTCATTCCCTTAGATGCATTTAAGGCTTCATCTACAAATTTGATGGCCTCATCCTTGTCTTTAACCAAATGAATATATCCTAGCTTTGTTGTCCCCATTGCATCCTTAATTGTATGTAAATTTGCAATAGTGACAATTTTCTCCATGTTTTCCCTCTTCACATTTCGTATTAATCCATCAAGAAACCTTTTTGTGTTATCCAACCTTGTTAGGACTTGCACTTCCCTCTCATCTGTTACTAACAATTTTTTCCTCTAATCTCCTTCAAGAAATCCAGAGTCATTAAATGAAAATGAATTATTGTTAGAATCAATGCAAAAACCAACATTCTCTTTTAAAACATACATTTTCATAGAGTTATTCTGAAATATTTCTGCTTCATAGAGTTTGTGTTCTTTCCCAATTTCAAGTTCCTTAACAACTTCAAGCCTTTATTTTTGTCACTCAGAAATCACAATGCTAAACTATCCCCAAGTGCTTGGCTCTATTATGTTATTATCCATCATTTGCATCTCTCTTTGCTGCCCACAACCCTGATGGAAAATCTCTCTTTGCTATCCCAAAATGTCTGATTTTTGAGACTCAGAAATTACAGCACGAGGCTGTCTCAAAGTTGCTTCTTCCTGCTCTACTGTCAAGTAATGCCTCAACCTTTCTTCACATTTTTTAACAACCCTTTCAATCAGCATGTGCAGTTGGAGAAAAAATTATGTTCTTGCCTCACATTAACTAATAAGATAGACAACAATTGCTGGGAAATATCATCACTTTCTTTTAGAGTCAAAGTCATAATTGTTAGCATAAGCATTACAACATTTTCTGTATGATTCTCATTGATAGCTATAAGGAAAAGTTGAAACATTTCAATAATAAGATCATCACATCCCAAATCTAACATCAAAACACATGCTCTGATTTTTGTCATAGTTTCTAGAATTGTAACCCTCCTAGAAAAAGGTCCTTTGCTGCCCTCTAGACCTTGGAAACTCTCCACAATCAGCTAAAATATCTCTGTCGTGGTTTTGCTGCTATAAGGAACCTTGAGAGTTGTCATTCTTGTAATTTCACTAATACAATTAGTAACCAAAAGCCTTACCTTTTGGTCTAGTTGTCTCAAGAGTTGGCACTGGACCAAACAAAACATGGAGGGCTGCACGATTAAACAAAGCATGGCGGGTTGCACGACTAAACAAAACATGGAGGGTTGCACGACTAAACAAAACATGGAGGGCTGCACTGCTCATTCCATTGTCACATATTGTGACTGATCTATTTTGGATAACCCATTTTCTACTTCTTCCAAGATGTTTATTAAGTCACCTATTGGTCGACATGGACGCTTTAGCTTCCTCCTTGCTCTGTAGAGCTTCTCTTTCCCAACTTCTTCAATCATGCCACATTAAAATTTTGATCTAACCCACAAGCTAACAAGATCTAAGCTTTGATACCACTATAATATCCCATTTAGGACTGAAAACTAAAACAACGGGTTTTCCAACAAACCCTATTTAAATATGCATTTTTTTGAATTCACTCAAACCCTATATATATGAAATTAATTGTAGACTACTGTAGGTGCCCAATTATGATGCAAAATTAATATTAATTTTTTCCAAAAATTATAAAAAAATATCCAAAAATGCAGCCAACAAGAATCATTCGAAAATCTGATTTTTCCAATATTCAATGGCTGGAAATTATCACAAAAATATTAGAAGTGTGTGTGGTTGTTCCACACTCAAGAAATGGTCAAAATAGGCCTTGAAAGGCTGTCCCTGAACCCTAGAAAGGGTTTCCTGATCCCCAAGATGGTTTGCTGCAACTTTAGGCAGCTTGCTGCCCTCCCTTGTGCTCCCTCCAGCTCGCCAAGCCCTCCAAATGTCGCACAGCCCTATGTTAGGGGTCTTCAAACACAAGGCCCAGTTTGCTACCTTGAAAATGGCCTCAAACCCTTGTCAAATGATCTCAAACCAAGTTGTCTGCCTCTTTGACCTAGTCACCACTCTTGCAATCAATTCGTCACACCCTAAGAAGGGTCAAACCTTTATTTTTTGAATATGATGCTCAATTACAGCCTCTGAAATGAAGCTGCCCACTGTGAGAATTAGAGGGTTTTATCCCTAATCCTTTAGAACCTTGAAGGTTTTCGTCTCTAAAGTCTTGAGTTAAGATTTTTGTGCATAGACTCCAAAATCAATATCCAAAATAGCATGATGCTTTCAAACGATTCACACTTCTCCTTAAATACCCCTCCCCAAGTGGGGCGCTCCACTTGGAGGGAAAATAGAATATATCATAAGGTTATTCTTATTTTAATTTCACTTAAGGGCTATGTGAGCCCCATCGACCGAAAATGGGCCCTCCGTAATGCAAAATTAGAATGCTTAAATGAAAAGTACCTTTTTACCATTTGAGGAGGAGATTAGTGCTTCCCGTTTTAGTGCCCCTTTTCCCTTAGCATAAAGGAAACACTAAAAAATAAGGCTAAGGGTCTTTCCCTGTTCTATGTCCAAAAGGGGGACATGAAAATCTCTAAATTTTTCATTTTATTTGGTTTATGTGCATATACTTGAGTATTATGTTGTTGTCTTCTTCTCCATGCTTAGCTTAGCTTATATTATCTTTGCATGCTAGTATATCCCTAGCCATAAACATCTTGGTTACAACCCTTAGTTTAGATACCTCTTGTTTGCCGCCTAATGGCTTTTTTATATCTTTAGTTTACTTCTTTTCCATTGTGGATTTACGTTGTCTTTGTTTGTCAGTTCCTTGCATAGGCTCCTTAATTATATCCTTGATCCCCCTTTTACAAACAACTCTTGCTTATAGCCTCTGCCTTGCCTTGCAACGCAGCCAATTGTATGTATGTTGGATCTAGTATGGTCTTCTTCCTTTTCTTATATTAGAGGATATTTATATTGTTGAGTGTATTTTTCCATCATTCAAAGTCTAGTGTCATTTTGGTTAGGGTAATCTCTTGCGAAATGGGTCCCACCCATTGCACTCCAAACTTTGTATAATTGGCCGTCCTTTGGAGTCATACCGAGTCCGACTCCCGCCACCACTATTATTTGTTTTTCAATAGTTCCTTGGCGACATGGTGGGTGGTGTTGATGACTCTCCTTGTGTGAACAATGTTTTGCCACTTGTGTTTAGCAAATTGTGCGTGTAGTCATTGGATGAATGCCCTGTAACTTGATAAACCTTGTACAAAAGATCCTTACCTTAGTTCTTACCTTCTCCCTTTAGTTCCTTGATCATTTGTAGTAGGTCGTTTCTCAAGGCTTGCATTGATCCAAGTTCACTATCATCATTGGAGTCAGCGTCATCTTCTTTGCATTGTTTTGTGTGCGAGGACATCTTTTTCTCGCTTTCAATGGCCGTCGCTTGGTTGTATGCACCTTTGTAAGATTAGAGTGGATCGCCTTCATTTTTTTTATTAGTGATGGAATAAACCCTTCAATAAACCACCTCTTATTCATCCCATTGGCCGGTTCCCTCTCAAGTTTGCCAAGCAACTCCTTGAGTCTCCTATTATAAGCCCTAACCATCTTGTGCTTACTTTGTCTGGTGTTGCAGATCTCTGTGACAATGTCGTTGTCCCTCAGGTGTTTGAAGTCCTTTTCAAGTGCTTGTCGAAGTGCTGCTCATGTTGCTTGGTCAATACTCGATGCATTGGCGTACCAATTGATGGCCATTCTCTGAAGGGTAGCCAAGAAGCATCTTGACCACATCCAAGCATCTGTTTGTCCATTAGAAATCTAGATTGTGATGCATGTACATCAGTGCCATACCGGATAATTAGATCCATCACCAGTAAATGGTGGCAACTTTTGTTTTTTGGAAATGGAGTTGATGGGGTAACCATGGCTTTAGCGTGGTTTTTCAAATAAAAGTTTCCCTTAAAGGTCAACGTCGAACTTCCTCCATTTTCTTAGCACTATCGAACAAGTCCCTACGCTTGACCCGTCCTTTGATAGGGATTTGTAGACTATCTCACATGCCGTTAGGTCCTTTTTCATGCAACTCCCTCCAACTTGTCGTTCGGGCTGCCCAAGACTTTTACGTAATTCCTTTGCAACACCTTCCTACCCAAACTAGTTGGCAAGTTCCACACTTCCTTCCTCAAGAAGGGTCTATGGCAATCTTAACCCACTCCTTACTTCAAGTGGCATAGGGTCCACCAATTCTGGTTGAACCCTTGCTTGGTTTCTGCTTCAGCATTGGCTTTTGCCTTAGTGTCGACTTCGACTTTGTACTTGATTGATGGATTTTTAGAAATGGCTGATGGTTGCAACCTTTATTTTCTTCGATGTTGCTCCACCAAACAAGTAGATCTTTTAAATTCGTGGTCCCCGTCTTGACCGTGTGTTTCTCTGGCCCTTGTTTGAAGTCATCATAAACTCTTGTACCGTTCTAAATTATTTTGTCGTGTTTTATGGTTATGTTCAAAGTATACATAACTGTAACCGACAAGTACTCCCCAAGGGAGATTTTTGAGGAACTGGATAATAACCGATAGAGTTGGTTGATCAACAGGGAATAATCGACAAATAAAAAATGCTTAAATTTATCAAAAAAACATATTTTTAATAGAAATTACAGAAGCAAAATACATCAAAAGACCCTGTAAAACGGTGGGAAAGTGTTTTCTATTAGATTTGAATACAAATAAAGTACAAAATTGCATAATCATGCGAATACAATTGACACTGTCAAGTTGTCAACAACAAACTGATACACTAATGCTCCAAATCTTGTGTGAATGCAATGAGGGGGTGTGTTTCAATTTATAGGACAAATCTTTGCATTTTTCAGCGTTTTATCAATGTTTTGCATCCATTTGTGGGGCTGGATGCGTTATGGACGAGTCTAGATGCATCCAGCATGCATACAGGCCTCCCGACAATACTCGTAGAGTACTCACCTGGTACTCGCTAGTACCTGGCGAGTACTCGTTGTGAGGCTAAAAACTGACAGTTTTAATTTTTTGGCGACTTCGAGTGGCAGTTAACTGTTTGAGCATTTTCTCGGCGAGTAATTGAGTACCTGGTGATTACTTGCTGGTTATGTGATCTATGGTTATGTTCGACACAGGTTTTGAACTGAATTTAACTTGACCTAGTGGTGTCCTTTTATGGCAAGGACGCCAAATGTAATCTGATTAATGTCTACTGAGACACTAAACCATCAATAGTAGAGTACACAATATAGTAATCCGAACAATAGCTGTTTGTATTCATAAAAGATAAGTCTCAATACAATTCACGCATTACAAGGAGGAATGCAATGACTGAGAGAGCGATGAGCTTTATCACTAGGAAAGAGTGGTTTTAAATAAAATTTAAGATGAATGCAATGACTGAAAGCCGGACATGTTGGGTTGCTCAAAACTTATGGACAAATTAGAAATACCTACAAATGGAAGGGTTTAAAGAATGATGGCTGCAATTTTTCAGCGATATGTGAGGAATGCTAAAGAAAGAAAGAGGAAACAATAGAAAGTCTAGGTTTGCATGAGCCAATGTCCATCCCCAATGGAATATGTGAGTGGTAAGGATTTCATCTTTGTGGTTGTTGATCGATTAAGGTCATTTTATTCTTATTTTTATCACTTATATAGCCCATTAAGTTGGGTTTATAGAAAACATTATAGGTTACATGGACTACCAAAAACAATTGCTAAAGTAACATGGATCTTAAATTTAATAGTATTTTTTTGAGTGAATTTATTGAGTTGAGTGGTACCCTTTTATCATTTAGTAGCAACTACCGCTCTCATAATGATTGTGAATGAGACCTTGGGGGATTCTTTCAGGATTTATGTGGTTGATTTATTGGCTGCGCGGATTTGATGTTTGTACTTCATAGGAAATTGACTGTGCGGGTTTGATGTTTGTACTTCATAGTAAATTGGTATAGTACGACCCATTAGATGCCTATTGGTACGACTATATTCAGGGCTTTGTATTGGTATATAGTGTACCTTCAATATTAGATTGGGGTATCCAAGACTCCGAAGTACCAGCAGTTTGAGACTTTATTCAAGGGAGTCGAAATATCTTATAGTTTTAAAGGATAATCTTAAAACATCTCAAGATAGGATGATGTCACCAGAATAACATCTCATAAAGGGGATTTGCTGATCGAGGCCGGGTTTTCCTTAGGTTGCAACCTTATAATCGGAGCATTCTTAAGAATAAGACATCAGAAAAAGTATTCCCTGTTATAATGGTTCCTCACTATTCTTCAAAAAGTTCGACTAGTAGCCTGTACTTTACAGCTACCTGTTGGTGCCAAAGCACACAACACGTCCATGTGTCTAATTGAAGGAATTCGATTGTTTGAAATTTGACAGGTTCACCAGCTTTGCCTCTCCTTGAGGAGGAAGGAAACTTGATTTTGATACCTGAATGCATCTTGGTAACAAATATAGAAGGCTAAGAAATATGTCTCATACATAACGTCTGATGCAATGGAAAGACGAACCTGCAGAAGATGCCTTGTGGGATGGATCTAGCACACTTCAATATCCTTGTTTACATTGATTTGCAACTAACCAATTTAAGAGGGGTGGACTTGTAACAAATTCAATAAATTTCACCGGAAAGAGGACTCTTTACATAAGGGAATGATGAATGTGAAGAAAGACTAAGTTTATTCCAGCAGGTTAGGGTAAGAGTAAAGCATAATATTAGTATAACAAGATAGAATCATTATAAAGCATAATTCTATTCTAGGAAAATAGGTAGAGATTAAAATGTAAGACTCTTTGAGGAAAATATGAAGAAGAAAATAAAGCCATGCAAAGGCTAAAGAGTGCTCTAGGTGGACAAAGCAAGGATAATATTTTTGGGGAGGAAGTCTATCTTTAGGATTGTGTCTAAATATGGAAGAGAGCGTCCTTGTCTATAAGTGTAGGAATACTTATTGTATTAAGTAGGTTTTTCCTTTTTCAAAATTGTGTGATCTAGCTGGAAAAGCACTAAATACGTTGAAGATTGATAAGTTTCAACAATTGTGAGTGGTTCACCTAAGAGCTTTGGATCATTACGGTTATAGTATTATTAAAATAGAGTTTTAGTGTTCTTTTTGTTTTTAAAATTCTGTAGTTCAGATTTTTAATAATTTTTTTGTTTCTAGAAATTCTAGATTTCAATTGGGTTCATTTTAAAGTGCACCGGCTTTCAATCTAGATACATTATTTTGTTCATTTATTCTTCCCCCAATAAAGACCAAATTGGTTTCCATAAATTTGCACAAACCTTGTTTACTTACACTTTTCTGTATAATAATTCATTAATGATTTTGTATCGACACACAATTGAGGCCATGTCTCTTATATTTAGTTTCAAGAGTTTTGTTGAGCTTTTCGCTGTTTGGTTCTTATGGAACCAGCTTGTTTTAAGTGTTGGTGTGACTTGGGGTAGACCTATGACAAAGCTTTTACCTACAAACCATTTAATTTGATTCTTTCCTTTATCGTTTGTTTCACTTGGCAGCTTTTAACCAAAAACTCTAGGTCTTATGAAAGGTGTTGGACGAATAAAGAAGAACTTATTGTAAATAGATTGAATATCTTGAGTGCTTGACTTGATTCTTGGGCCTTTTTGTTTCTGTAAGGGAATCTTTTAGTTGGTTGCTTCCTTAGATCTCCTCAGTCTTTACAGCAATAGAAACTGCCTCACTCATGAAGTTGGAAAAAATGCTAACAATTTCCATTCTCGAGAACCTAACTGCTTAGAAAAAATCTCTTATTCTTTTTTGTCCTTGAGGACATTCTATTTAATAGAGTTCCAGGTCATGGTCTGTTTGGGAGAAAGTTCAACTCAGCTTTCATGCCACTATTATAGGATCAATGTTACCTACTTTGGCATACGTACCTGTGTGGATAACTTTACATTCAACATTGACGATAGTCTTGTTAACAGGTCTTTGCATTGCTCTCTCATTGAACTCGAATAACATATCCATGGAGCATCTACCATCTTTGTATGAAAATTTAATCATCAAGGACCCTTTATTGAGCAACAATAAAGAAAATATAGAAGAATTGATGTGATGGAATCCTAGGCAGACCCATGCAATGAATTAGGTAGCGTTCATGCTAAACCATTTTAGTGGGGAAAGAACTATGATCCTTACATACCACAATGCCACTTACATGTGGCTTCACCCCTATGTCATATGAGTGATATCTCTATGAGTAGAAGAGGATTTCCCTTAGTGCCTTTGAGCTTCCTCACTTACATGCAGGTAAGAATCCCAAAATTATGCCTCTACAACATGATGCGATTCCATGCCATATCTAGGCATTGGGGCTTATCCCTCGCTCTGACCATTTTTTTTCCCAACACATGAAACCAGTTCAATAAAGATGCATGAAATAACCATTGATCTGGATTTGATCACCAATTCAGTGGACAACACACTAAATTGTTGGAGCTTAGATGTGTTATAGGTGGAAGCAATTGATTATGAGAAATGTAACATAAAGTAATTGTAGAATTGTAAGTAAATAATCCATGAACAAATGGAGATAAAATTATACACAGAGAAAATTTCTGAATAAAAATTAACAACTTTATTTGATATGAGAGGAGTGTATGGCTATCTCCGAGAAAATATTTAAACTATTTCTTATGTATTATTAAAAAAAAGAAGGTAGCAATCTCTTAGAATAAATGTTTAAACTATTTCTTATCTATTATTACAAATAGAAAGTAGCAATCTTCTAGAAGAAATGTGAAGCTACCACACTTGTTGATTAATACAAAAGAGGCAGCAATCTCTGAGATGAGATGGGAAGCTATCACACTATGCCCTTGGCTCCTCCGCTCATTTACAACATTCCCTGATTTGTGATATTCAGATGACAATTCTTTTATCACAATTTATTAGTAGGAAATGAATAATATAAAAATATAAAATGAAATGATTCGACTTGGATAGTGAAAAGTGTTTGTTATAGAAACTGCACTGCCAAAGGAACATCAATCACACAACAGTAAATACATACCACAATGCAGCATAGAAAAGTATGAGAGTAATCACAACTTTATTTCATAGGTGGTGCTCAATACATTTTGTTTGGTACATGGAGAATCTCATACATCATACCCTTTCCTTGACATGTAACATGTTATTTGAATGCCAAGACTCAATGGTTGTCGGCTAACACAACCATCAACAACCAAACATAAAGTCTTTACGTCACTACCTAATGCTGACAAAGGATTAACATAACATAATTGGCTATAAAACAATTACATTTATTCATAAGGACAGTCTACAAAAAGCCATGTGACAAGTGCTCCCCCAAAAAGTTGAGAGAATTTGTTGTGACATAAAAATTTATCAAAACACAAAATTTTGATGTTTTTCAAAAATATCTATATTTGTGTATTTTCCAAATTCGGGCCTTTTGGTGTAGTTTTTGGGGGTCAAAATTTTCAAACAGGGTTTGACACCATTTCATCATGTCTTACACCTCATAAGCTTTCTGATGCTTTTTTAACATGGTTGTTTCGAGCTCACTGTCACATAGTTATGGCCCTGGTAAGGTGACCAACTAATTTTTCAGTATTATGTCAAAACATTGTCTGAACTGCCATCTGGATCACAATGGTATGCACAAATTATACAAGATGCATGTGTATGGCTCCTGTAAAAAATTGGCACAACATCCACACCCCACCTCATGGGTAGTGACACAGAGCAAAGCTGCATGGAAATTGTGCCAAATATGCACCATGTAAATGTGACCACAAGAGATGCTCATGTCAGAAAACATCCTACGTACAACCACCATATGTGCTAGGTCATATCTGCTCAATGACCCGATCCTCGAGAATGTTGCAGTCAAATACACAACCCAAAGACATTGGCATATCAACCTTGAAGGTCAGGTCACCTTAGTGCACAGTGTGTTCCATGATCTCAAATGTGAAAGATGTTAGCTATGGAGAAAATACATAAGACTTACCCGTATACATCCATCTAAAATATGCAGCCATTATGAGATAAATTGAACTACGGTACTCCAAATGCATGCAAGTACGGGACCAAAATGATGCATGATATATCCTCAAACTAATACGAAGATGGATCTCCATTATGCAGTTAAACTACACTACTTCAAAGGCATGCAAATACACAATCAAAATGACGCAAGATATATCCTCGAACAATACAAAGATGGATCTCCATTATGCAAATTTATACAACTTACAATGAAGGCGACCCCTGCTTGTGATAGGCAAGGGGGTAGCTGAACCCCACTTTAGTACCTCCTCACCGACAATTGTGATCCAACCCAAATACAAAGTAGGAAATCTCCATGATGCCAAGTACATGCATGCGGGCTTTTTTTTACTCTCAACAATCCACTTGTTTAAACTTAATATTTCTGATCCGCTCTCACTTACTCAACTACCCATGCAACGAATAATTAGTACAATGTTATCTCATGTGCAAATGGGTATTTAATATATGGAGTACATCTAATACCATACATTGACACCCTTTATTTTCACATAATTTACAAACACATGACCCATTAGTAAACATTATGGATTGCATGCTGAATTTTCTTATCAGTAACTCCTGACTTAATCATGTGTTCTGTCCTTGGAACACTTGTGGCACTTGTGAACATCTTGGTGCAACACAATCACATCACGCAATTGCATTAAATCATTTGAAGGTATGTTGTAGGCACACTGTTTGCATGTCCCCCTTTTCTCTCTTTGCTTGCCTTGGAGACCCACTCGTCGCTACTCATGGTTATGACCTGTCACATACTCATTACAGCATCAATGCTGCATGCCATCATTTTGCGGCAAGATGTCACACTTGCGCAGGCTTGTCATCATCCTTATCCAATTCATAGGGGTAAGTTGTCATCCATCATCTAGTCATGGAATTCTTTCATCCAGGCACATCATTAACATCCTTATCAATCCATAGAAACTCAGAATCTGTCAGTCCAACCTATGAGTGGACTTATGTTGTCCATCCCATCTCATCGGCACACTGGGCAACCCATTGCTGCCCCCAGCGAGTATATAGGATTGGACACTGCATACATGCATCACCCAAAATTGTGATTACCTGCTTCCAACTCTTTCACTACGCTGACCATACAATACGGATCTCTGTCTCATGTGTTCTCTCTCATCGATGGGGTCGTCAAGCCCTTCGTAAGCTCAAGTCTGCCACAACTGTGCAGATTGTCCTCCAAGTCAGGTTCTACCATCTTTTGTGCCAACTCGATCGACTGTGTCATATGAAATCTGAATAAACATGCTTGGTTTTGACATTTTTTACAACATGGGTTTATCTATCATTCTACACATAAAAATCTTGTATCCACCCTCAACCATGTGGTTTATCAAAATTGCAATGGGGTCTTCAAAATCTAACCAATTAGTTTAGCGGCATTTTCTAACCAGGTCAGTATTGATGAAAATTCCACATTTCCTGTTCTACACCAACAGTCACAAAATATTGCTGAGACTGGGTGGTCAGTCAAGTCCTAATGCCATACTCCACTGCACACCGCTGATATAAATTTTTTGCACGTGCATATTCTTCGCATGTTATTTTCTTGAACACTATTACTTTTAAATGAGTGCATAGAAGTGAAAATGAGATGATGCTTTTTCTCCAAATTAGAAAATTAAAACAAAAACAATGTCTTCAGCAAAATAGCTTGCACCACCAATGCATATCATTTCAACGCCTGTGGTCATCACACATCTGCACAAAAGCTCAATAATCATAATAATATGGTATGTGAAGCATGACTACGCATAATATCTCCCTACAGGCACCAAAAACTTGCATTTAAAATGCACCTATCCTCTACTAAGAATTAGGCAACATCTAGCAGTCGCTGATGCAATCTTCTTCTGAAAACTCTTTACTCATTGTTGTGCTGTGCCTTTATCTTCCGAAGCGAGCATAGCTTCTTTGACATGTCTGTATTCAGTCTATCCTCATCCACCATGCAAAAGCATGCAGCCATTTATTTCACATTTCTTTCTAGAATTTTCCATCCATTATGCTATAAAGCCCTATGCATACTTGCACTTTCATCGTGCAACTTTCACAAGCCTGCACGCCATTATTGAACTGGTAGAAGTCTTCTTGTCTTTACTAAGAGCACTGGCATCTATCATTTTGGATCAAGGTTTCCGTGCAACACTATAACAACACAAAACTATACCCACTTCTACAAGCTTGGCTGACAAAAAATCCTTAGTAGCGTTTTCCCTTTTACGCTCTTGTGCATCATTACTTCGTTATATCTGTTAGCGTACCAGATAGTGGAAGAAAAACATTTCCATCTCCATTCACTTTGCATGCAAATACTATCCTTTCTACCTCCTGTCATGCGTGTCAGCATCTTGGTCAGTCTTTTCATGTCCGATCTTCATTATCCAACTTACTGCCCAGTGCAATTCACTGCTGTGCTTGCCATGCCTGTGGGAATACTTCTCATGCCTTGTGCTCCAATTAGATCACTCACAACTTCTGCCCGTACACAATTTGTCAACAAACACATCAGCCAAACTCTATTCCATTTGTCCTCATCATGTGGCAGTGTGCTTCTCACAGGCTTATCAAGTGTACAAAACATGCCTGTATTTTTTTGAAAGAATCCTATTTCCCTTTCTGGTTTTGATATTTCAACTTTAATGGGTGTTTATCATTAAATAATAAGTTTTTTCAAGTATGGAATTTTCTAAGGGAATTGTGAGGTCTAGATGAGATCATTGGCCCATTTGATTTGCAAACAGACCTCAAAGTCGTGCTAGTCCCTCCTCATGAATTAAAAAATTGGCTCGAGAGTTCCTTTGATGGAGCCCACCATTCACAAAATATCAAATAAAGCCATTAATTTAATGATTGTCAAGACAAGAAAAGTTTTGTGTTACCCACGTATGCCCATACTTGCCACCCATTCCTGCTCCATATGCTTTTTAAATTTGACCAAGTCAAAATAACACGCGTTATTCATTCTCTTATCACTCTATGCCAGTGGCAACTAGGGCCAAAACTTTTTTCCACGCATCTCTTCAAAATCATGAACTAGGATCTGAACAATTAAATCACTGTATGCACATAAATCAAGCACACTTTTTCATTTTAAATCACTGTATGCACATAAATAAAGCACACCTTTTCATTTTAAATCACTGTATGCACGTAAATAAAGCACACCTTTTCATTTGTATGTGAACGCCATACATCTGTCCTTACTGCCCTTACCAAATGCTAACTCTTGTGCTGTAACAACCAACTTCATCCACAAACTGCTTGTGTGTGCCAACAAGCTTCTGCATGTTTGCGGCCATGCAGATACTTTCATGGGCACAATTTAATTCTTCATGCAGTCTCAAACAATTATTGGATAACAAGGGCACACTTACATCTATTTCTCACAGGTTTCTTTAGAGCAGGTCTGAAATGCCTTCTCCTGAACTTCTTTTAAGCACATATTCCGCACACATTATGCGTCCATACCTGATTTTTGTGAACATTTGTAGAATATGGGTCCCACCATTAATAATTTATGGTCTGGACAATCCTTTCTTTCTACAGAGCATACTTATAATGGTAATCCCTAGACTTGTAGAGACATGTTGAAAAGGGGAAGAGCCAATGAGGAAGCTCTCAATGGCACCATTCATCAAAGCCAAGGGAGGTGTCTCATTTCCCAACAAACCTATAGCGCCCCATAACTTTTTCATTACTGCTCGACTCGGGTAGCTCAAACTTGTAGATTGTGGACTCAAAAAATACGTATCTACTCTTCCATAACTCCTATTTTCATTATCCAACTTCTTGCCTTGTTTCTGCCATGTTTGCTAGGCCCATGGAAATGCTGCTCACGCCTTGTGCTCCAATTAAATTGCCTACAAATATTTACCCATACACAATTTGTCAACAGATGAACCAAACTCTTCCATTCCTTGTCCTCATCATGGGGCAGCGTGCTTCTCATGGGCTTTTCATGACTACAAAACATTCCTTATTCATTCTCTCATTACTCTATGCCAGTGAAGACTCAAGCCAAAATCATGTTCCATACATCTCTTCAAGATCATGAATTAGGATCTGAACAATTAAATCTCTGCCTGCACAAGGTGAAAGCACACCTTTTATTTGTACGTGAACACCATACATCTGTCCTTACACCTCGTGCCAAATGCTAACTGCCCTCCTGTAACAACCATTTTCATTCACAAATTGCTTGTGTGCCAACAAGCTTCTGCAAGTATGTAGTCATGCAGATACCTCCATGCGCACAATTTAACTCTTCATGCAGCCTCAAACAATTATTGGACAACAAGGGCACTCTCGCCTCTATTTCTCACAGGTTTCTTTAAAGCAGATCTGAAATGGCTTCTCCCGAAATTGTTTTAAGCCCATATTCCACACAAATATTATGCGCCGATACCAAATATTTTGAACATTTGTATAATATGGGTGCACTATTGATAATTCATGGTCTGGACAATCCTTTCTGTTTGGAGCATATATGTGGTTATTATTATTATACTCCCTAGGCTTGCAGAGATGTTGGAAACGTGCAGAGCCAAGAGGGAAGCTCTCAATGGTTCCGTTCATCGAAGCCAAGGGATGTCTCTCATTTCCCAACAAACCTGTAGCGTCTCATAACTTATCCATTATTCTTTGACTCAGGTATCTCAAACTTGCAGATTGTGGAAAATGCCCATAGATACACCAAACGATAGAATAACCATGAAAGTTCAATGGTGGGAGTGGGCACATAGAGAATCAATGCATCCCTCCAAGAGCTTGCACTCATGATCTACTCTTCCATAATTCTGAATCTATTTTCTTCACAGGCACAATGAAAGCAAGATGAGGCCTCAGCAACTAAACCGAAACTTTGATGGGTTTTTAAATAATTGCACAAAGATCCAATCTGCCAAATATTTTGTTATAGTCAAATTTCAGGCCATGGACACTGGCACATTAACCACAAAGGGCATGTCACTTGAGGGTTGCAATGGCTCAGAGACCTCAAATATGGAAGACTAGCTAGTTATGGAGAAAATACCGAAACTCATCCATAGCTCCATCCATACCAAATGCTGTGTGCAGCAATAAATCTAGTCTACTCTGTGCATGCAAGTAAAATAACAGATAAAATAAATAACACTATGATTATGTGCAACACGAACTACGGATCTCCATTCTCATTAACAATGCAAGCTACTTTACATGAGAGATACCCTTTCCCATGATGGCCAAGGGGGCAGATCTACACATGCTACTGCTGCTCTCCTCGCCTTACAAGTTACACCTTTTCTCCACAATACAAGAACAGAAGGAATAATTCTAGATGCCCATACATGCATAGCAGGTGTGTCTTTATGCTTTTCACATGCATGCTTAACATAGAAACTATCCACCTAATTATATTTAAAATTTAATATTTCCAACACACTCACACCTTCTCTACAAACCATGCCACTAATGATTTATATGATTATACAAAGGCCTTTTGTCACTCCAGTTCCAATCTATACAATAAGGGCCTGGTCCTCGGGGTTATAATTTGAAAAGACATCTTTCAGGGTTTATTTTGTAGAGCTCCGAACGGGCTGGATTATCTTCCCCATTTAACTTTATTGGTCAACTTAAAGCATGCTAAGTGTGCCATTGGTGTAGCTCATAATTCCAAAGAGCTCCCCAACAAAACAGTCTGATTCTGGCAAAACTTTTGCTGGCAAAGAAAGGTAATGGGCCAGTCTGCCCACTTTGGTATTAGGTCACAAGCATCACTCAGCAAGCGTTAATGTAATTTGACCCTTTATTTAGGCATTGATTTATAAGCTCAAAAATACATTGTCAGTAAGGTTCTTGGAGATTTGCTTTATGCCATCTAATGCCGGAAGCTTAGGCTGTAAAACATACCTAGAAATTCAGTACATTTGTGTAGAACTTGCCATTTGTTTGATTCCATGCATTTCTTTTTCTAGAGCAATTTTTGATGTAGCTGTTGAAATTTGAAAATGACAGGTTACATGTGGTGCTGAGCTGGCCCTTTTATTTGTCGAGACGCTGATAAAAGCTAAAATACCATACATGAGGGAAACACTTGGTTAGTATAATCTCAGTTTCAGAAGGTTCTTGAAACAATTTTCACTTATTTGAGCTACAAAATACTATTTGTGACATAGTTTTCAGAGCAAAATAGAACTTTGCGTAGGAATTCATAGTAATGACAAATCTTTGAATTATATAAGGTTGGGTGGGATTGTAAAGTACCGTGGTTGATATGAGTAGTTCACCAAATCAGTTCAATTGGGAAATGAAATCCATCAGTCTGTAAATTGTTCAAATCAAGAAAGTTTTGATTCTGAATGCTATGCTAACAGCAATACAATTGTGTTTTAAAGAAACTCTTCCCAAGTTATAGAACTGCATTGTTCATCTGAAAAGTTGCAGAATCTAGAGGAAAAGTGAATTTCAAACTTCTGGGAAGCTTTATTATATAGGATTTAATGTGAAGCAATCTGCCATCTTAGTTGAAGCATTTTATCAAAGGTCTAGTCAATTTAATTAAGCAGTGTGTGAAGGATCTAATACTAGATCCTGGAGGCGTCTATTCTCTCAAATGGTTTGGTGGTGTGCCTGACCGCTAGAGGAATCCACAGCCGTGGATGAATTGGAAGTGTGTTATATACTAATTCTGATGTGTAATTCAGAATTATATGAAGTCCTGAAATTAGAAGAGGCAAGTTTTTATACTTAATCGTTGGTTGCTTAAGAGGGTAAGAACTATAAATTCAGATGTTTATTAAGATGAAAAGCACAGATAAAGTGACAACATGGATTAAATCACGTAATGGTAATTGTATTGAATATTGCAGTAAATATGGAACGTTGATGCCCTATCCTTTATGGATCTGGAGAGTACTTGGAATGATTCGGAAAGGGATGCACTTCTGAAGTGTCCTTTTAAATTATAGGTTTTTATGCTATCCATAGCAATGTATGATTCATGAGTGCCTGACTTGTATCTCCAGTTATGCAGAGTGATTGTGTTACCTTCCCATTTCATAATAAATATATTGGACTTGTAACTTTGTATCCTTATACATTTTTTATGGTTAGGCCTTTACCAAATTTATACCTGCTAACAACTGAGTCATGAATGTTGGTCTAAGCAATGGCCCATGGATATGAGTATGAGATGATGCGCTTTGGTTATTGTCTGAAGGGAAAATATTGTGTGAACTGCTTCCAGTTACATTGACAAGTTATTGCATAGATCAGACATAAACACATGGATGGGACTGTGGTAAGTATGGCCCAAGACAGACTCATGGCTTTAAAAGAAGTACTTAACAAATTTCATGAAAGAAGACTCAAATTAAGAAAGGTTATAAAGATAAATATAAGCAATGGGAAGTAAAACCTTATGTGGGCCCACAAGTATTATCAAGGTCCATGGGGTTAACCAAGCTTCTAGAGTTAACGGGAGCACAAAATAATTGTTAGAGAAGTTACCATCGTAATAGACTTGGAAGCCTCCTTAATCATGAGGCTTGTATAGTTAGCAACCAGAATCACGTGTAGACAACATTTTTCATTGTAACTGTTGTTAAGACATGATTCAATGAAGTTAGTGAGTTTGAAGTTAATAAAAGAGTTATGTTATGATTATGATGTTTGGGGATATTTAAACTTTTGTGGAATATGGTGGTTTCCCTACGATGGTTGTCCAACCATTGCACCTTTTTGACAATCATGGTATTTATGTGAGATTTGTTGGATGATTTGGGAATACCCACATGTCCATCATAGATGATCACATAAGTTGTAAGGCCTGACTCTGGAGATTGATTGTACATCACGATTATATTCGATAAAAACTCTGTTTTGATATATGGTATTTTTCCTATTGTTTTGATGTGATGTGTTCCATTGTGCATGGTTGTTATGTTGAAAAATGATCACTACATTACATTTGAATTCCAGTTCTTGGTTTATGTCTATTATAGTATTAGGCAACAATATGGTCAATCCTTATAGTGGCTGTTGGCACGAGGAACTTAAGCCAGCCTTGCAATTCCAATAAAGGACGAGAGGATTCTCCAAAAAATGAGGAGAATAGCATCAAATATGGCATGCAAATAGGAGGCTTATCAAACCCATCTGATAAAGGGGATTTAACTTTTATGATCAAATGAACACATAAATACACCACTTGGATTTCATTTTACATCTTTGTCGCTTATTTCTGCTTAAAGAAGCATGCTTTTCAACTGTAATTTTCATTGTTGTTTCAATGCCTTGGTTCTCTGCAAGAAATAAAATCCCTTTGAATCTAAAAAGTTTGAAATCTCCTGTAGACTTGCAAAAATTGAACTGCAAGGGAGAGAATTTCTTTGTATCTAAAAAGTTTGAAATCCCCTGTAGACTTGCAAAAAATATGTATGACTCCTTCCCATAGGATAGGGTTGGATTCCTCTATATCTTTGAGTCAGTAAACCCGATAGGTGTCAATTTTTCTATAATATAAAGAATTCAGGCCTTTACTGTATCTTTATCCACTTCATAAACCATTATTTAGGGCTTATTTGTTATTTCAAGGCTTCAAAGTTGTTCATTTCTGTAAGCCTAATGTTAAATCAGTCAAAAGATTTATTAAAATTTCAAAGGTTTTTACCCTAGTTTCCTACCGTTGATCAAGGCTCGATCTGATGGTTTTAAAATCACTTTCGGCTTAAGAAAGTCATTTAGTCCATAGATTACTTGAAACCCTTTGAAAAGATTTTTCCACTTTTGATCAAGATCTGCATCTAATCCCTTTATTGTCTGAAAAAACTATTTTTCTTCATTTCCACCATTGATCTAATCCTCTGTTTGTCGAATATCAAAGATTTTTCAACACGTTGAAGTTCTATAATCCTTTGTTTACTTTAAACCCTTGAACGCTTTCTTCACCACTGATCAAAACCTTATCTAATGGCTTGTAAGCTTTCTCAAGCCCAAGAGTGACACATACTCAATAACCTCCTTCGAGGGCTTGAAAAAATTCCTCCACTGTCAATATTTTACAATATTGACTGTTGATCGATCTTTACATTTGGCCCGACCATCTTTTAACTTGAGGCAACCCCAGCAGTTGATCATAAGATAATCTAACATATTTAAAGCCTTATCGTGATCGCATGAAGCCTAAGCTCTAATGCACCCTTTAAATGTCTGAAAGGATTCGTCTGTTGTTGATCAAAGCCTAATCTAATGACCACAAGCCTTTTTGCCGATACATGGGCTTTGATTGTTAATGCCTCCTTTAAGTCCCCTAAAGGCCTTTTTGGTTGATGATTTGTTGTATCAACAATCTTGATCAAATTAGCTGATCTCAAATAATTAATGGTGCCACACTTCATAAAAATTGCTGCAAGCTCATGGACAAGAATTTTCAAAGCAGACTCCTTTCGCCTTCCCAATAGTGGTGAATGGCATGGAGCTATGCGAGTTGATTTGGCTGTGCAGCTGATTCAAGCTTGATTATACTTGCAGTCATTACAAGTTTGAGAAAGAAATTGCAGTGAAGCTTGACAATAAGATGGAAGGGGCTATTGACAAGGTGAGAATTAAAGAATAAGGTAGTGAAGCATCTTTTCTTTTGACCTTGTACAAAGTTGCCAGTGGTATTTTGGCTCAAAAGGAAGGCAATGCTGAAAACAGGGAATCCTTTGGGCAAAATAAGGAAGTGGATCTTGCTGACAAAGAGGATCTTTAGACTAATGATGAAGGGGGATCTGATGTAGGGGATGGTGCACACCAAATACAGGGGCCTGTGGTAGTTGTATTAAAGGTCTCTCTTGGGCCTAATGTTGAATCAATTCCAAGAGAGGCTGATTACTTTTCTACATCTCAACATTAGGCCCAAGAGAGGCTGATTACTTTTCTACATCTCCTGGACTCTAACAATGCCTCGTGTAGTGTCGATAACACATTAAAACTTGTTCCACCATGGTTCCTCCTTAACCATGAGAGTTTTGAATGTAACAATATGCAAAAAGAGGATACGAGACTCTACTCTTTAATTTTACTTCTTCCCTCGTTCGATCAAATAAGTGCGAGGGGGTGCAATGCAGATCAACACCATAAAATTTGATTTTCCATGATTTCAAAACCATGAGAATGTTCAAAGAATTCTGCTAAAATGTATTTTTCATATATGGTGTCGCAAGACAATGTACGGATAACTACCGAAGGATGGGTTGCATGCAAAGATGTGCGTGGAGTAGAGGAACGTCAGACAAAGATTGTCCTAAGGAGGAAGATCGTATTTGAAAGGCCACCTCAGAAGACCCCGAGACCAACAAACATGGGTATCCCAACCCCATCATTGGAAAAACAAAAGTTGCCAATATTTATTGGTGAGGGATCTAAAGGTCGAGTACGACATTGTGTACGTGCATCACGATTTGGACCGCCAATGCACATACAAATAAGCGGATGTGGTTCGAATGCTTCCCTACTACCCTTCAGGGAATGGCCATCAATTGGTATACTGATGCATAAAGTATGGGCAAAGCAACATGGGCAACACTCAGGGAAGTGTTTGAAAAGGCATTCAAACACCCGAGGAACAACAATGAGATTGTCGCAAAGATCTACAACCCTAGACAAGGTAAGCATGAGACGGTTCAGGGATACAATATAATACTCAAAGATTTGCATGGAAAAATTGAGAAGGAACTGGCCAATCGTTTCAAAAAGGGGGTTTACTGAAGGGTCGGTTCCATCACTTAGAAAAAAATGAAGGTAGTCCCCCCTTCATCATTCTAAGATGTCTATAACTGAGTGATGGATATCAAAAGTGAGATTAAAACATCATCCTCGCACACAAGAAGGCGACATGAAGATGAGGACTCTTATACTAGTGACAATGAACTAGGATCTATTTGAGCTCTTCGGAAGGACATGCTCTAAATGATGAGAGAATTGAAAAAAGGCATTAAGGAAGAAGGGAAGGATATTTGATGCACCAATTGTAAAAATAAATGGTAGACCAAGGCCAATTGTCTGAAAGGACTATTTTGTGAAATATGTTGAGTCAATGGCCATGAAATATAAAGTTTCCCATACATCTTAAAAAATTGTGCTCAAGTCCTACTTACCTAAGGAAAATCGTTCTCACCACCCACCACCCCAATAAAGTTCCAGGATAATGCAAGAACATCTCTGGGTGCATCCCCTAGTGGATATAGAAACCAATAGAATTATACGTGATTCCAAAACAATACGGGGGAGGTGGTAGCCGCATCTAGTTTGATGAGCAAGGTCGGCCAATGGTTCAGTGTTAGAAGTGTAACCGGTGGGGCCATTTTGCAAGGGATTGACCCACCAATCGAGTCAACACCAGACTCATGTAGATGGTGTGTGCCCTAAGTTCATAAAGATGCCAATTTCTTGAAGCAAGCAAACATCAACATGATCAGTGTGAAAAATGAAGATGTGATGGCAAGCACTAGGGGCCAGGTCATGAAAATAAATTACCAAAACCCATGTATGGAAAATAAAGACATACTAGTGAACTTACTAGTACACTAACCAGTCGACTTGCGTCAAACAAATAAATTGCAAGTCAAGTTCTCCAAACCATTATATCCATCAAAGTAGAGGAACTCCTATAGAGCATACTCAAATATCAAAATTGAACTTTGTCTCGGTTGAATGCGGTCTTGGCACATGGATGGCTTACGACGAATTGACTGCCTTAAATGTATGAAACTTTCATTTGACTATGGTGAGATCTAATTAATGTGATTATGCCACTTGTCTTGATCTTGAATTTCAAGAGTTGTATAACTTTGAATATTTTTGAAAGCTGAATGGCTGCGAATGAATGTGATCCTCCCACCTATCTTGATCTTAGGACTCCAGGCTCTCAGAAGGTAAAACCCAAACATGGATAACTTGTAAGTCTTTGAAAAATAACCTTGTGTTCACATGATTCTCCTTTACCACCTATTGATCCAATGATTTTCCTTAACCTTGTGTTCAAACGGTATTGTGTTCGATAACTAACATCTCCTTTACCACCTATCGATCCAATCATTACATCTGATTCTTCCCCAAGCATCGAACCCACCAACACTTCAATCCCTTCTGATCCATCTACTTCTCCTACTCCCGAGATTACACTCAATGCCAAGGCAACCAATGTCCGTTAGATACATTTTGAATATGATCGCCATGGTAATCAAATTTTAGATCTCGAAGTAGATGTTGAGTATTATGGTCCTCTTCCTATCTTTATCACTCTGTATAACCCCAACCAAAATAAAAAATTACATCCCTTCTAACGTAACTTGCACGTGTGGGACAAATGCTAATCTGTATAAAGAGCTCTAGTCTACATTATTAACACAAAATTTATTAATAATGGATCACACCATTTGAAATGCGAACACAATTTTTTGGAAAAAATTATTCATTATACTTAAATATTTAATGAATATATATCCTACATATAACAGAAAAAAAGCACACCGCAAATCAAATATTAAATATTAAAGAACGCAATTAGAGATTTTAAAACAAACAGTATTGATTGATTGTGTGTTATATTATCTATAAAAAGCTGAGAGAATGCATAAGTATGGTCTACACTATGAAGTAGTTAAAAAAAACGATTCTACTTTAATCTTAATTCTAATTTTAAATATCTTGGTATTATATTATTTTTATTTATTATAAGATAACAAAAATCTTAACTATTGAAGCAACATTTAAAATGGTGATAAGAGTTGCATTATTATGTTGTATAAGTTATGGTAAATTAAATAAACTATTTTTGTTATTTGTTTGATGTAGCATAAAAGACCATATTGATGACTCAATTCCCTGGTACCATATTGCTATACATATGTTGCAGACCAGTCCCTTCTTGACAATCAATGTGTGTGTGTGTGTGGAATTAATGTAATACTAGCATGTTGTGAAATCATGAGTGGATTTTGACATTTGATAACTTGTGATTTTGACCATGAAATGGTATTTAGACTTGGATTGGAGATGTTTCTTTGAGGATTTTTAATATTTGGATGCCTTAGAGCAGTGCTTTAAGGATGTACATATGTATTCTTTAGTGTAACAATGATTTTATTAGTGAGTGTTAGATCATTGAAACATATGAATAGGATTAATCTTGATATGCTTATATGTATGACTCTGTGGGTAATTTCCCTCCAAACCAACATGTAAAACATATATGCTTGTCCAAAGGAAGGATTTAAATTTGGGAAAATAGGTGTGAAAGGGTGTGTAGATGAGTTTGGATAAGGTAGATAGCTCTTATAACCAGATCCATATAAATGTTACTAGAAGTGTCCAAAAAATTAAAAAATGACCTAATATTAACAAATAGTCTACTTAAGATGATAAGCTATTCATGAAGATAATATGCAATATTGTATATGAATAATGACAAATTGGAAAGGTTGGGCCCATAGATAAGTGAATGGATAAGAGATAGTGTGATAAAGAGTTATATGTGAATGCCCAAGTCATGTATACTAGAGCTGGGTCAAGTTTATGTGTTTACATTTGCCTCTTGTTGTATTCTAGTATTGAAAGTGATAGATTAAAATGATTGATTGAGATACTCGAGTGTAACCGTGGTGGGTGTTATTGACGTGTCATTTTACACATCTCGCCAACGTTAATCTATAAGATTAAAATGCCCTAGGTTCTAAAAACCTCTATAGGAATAAAATAATACAACATGCAAAAATCAAAGTAACTTTTTAGACATTTACTTCTAACATTAAACTCTAAGAGTCAAAAATAAATTAACTAAGATGTAAAGCTCTATCAAAACAACCCATATTCTAGATCGAGCATTCAAAAACCACCCAAAAACCTATTGAATATGCCCTTGTCTAAAAACATTATGTAATTCGAGCCCCTTTTTATAATTAAATGCCATGAAAAAAATTCAGAATTCAATGACAAACAATAAAATGCATTATTAATAAACATGGTCTCCACAAATCCATCATCCAATACCAAATAAGATTCACACCCTGTGTAGATATGATGCAGTGTCCACATTGCACCGACACTGCCTCAAACCACGTGAAACTTGCAATAAGATGTAAATCTTCTGACCAATTAGATTACAGGAAATAGTATAATTTTATACCTTCCATTAAACATAAAAGTCGACCTTGCATAAGCACAACATATTTTCCTACACAAAAATAAATGTCCCTTGATTGGCTAGCAATGTAGAGACTAATTCCAAGTTAATCATGATTGTACAAGACTGATCACAACACAGAGCGAGCACCACACCTTGTGTCAAAAGGAAAAACATCTAGAAAAAGGACGAAGGAGGAGAAACAACTAGAGTCCCATGAACCCTTGTGGTTATGAGATCAAGTAATTGATCCAATGCTCCTAATAATGAATTTAGCCCTATGTCCAACGGTTGTCCACATGGAGATTTTAGGCTTCAACATGACTAATACTATTATTAATGGCAATTTTAGTGTGATTGTGCTCCCAAATTAAATAGAACCCACCATTTGGTCGTTGACTTTCCAACTAGTAAGAAATCATCAAAGGAGAATGCAAGTGTTGGGAGTATTGATGGCTCAAAAGCTTATTATCGGTACCTAACCTTTAATACTAAACTTTGGAGTCATCTCCTTAAATAAAAAAGCCTATGATGCATTATTGGACCGAGCTTGGTTAATAGTAGCCAAGGTAGATCATAGTTGGAAAAGAGACCCACTCTTGATCGAGAACAAAGGCCAAAAGTACATCTTAGATCTAATGAGTTAGGCAGTCAGTGAGGAGGTAGCCTCTTTGACTCATCAAATTCTGACATAGGAGATGTAGAGGAAGAACACTCACAACATATGTACCAAGGCATGGTAGAACCAAATGAAGAGGGACTATAGGAGTTACATTCATGCTCCGAGGATGAAACAAACTCCCTTATTGGTCTCTTCCATTGGAAAATGGAGGACTATGAAGTGTTTCAACTTGGGTGCAACTTTGTTGAGATCATGGAGATAGAAGAATGTGAAGGTTCAAGAGGAAATGAACACATGATGACATACATTCTTTAACCAAGGGGGGACAGCATGTTGTGAAGAAACGAAAGCCGACAATTTTTGATCAAGCATAAACATCATACTTGAGCCCAAACTTCCCTCCGAAGCTCACCAAATACCGAGTAGGTAATATGCAAAGATAGATGAAAAACTTGCTCATTAGTTTGGAGGGGTAGAAGACAAAAAAAAAAGTTGACTATAGTGAAGATAAATATTGGATCTAATAAGGAACCCCAAATAATCTTGAAAGGGGATGACTTGGACCCTTTGCTCAAGGCCTTCTGGATCTTCATTGACTACAAGGATGTGTTTGCTTGGAACTACGAAGATTTGAAGAGAGTACAACCAGAAATGTGTGTACATAGAATTCTTTTGGTTCTAGGAGCTCAGCGGGTAAGGAGAAGAGCATATTGATTGAATAAGACTTATGCTGTCAAAATCCAAGAAGAGATTGAGAAGATGTTAGAAGTAGGAATAATCCTTAAGAGTACAAACAAGTGAATGGGAGTGCCCAATAGTATTCAGTCTAAAGAAAGAGTTAGAACAAATAAGGATGTGTCGACTTCAGCGGTGTGAATGCGGTGACTATCAAAGACCTATTCCCAATCCCATTTACAGAGTCTATTTTTGAAGTAGTAGCTGGACATGGGTTTTACTCTTTCATGGATGGATTCTCAAGTTACAATCAAATCAGCATTGCAGATGAATATAAAATGAATACTATTTTTATAGTGGAAGATAGAGTTAATGCATAGAATTGAATGTCGTTTAAATTTTTGCAATGATCTGGGCACCTTCTAGCAGATCATCCTGCACGTTATTGACAAGATGGCCACAAGTAACTTCAAAGCTTTTCTTGATGACTAGTCAATCTATAGCGGTCGAGAAACTCACCTACAGGCCCTGATAGAATACATAAGATTATGTAGAGCAACAAAGTTGGCTCTAAATCCAAAGAAGTGCAGATTCATGGTTCCACAAGGCAAACTTCTTGGATACATAGTTTGCGGATTGGGATTGAAGACCTATCCATTCAAAATAAGTTTGCAAAGTGGCACTGAAGCGTGAGCCATACAAAATAAGGATAATGGTGGAATTGGAGGCACCCAAGGCCATCATTAGGGTAAAATCCTTCTTGGGGCATGTCAGGTATTATCGAGGGTTCATAATTTTTGCTCTCAAGTCTCTCAACTTCCGAACATTCTTTCAAGAAAGGAGATTACTTTCGTATGGTCTAACGAATAGGACATGCTTATTAAAGAATTGAAAGTTCGATTGATAAGTTATCCTATACTTGTTGACCTATATAGGATAAGGAGTGTCATGTTCACGTAAATGCTTCCAATTATTCTATTGGGGTGACATTAGCACAAGTAGGAACTCAAGGGTTGGATCACCCTGTACTCTTTGCAAGCAAACTCTTGTCCAGTGTTAAAAAGAACTGCAAAACCACAAAATGTGAAGCTTTAGGTATGGTATATGTAGTATATAAGTTTCAACATTACTTACTAGAGACTTCCTTCACTTTTTATGTGGACCATTAGGCACTCTTGTACTTGCTCAGCAAACTGATCATTGAAGGAAAGATAAGAAGATAAATGATGTTATTTTGCAACTATTCTTCAAAGGAGATATCTTACCAAGTTTACCTTTGGTCCTTTTGGCAATGGTGATGGGTGCTCCTCAATGGGTTGCTCCCCCTTCATGGCTTCTTCCTTAGATAGGGGAGCTTCTTCATTTTCTACCTCTTCTATTGAAAATGATTGAGAAGCTTCTTCATTTTCTACCTCTTGCTTTGGAGGTGCATGAAAAACCTCCCTCCTGCTTGTAAATGCCTTTTCCTTCTTGGAATGCTCCTTACAACTCTTTGGGTGAAGTTGTGGATGAAGCCCCCAACATTTTTCATGCCAATGCCCACTCATGTTGCAATGAGTGCAATAATTCTTGCCCATTCTCTTTGATAACGTGCCCTTCTTGTCCTTTTCCACATTATGATTTGGAGAGTGGTCTTTACAACATGCATCCTTCCTTCTGAAGGACATGTGCTTCTTTTGGATGGATTTCCTCTTCCAACACATGGCCACACAATGGTTATTCATTCCACAAAAAGGACATGGATATGTATACCAACAATTTTGTGCCACATGGCCACTTTTCTTACATTTAAATCAAACAATGGAAGATTTATTCTTTCCATACCTTCTTGGGTTGCCCTTGGTGCAAGCATGATGAATTGGTAATGTGTTACCTCCTCCTTTGGGATATTCACCCCTGTTTGGATCTCCTTTTATTCTTCTTTGATGCTCTTCCGATTATTGAAAGGCTCTCCCTTTCCTAACTCCAGTTTGCATTCACTCACATGGTCATGGAGTGACAATATGCTATCTCATTCTTCATGGAGCTGCTGTCCTCTTCTTGGAGACTCCTTGTTGGCCCTTTGGGGTGGCTCAATGCTACCTTCCTCTTCATGAGAGACCTGACCATTCTTTTGAGATTCAAACTCCTCGTTAGATTTGACAAAATAAATTATGCCATTACCTTGCATGGGCTGTTTTTGTAGAGCTAGTGGCTTGGGCCCTTTGCTTTTTGAAGCTATCCTTACTTAAGCTGTCTTGGGACATTTTCCAACTCCTCCTTTACCACCAACATATCCCAAACTTGCGTATTGAGGCCTTTCCTCAACCTTTATGGGATTAGCCACAGTTTATGCATCTTTGGTAGAGGATGGTCTCTTTGGCATGGTAGACACTTCTCTTTCCTTCACTTCACCATTATTTTGGGACTTTGCCAACATCTCTTCCTTGGTTTGCAACTCAAGGTGCGACTCTTCAATGATACCCATAAGAAATTCTCCATGGCTCAACAATCTCTCTTTTAACTCTTGATTCTCATCTTCTAAGTGTCGCCACATCTTTCTTTATTTTGAATTTTTCCTCTCAAATAGGCCGGTTTATATCTTCAAGCTCTCGAAGCCTTTCTCTTTTCAAAGCTTTGTCCATGGTTGAACTTTTGCAACTAAGAAACCTGCACTTCCTTGTCAACAAACAAATACGAAAGAATATATAACATAATGCGGAAATGTGTTAGAAAACCCTTTCAAGTCAAAAAGGTAAACCAGCTCTGCAGCTCTGATACCAATCTGAATGATTAGTAGAAAATAGCAAAATTTTCATGTATAATACCCTTCTAGCTTTTGAAGATTGGTATTTAGTTGTTAAATGTTTCCACAAATCTGAAGCTATAGTTGCATTTCTAATTTGTGGAATTAAATTATTAGCAACAAAAAGTTTTAGCAACATTAAAGCTTTTCTATGATGTTTATCATAGTCCTCAGGGTGCTGTACGGGTCTTGTTTCTTTTCCAAGTATAATTTCATCAATGTTCCTATACTCACATGCCGTAACGTATTTCATGGCTCCACAAATTAAAGTTTTTACGAGTCAGTTTTTGAGATTCGGCAATAAAAAGTATTGCAAACTAGCCATTTCCCCCTAGTTTTTCACTAAAACAATTAATCTGGGAAAATTATAAAATCTTTTAGAATAATTTCTTCTGCATGCAGATTCTTTAATAAAACTGGATAACGTTGTTAGTTTTCAGCTTAAAACACTATATCATTTATGAGATACTGAATTAATTGTGTTTTGCTAAATTGTCTAAACATTATGTAAACAATTAAATTGGAAGATTTGCAAACATTTTGGTCAAAATTCTTTGTGCATGCAGTTTATGTACCTAAACCAGACAATGTGGTCAGTTTTTAAGATCCTATTCTTTGCCGTTTTCTGGCTTTCGTATTAACCGTCCTCCCAGGCAAGCTCTAAGGCAAATTTTTAGAAAATACACTTGTTCTTAAGTTTAAATGAATAAACTTTTAAAACAATAAAATATTTCTAAAAAATTTAGTTTTGCCCTAAGTGATTATAAATCTTAAAAACTTAGTTTCAGAGTGTTTAAGCTTTCATCAACCAATGATAATGCACTTGTAGCTTGCTTGTATAGGGAATGGAAATGCAGCATGGCTTGCTTGTACAAACAATTGAAATGCAGTAGTAGGCCTATGCCACTCCTCGTGCCAGGACGCCACTATTCAGGCCTAATGATTGCACCTTACTTATATTCCACATGTTTCTTCATCATGCAATGGCACCTCTATCTGCATTTGCTGCATCATGCCTTCCTCAAATAAGAAACAAATACACATAATGGATATAACAGCAAAATGTTTTTTATAAAATCACTGCTGATTACTTTCTTGCTTCCTTTTTACCAGAGCGTCTTCCTTCATCTCTAGAATGGCGTTCTTTTCTTTTCTGGAACAAAGAGAAAATAGAAAAAAAATATATACAAAGGACGAAGAAAAGATAAACTTAATGACTGCCATTTGTTCCCCAGGCTCAATTATCTTTCCATTCTCCAAGAAGCTAATCATGTCATTCTTCAATAAGCTAATCACACCGTTCTTCAAGAAGCTAATCATGCCATTCATAGCATGTTTCTCTTGGTAGTCCAGGCGCCCCTCTACTGCGACGCCTCCCTTGTCTTTCTTTTTCCCAGATGTCTCAGCACAACTTCTACAGTGCTACATAAATAAATATAATTGCTTCTCCTTGTGCCTCTATCCACCCTTTCACCTACAGGTTAACCAACAATAGATCTCTCCAGGCAAAATCAGCTTTTTTCCCAGGATTTTTAAAAACTGTAAGCTCTGAAGCTATATAAGATATAACTGATAAGCCGTAAGCCGTAGTTACGCGAACCATTTAAATAGCTCAATGACATCCTGCAAACAAGGAAGTCATATAAATTGAGATTACATCGGATATGCTTCAATAAGCATAAGACAAACAATCTATGTATGTGCATTCTAACTATCCTCTAGAATTGGCACAAACGAATATTAAACAATGGCTAATAATCTAACCTATATAACTTATCACATAATTTGTTAGCTAACTATTCTAACATTTCATGGTCAAATTCTAGAAATACAAGCTGCTATGGTAACTGAAGTACAAAAGACGTACAATCTTTGAAATAGAAAGGCTTTTGCCAAAAAGGTAGGGGAGATTAGTCAATCTAAAACCATGAAGACACCTACTAAGAAAGCACTTGAGCCTTGCAATACTACTAAATTCCCACAAGAAAAGATAACTATTGTCCGTAACAATTCTGCCAAGTCAACTCCTGCTGATAAACAAATCAGCCAAGAAATGTTCATTACAACTATGAGTTCAAATAAAATTTTAGCAAGCTAAAACATACCATTCCTGTAGTTGAGTACTTCAACTGTCCTTATTCCAAGAGTAGGATCCCAAGCATAATAAGATAAATACTCTCAAAGGTCTGATCCAAAGAATGATACACTACCTTTTATCCAATCCAATTGTGCAAACTCTAAATTCCCTTCTATCTACCTAGGGAGTGAACCATATAGGGATCAACCTTTTTACATCTTGATTATTGTGTTCACCCTTGATCCTAATGATGCCCCAAAAGAGATGATATTGCAAAATTGTGTGCTGGATTCAAGGGCATCTAATAATATAATGGCTCTGACAGTCATGAACAAAGTAGGATTGTCTATCACTGTTGACTGTGGCTATATAATAGGAATGGATTCAAGACCTGTCCTTGCCAAAGATATTATTAAAGGATCGAATGTAAGACTTGCTTCCCTACCCCAACAAGTTATGAATCTGGATGTGATAGTGGTAGATGTGGTTGCTTGTTGGGGAGTACATTTATCTAGAGATTGGGCCAGTCAGCTCTGGGCTTCAATTCAATTAGACTTGTCATTTTCTACGATATATATACTTTATGGTATTCAAGCTCAATTGAACAGAGAATTGACTTTTTCACACCATGTGCAACCATATAGAAGGCTTGCATATTTCTGAAAACTATCCTGAAAATATGGGGATATATGCTGTTGATGTTGATCTAAAGTCCTTGGAAAGAAACACCAAAGCAAATCTTGGACCCTTTGCTGCTATTGAAGTATGACCTATGCACTTTGATGGTGTAAAATCAAGAACTGGATCAGGGGCTAGATTGCCATTACTTTTCCAAAGAAAACAATCTTTCCTTATTCCTAAACTGATTTTTTCCTGCACCATCAATGTAGCTGAATTTGAGGATTTAATGGTAGGATTAAGGGCTGCCAAAAAAATGGGAATCGAGGCATTGATAGTGTTTGAGGATTCAGAGTTGGTTATACAACATGTTACTAACAAAAGCCAAGCTAAGAGTGAAAGGCTAAGACACCACAAACATTGCCATATGGGATGAAATAAAGATTTCAATGCTTTTGTTATTTTTCAAATACCAAGAGAAGAAAAGAGAGATGCAGATGCCATGACAGTGTCTGCTACACTTTCTTTGGTATTTCTAAATGACCCTCCTCTTGAGAAATATGAAATTCATGTAAATTATAGATTTGCCTTTCCTGAAAAGATCAGGCATTGGCATGCTTTTGAAGATGATCCCCATATATTGAGGTTTCTCTATCAACATGAAGAATTTCAAGATTTGAAGATTGACGAGGATAGAGAAATGCAAATTGATAATGGAGTAGAACACGGTAACCTCACAACTAGCAAACATAAAATTATGCAGCTCAAAACTTAAAAGATTCCTAAAGGGCTGGTTGAGTTGGAGGTGGTCTTTGCTCTACATGATAGAAGTAATTGGCCTTTCTAATAGATTAATCATTAATCCATGGAATACTGAAGAAATATATCTAGGAGCAGAAGAAGATCCAAAGTTTGTCAAGCTAGCTGAAGCTTTATTAGATGAGGAGAGATCTAGGTTTATGGAGGTCTTTAAAGAATACACAGATGCGTTCACCTGGAAATATGATGACCTCAAGCTATATAAACCTAATATTATTAAGCACACTATTTCCCTCATGCCTGATGCACGGCCCTTTAGACCAAAAACAAAGATGTCTCAATCCCAAGCTTGAAGAAATCATTTACAAATTGGTTGGAATGATGATTGAGGGTAAACTTATACATCCTATCAGGTACTCTTCCTGGGCTGCTGATTTGGTTCCTATCAGGAAAAGGATTGGAGACGTAAGACTTTGTTTGGACTCGAGGAGCCTAAACAAGGAGTCCTTGAATGATAACCATCCCCTCACAAACATGGACCACATGCTGCGAATAGTAACCGGATGACAAGTGTTCTTCATGTTGGGTGGTTTGTCAGGTTATAATGAAGTGCTGGTTGACCTTGCCAATCAACATAAAACTGCATTTACCACTCCTTGGAGAACCTTTTCCTACATACGAATGCCTTGTGGACAGATGAATGCAGGGGAAACATTTGAAAGAGCTATGAACTTTGCATTCAAAGTTATTTAAGGTGAAGATTATTATGATCTACCTTTATGATCTGATGGTGTTCTTAAAGAAAATCTGAGATCATATCCGTCACCTCAAACAGGTTTCCAAAAGTGTAGAGAATTTGGAATATCACTGAATCCAAATAAATCTGCTTTTGGGGTGACTGCGGGAAAGCTATTGGGACATGGTATCTAAAGATGGTGTAAGAGTGGATCTTGAGAGATAGAGAGAGCGCGCCTTGAAGAAAATTCCTCTCCCAAGGAGCAAAGAAGAGGTTCAGTGTTTCTTTGGGAAAGTGAAATTCCTTGGAGGATTTAGCTCTAATTTTGCTGAAGTAACACATCCCATCACCAAAAATGCTGAACAAGGCAAGTGACTTAAGGTGGGCGTCTGAAGGAAAGGAACTCTTTGGCCTGTTCAGATTATAAAGAAAACGTTACAAGTGCTCTCCTTTGCATCTTAACATACTATTGCATGGACATAAGAATGATGAGGGGTATGTGCAGCCTATTAATTTCATGAGCAAGGATTTGAAAGATACCAATTTAAGGTCCTCCTTCATGGAGAAACAAGCTTATGCCTTGGTCAAATCCATTAAAGAGTTAAAAGATTATTTGCTTAACGCCAAGTTAGTTGTCTATGTTCCCTATCGTACTGTAAAGGACATCCTCTCTCAATCTGAGTGCCCCATGAGAACACGGAGATGGATCACAAGGCTGCAGGAGTATGACTTGTAGTTTAAGCCCACGAAGTAAATAAGTGGTTAGGGTTTAACTTAGTTAATGACAAATGAACCTGCAGCTACTAGATGATGACTACGAACCTACAATTAATCTAGTGATTTGGATTTGGAAGAATCTGCTTCGTATAAAGACATCTTCTACTTGAATTTTTTTACAAACCTCCTCTAGGGTTGGATAGGAATCAAAGGAAATCCATCAAGGTCAGAGCTATCATGTATTGGATCCTAAATGAGGCGTTGTGTTGGAAAACATTGAGGGAGTGTTACCAAGTACGAGGCATGAACTATGCTTCAAGAATTCCATGTTGGGTTTTGTGGAGGTCATTATGCTCCTGCCACTACTGTTGACAAGATCATGAGGGCTGGGTATTATCGGCTTGGAATATTGAAAGGTATTAAAAATATGCCAGATCTTGCCATGCCTGTTAGATTTTTGCTAGAAGGATGAAGTTACCGGCCATTTGTCTTAACCCAATATTGGTTGAAGCTTCTTTTAAGAGGTGGATCCTGGATTTTAGAGGGGAGATCAAAGAGGTTTCAAGTGATGATTTCAGATGGATCTTGACTGCCACAAACTACTTGCTAAATGGTTGGAGGCCAAACCTTCAAGAAAATCAACTACCAAGTCAGTCATTGACTTCCTTGAAGGCCATCAATACAATACAAGCACTAGTGCATGTGGTTGGTTGGAATCCATCTCTGTTGGTCAATGAGGTGGGCAGAAGGACGATCAACTGCGACACTAGTGAAATCTTCAGTGAAGAAATTCATGGTCATGTTCAACTTATTCTTATTCTTGATTGGATCGAATAGGATGCCTCTTGTGCCGACAAATATAGTTTTGCTTGGGAGGCTGTGTGCCTTTAGGCTCCTCACGGCCCCATCTCCCATATGGATATAGAGGGGAGGGTGCCAACGAGACCTCCTAGAATTCTGGTCTGCTTGAGGACGAAAGGTATGGGTGCTACGATAGATATGCCATGTCATTACAAGGTTTGTTGTACTTGAAAAGATTGTTACAAACAATGCAAGTGTTTTTGCATCCATAGAGATGATAGAATTTCACAATAAACACGTCTTGCCATCCCAATTTGCTGACTATTACCCATAGGGAAATGGCTTGGTTGAGTAAAGTAACAACAACTAGATAAGTATTATTAAGAGAATCATGGACTCGAACAAGAAAATCTGGGACAGCAAACTGATTTTTTCTCTATCCTGGGGGAGGGCTCCTTCCCACAAAGGACATCTTCACTAGAACTGCCAGAGAGGACATCTACAAAATGTATATCTAGACCACCTGGATCTCCCCCCTTGAGCTGCTTATCCCCAAGCTTGCTCTCTATGCTGAGCATTTCTTACAAGTATTGGATGATATTATTTGTCGCCCTCACTATCTCCAACACCATTGGTCCCATGGCTTGAGGCTTCCCCTTGGCTAGATGAGAGTGTGCTCTCACCAACTACAGGTTGAAAAAGATCACCATTCTCTGTATGGATCAGATCTGTTGTTTTTGCTCCCTCCAGGAGGTGGATATTGAGGAACACTTAATTTTCAAATGTCCCATTTATGGACTCAACCAATTCTATATCTATTTTCTTTAGATATGTAGACCAACAACGCCTGCCTCTTTATCTTTGTGAGGTTGTCAACCTTCGATGCAAATCCTTACATGAGGAGCCCAGAGGCTCTAGAGCTCAGATGTGGATCACCTCTTTCTTCCAATCCATCCAGACGATAAGCAACACTAAGCGCCCTTTGGACACCAGTGCATTACACATCAGAGTTGATAGATCAGTCAGGGGACACTTCTCTCAACATACCTTTACTACTCAGAGTATTCAGATCCTCATCTTTATCTCGCGTGGCACCGTGGATCTGCTTCATCCCGCTAGCATGGCTCCACCCCTTCCCGAGGAGATGGATCTATTACTTACTAGCTGCCCTCCAGACCACAAGGACAAACCCATTTTACCAGTTTCTTTTGTACCATGGGAAGTACCTTGAACTTGGATCTTAAGGTAGATTGTAGAGGAAGTGCTTGGCTTCCCCCTAGGATCTCCCAACTGGCCCCCTTGGACATTGGGTAATTCCCAACAAACACTATTAGATCTTCTCACAGTGATTGATGATGGGTCAGACAACCCCTCTACTTTAGGCATAGACAGAGATTTCAGATGAGGTCTTCCTGTCTTCACTGACACATAATTTTGGAGGCTCTTGTTCTCCCCTCATTGCTATTTGTATTGTTCCATTACCACCTTTGCTAGTGGCACAATGCTTTATTTTGTCTTATGTACTTTAGTTTCCTGGATTTTCTTTCCTTGAACTTTCTATTCTTAGCGGTTATATCCTCGAGCCCCATTGACCTACGTTTGGTCATTTGTGGACATTAATATAATTTCTTTCTTTCTTTCTTTAGAATACACGAGAGGTTTGACCATCCTACCATATATCACTACTTGACATTACACTTGAATGAGAATGAGGGTTTTTTTTTAGTTTACTCCTAAGGCTTCTCTTGCATTTTGGGCTTGTTTTCCAACAAACTTACCCTCTTCCATGCATACCTTCATATCCTCCATTTCTACCCCAGCCAGGATTTTTTTCCATGTCCCTCTCTCTTATTGGCTTGTGCATGTGTTCCCCTCATTTAGAAATTAGATTTTTTTTCCTCACTTCCCCCCCCCCACATTTATTAGAATTGTTTCAGGGTTGGATGCTTTCCTACGAACTCCTTTGTTTCTGAAGTTTTGTCCTAAATGGGCAGCCCTCTCCTCCTCACCTTGAACATTTGCACAACCTGCTTCTGAAGCTTCCTAGTTCCTCCCCAAATGCACTCCGGCTCTAGCACAAGCTTCCCTTCTTCATCTATGAACAACAGTTCTGTTTGTGGCACCACATGCACCCCCATCCTCTTATTGAAGCATAACACATGAAACACATCATATAACCCTCCCATGTTTGGTATATTCAATGTGTATGCAACTTCCCCCACCTTTGTACATTCCTTGTATGGCCCATATACTTAGGCTGTAACTTTTGTTTTCCTACTTGCCGAAACATAAGATTTTCCTACTTGCCTAAACATAAGATTTTCCTACTTGCCCAAACGTCTTATGTTTATACGGTTGTAGCCGTACAAACAACATGTCCGTGACCTCAAAACTCTTATTTGTCCTATGTTGATCGACTTGTTGCTTCATCCTGTTGGCACTCACTACCAAGTTGTCTCGCAAAAGTTAAATAATGTTCAACATCTCTTACACTGCTTTGTCTGTCGTTGGGACATTTCCCTTCTGGATTACCCAATCGAATGGTGATGGTACATCATATACATATAAATCCTTGAAAGGTGTCATTTTCTTGGTTAAATGGTATGTTGTTGTGTACTAGTACTCAGTGAAATGTGGCCATTTTGCTCACTTGCTCTGCTTATACCCTGCATACATTCTCAGATTTCCTTCCAAGCACTTGTTTACCACCTCCATTTGCCTATATATTTGGGGATGCAATGCATGCTCATGTTAAATGTCGCACCTGCATTTTGAGACAACACCTGTTAGAAATGACTTTTAAAAATGCAATCCTGATCGTAGATGATCTGTTTAGGGGTTCCCAGTAGCTAAAACACATGTTGGAAATACAATTTTACCACCTTCAGACCAGTTCTGTCTGCCTTTCTTGTGTGAATGAAATGGGCACACTTCGTCAATCTACATATGACCCCAAAAATTTCATCCTTACCCTTAGAGCTGGGTAGACCTGAGATAAAGTCCATTGACACAATTTCCCACTTTTGATTGGAGCCAAATTTGGTTCTAGAAGCCTTGAGGAAGGATCACTCTCAACCTTGTTTCGTTGGCAAATATCACACTCAACGAAAAATTGTAAAATGTTTGCCATCATTCCTTTCCAGGAAAATTTACCGTTGATGTTTCTATATGTTTTTTGAAACCCCATGTGGTTCGCAGATGGAGACTCATGGCCGTACTCTAGAGCCGTTCGAAAAAAGGGAGAATCACCCCTTAAATAAATGTATCGGAAAAAGAAAATGCCTTTACGATTTGACTAAGCATTCCCCTTTTCCCCATCTTTAATTTCTTGCCTGAGTTCAGTTGAGGAAGGATTAGTTGAGTAGTCTTGTAAAAGGTCATGTATCCAAGCAAGTTAGCTGCTAGACATGCCCTAAAATATTGGCAGTTCCTCTTGGCAGGAAAACACCTTTGCCACCACATTCTCGTTCCCTTTCTTGTATAGCATCTCTAAGCTGTAGGCTTGTAGGCGATCAATCCATTTTTGTTGCTCCTCTATTAATGCCCCTTGAATTCACAAGTGCTAAAGGTTAAGGTGGTTGGTATTAAGAAAGAAATTGCTCCCCAAAGAAATTGACGCCATACGGATATTGCATGTAGAATGGCTAGCATCTCCTTACTATACGTGGACTGAAACAAGTGCATTATTAATATCCTTATATAGTTTCAGTCCACGTATAGTAAGGAGATGCTAGCCATTAGTGTATACGTTTCCTCGAACATATCTTTCTGAAACAAGTACATTAAAAAGGCATCATAAGGTTCATCCCGGTTAAGATGGGCTCTCTTTATTAGAACTTTGGCAAAGTCCGTAAAGTCTTCTGAAGATTTTATAAAAATCCATATATCTCCCCAAGTGTAGGCAACACCATCCAAATGTTGCAAAGCCACATTCAACTTGTCATCTCGACTTTAAATCTTTTGTATGGACCTTCAACTTACCTCCAAAATCATATTTTGGGATCTTCATTTGTAGGTTAAAAGAAGGGTGATGCGACCTTTCTTTCCCTTTCTCATTATCTTCTTGCTCTTCCTCTTGCTCATCTGGTGGATTTGTGTAAATTTTCCCCAAGGGTTTTCGTCCTCGTCTTTATCAATTGGCTGCTCCGATTGCCTTCCCGATGAATGAATCTCCTTTCGAACCTTTATAAGGAAATCATCAATTAACCCCTTCAGCACTTCATTGGTCACAAACTTTGAGTTGTTCTTGGATAAACTTCCCTTGACATTTTGGCTATGGCTGCAAAAATCGATTGAAGCTTTGATACCACTTCTTCCAAAATAATGCAGAAAACGGAACTGCAAAGTATAGAGTAAAAATGTTGATAAATGAAAATAATGGGAACCCCCGCTTTCCTAAGGGTGGATATGCTTCTACCAATCCGATTGTAATAAAAGAGCACTCACACGATGGCGGTTATCTCTTGCATTAAGTTGATATTGTTGAAAAGATACATTCTTTAGGGTTTCCCCCCCTTTTGCATTCAACCACTACAAACACTAATTAACCCATGGCTGACTAATGGTCTAGCCATTGATTAACTCTAGATGTCCAAAATATAGCATTATAAAAGCAATGCTAAGTAATCACATAAATATATGTTGTATTTAGGTACATAACACACCATTGAAAAATGAGAATCTTTTGGGCAAAATTATGAAGTACATCTTGTTGACAAACGGGAGATTCAAACTAATGATGAATGGGGATCTGATATAGGGGATGCTAGACAACAAATATAGGGGCTTGACGTAATTGAAGTAAAGGTCTCTCTTGGGATGGATGTTGAATCAATTCCAAGGGAGGTTGATTTCTTTTTTGCATCTCAGTGATTCCAAAAATACGTTGTGTAATGTGGACGACATGATAAAACTTGTTCCACCATGGTTCCTCTTGAACCATGGGACTTATGAATGTAACAATATTAAATAAGAGCATACATAGATATACTCATCAAATTTATTCTTCTCTCATTCAATAAAAAAAGAGTGAGGAGGTGTAGTCCAGATCGACACATTAAAACTTGATTTGCCATGGTTCATGACCATGAGTGAATGTTGAAAGAATTACGTTCAAACACATTTTTCATATGTGGTGTTGACGCCTAGGGAAGGAGACCACATTTTAGATCAAGGAGCAGTAGTGGAAATGCGTAATGCCCCCTTTGTGAGGGTCTTGCCGACCCCTTGCTTAAGCAACTAATGTGGAATAGCAGTCACTAAAGGTGGGCTGATGAAGTGAAAACCCTCGGTTACCTCCATGGATAACCATGGTCAGGATCTCCTCCAGCTATTAAGGAAATTACATTCCATCCATTAGCATTTTGGCATAGTTACTTGGTGAGTCCAGTTGAATCCTCGTGCTTTAGTGTTCTTATATGTACGTTTTATTCGGACCCTTTCTTTCCTCTGATTTATAGGTTGCAGCATGAAAATTTTGAGGTGTTAAATGGAACTGGAGTTTGATTTCTTGTGTCCGATAGGATATTTAGTAAAGTCTCAATAGGAGTTTGTTGTAAGATTAACATTCTTCCTCTATTAATTGTAATAAAATTCCTTGAGATGACAAGGATAATCTACTCAATTTTCTAAGGATTCAAGACTGTGATTGTTGTGTACTTACCAAATTTAGTACATAATAATTGCGGTGTGTCCTCAAAACTATTAATGTGCCTAAATGTATCACACTATTAGCTTATTTTTAATATAAAGTGTTATGTTGCAATTTGTGATTGTTATTATTGTAAAGATTCATCATCTTAGTGCATTTGTAGTTTTTATGTCTACTTGTGAATATTATGAGGCTTGGTTTCATTACTAAACTTACTCATAATAGGAACAATGCTTTTCTTTCATCTATTCATATTGCCTTTCATTCTTATGAACTCAATGTCCACTACATGAAAGATTCCTCTTCCTTCCTTTTCTTTGTTGATTCCTTACCCCAAACCCTTTCACGATTTGTCATGTAGAATCATGATGCAAGCTTGGGCAAGCTTTTAGGATTTTATGGATGTTTATAACGCACTGGTGAAGATCTGGTCACAATATTTCCTACATTGACACATAAATCCTCTTAGTTAAGAAAGTTCCATCATAATTGGAGATAATTTGTCCCTTGTAAGATAAATTCTCATACATAGATGACATCCTTAGGCCTTTTTATGCTTTGGATAATTCTGATTATCTGTGAGTAGTGGTATCTAGATTATATGAGCAGGATGTTACCAAAATTAAAACTGATCAAGATTGGTAAGAAGAAATATGCTACAATATTGGAGTTAAACATATTTGTCCTTTATCTGCTTCGTCTTGGGAATATATTGTAATATTATGACCTGGAATATTATATGGGAATTTGATTTTCCTTGAAATTCTGTTTAAAATAAATAAATATAGAATTTGTACTTCAGAATAATTTATTTAAATTAAAGGAATTTTATTATATAATTTCAGATTTCGAATATCACAATAAGGTCTCAAGGGTTTACATCCTTGAGTTGGGATTACAAGGGTTTTCGTCCTTGTATCCAATCTTACTTTTGAGGGGTTTCGTCCTCAATTGTAATCGTAAGCATTAAGCTTATACACGTATAAGTGTTCAATACATAAATGATTGGATGATTTCCTTCCATTCCCATAATGTTGTTTAACATATAAACTAAATAATTAATAACTAACTACTGTTTAGTGAGTGTTTCCCATAATGAATCGTTGTTCATAGGTGTGGCAATCTTGTTAATGAAGTGTTGTGCTGCTGTCCCTTCATAAAGTGCAGCTTTTTTCCATTAATTTAATTGCTGTGCTGCTGTTTTAATAAATTGTAGTGATTCCCTTCTTGGCTGTGATCTCTATCTTGGCAATAGGACAGCATGGGAATCTTCCTTGGCAGAATTACATCATGGGAATATTACAGACGTCCCGTACTCAATTTGCTTGTCCTCCAACAATTGTAAATTTGGGTGTTCAAGAATTGATGTTCCTTCTCATGTGGCATCTTCAAGTGGTAAATTTTTCCAATGAACTAAATACTCTGTGATACTTCTATTTCTTAACCTTTCTTCATGAGGCTCAAGGATGGCTTTGGGTATTAAAATCAACTTGCCTTCGTCGTCTAATGGTGGTAGCTCTATAGAATTGGTAATATGTTGGCCAAGTGCCCTTTTTAGGCACGAAACATGAAAAACGTTATATATTCGACTACAACTTGGTAATTTTAGCTCGTAAGCAACCTCTCCCACCGTCCTCGTGACTTTATATGGTCCTTAAAAACATGGTTTGAGTTTCTTGGCTCCACTTTGCTTGATAGAGGTCTGCCTATAGGACTGTAAACGCAAATATATCATGTCCCCTACTTCAAAGTTCCGTTCCGTTCTATGCTAATCTGCATATAGCTTTTGTTGATTTTGTGCTTGCTGAAGATTACCCTTGAGAGTCCTAAGGATATCTTGACTTTGTTGGATTAAGTCTTTAGCTCCTAGAACTCTACTATTTGGAATGACCAAGTTCACGAAAGATTGCACATTGTACCCGTACAAAGCTTTGAAGGGTGTCATTTCAAGTGACATGTGATGAGAGGAATTATAGCATAATTCTCCCAAGTGCAACCATTTGATCCATGCATTTTGTTGCCCTAATAAATAATTCCTTAAATACCCTTCAATCCATTTATTGACGCCTTCTGCTTGACCATCCATTTGAGGATGATAACTTGTACTTGGGGTACGTTCAGTGCCTAGTAGGTGAAAGAGTTCTTGCCAAAATGAGCTCATAAACCTGCTATCTCTGTCACTAACAATGTTCTTTGGCAGCCCATGTAATCTAAGATATCTTTAAAAAATATTCCAGCTACCAAGGGGGCATCATACTTAGTGGGGAGAGGAAATAAATTAGCATACTTCGTCAAACGGTCAACAACTACATAGAGGCAACTCTTCCCTTGAACCACGGGCAATCCAGTAACAAAATCCATTGAAATACCTTCCCATTTTTTAGTAGGGATGCCTAGGGGTTGCAACAAACCTGTTGGAAATTCATGCTCTATTTTTCTCCGTTGGCAAGTAGGAAACCCCTGAATGTACTTAAGAACTTCACTCTTAAGCCCTTTCCAAAAGAACATTTCTCTTGTTTGTCTTAAGATAACTTGGATGGCTTGCCAAAGGGTTGTTATGAATAGCCTTTAACATTTTATGCTTAACTTTTGATTCTGGTACCAAGAAGATTTTGTTTTTATACAAAATGAGACCTACTACCTTTTATCGTTCATTCACAATTTTTCCCTCTAAGATCGCATTAGCGAACTCATTTTTAACATATTTAGCTATTATGAAAACCTTCCAATCAACTGCAATTGTAGATATGGAGCACAAAGATGGTTTTCTCGATAATGCATCCGTCACAACATTATTCTTTCCTTTCACATATTCGATGTCGAAATCAAAGGTTTGAACCTTGCTCACCTATTTTTGTTGTCTATTGTTTAAATCCTTCTGACTTAAGAAAAATTTCAGAGTATTATGATCCGTTCTCACCTCGAATTTCCCACATACCAAATATTGACGGAACTTGGCCAGCGCATGCATGATTGCCAACATTTTTTTATTGTATATAAAGTACTTGTGCTCATGATCTTTCAGTTTCTGGCTTTCGAACACAATTGGATGACCTTGCTGCATTAGGAGAACACTGATTCCTTCCCCTGATACGTCGCATTCCAGCACAAAGGGTAATGAGAAATTTGGTACAGCCAACACGGGGCATGAACTCATTTCTTTTTTAAGATCAACAAATGTTGATTTAACAATTTCAGTCCAATGAAAAGCTCCCTTTTTGGTTAAATTAGTCAAAGGGGCAGTTATCCGAGAGAACCTTTTAACAAACCTTCGATGGTAAGTGCTTAACCCCAAGAATCCTCTTAATTGAGTCATGTTAGTAGGAGGGGGCCAATATGATATAGCTTGGATTTTATCTTGATCGATGTGTACTCCTTGTCTATTGATGACATACCCCAAGTATAAAATTTTCGTCGTTCCAAACTCACATTTAGACATTTCAGAAGAAAGAGATTGCTGCTCCAATATTTCCAGTACTATGTCTAAATGTTTCAAGTGTTCCTCCCATGATGTACTATATATCAATATATCATCGAAGAAAACCAACACAGTTTCTCAAATGTTTACCGAATATATGATTCATACAGGACTGAAAGATCGCTGGAGCGTTAGTCAATCCGAAAGGCATAACCCAAAACTCAAAATGCCCATAATGACATCTGAATGCTGTTTTTTGAACATATTCCTCTCGCATTCGTATTTGATGCTATCCTGATTTTAAATCGATTTTGACAAAGAAACTAGCTCCATGAAGCTCATCAATTAATTCATTCAATCCTTGGTATCGAATATCTATTCTTAATATTTTTTTATTCAATTGACTGTAGTCTATGCACATTCTCAATGTGCCATCTTTCTTCTTGACTAGGACCACGGATGAGGCGAAAGGGCTTGAACTTGGCCTAATATGTCCCATCTCCAACAATTCTTTGATAGCTTTTTCAATTTCATCTTTATAGATTTTGGGGTGGCGGTAAAGTGTAATTATTATTGGCTTGGTACCGGTTTCTAACTCAATAATATGTTGAAAACCTCTATCCGGTGGCAACCCATGTGGGATATTCTCAAAGACCTTAGCATGTTTAGAAATTATGGGCTGAATATCTTCATGATGTCTTTGTGATTCCGATTTTGTAGAACTCACAAAACATTGTGTTGCCCATGAAACTTGGCCTTTCCTGAATGCCCTTTCCATCCTCTTGGCTGTAACCATTTGGGGGGCTCCATTAGCCATACCTTGAAAAACCATTTCCTTCCCATCTATTTTAAATTTTAATTCCATGGTTTGATAGTTTTGGGTAAATTCCCCCAAGGAATGTAGCCATTGTACATCTAGTACCAAATCTGTTTCGCCAATACCCACTACATAGAAATCATCATTTATTTGATGTCTCCCCAACGTGAGATGGAGTCGTGGAATTCTTCGAGTGCATGGAATGGTAAAACCATTAGCAACTGTGAGCTTAAAACCTTGAAATTCTTCTGTTTTTAAACCCATTTTTGTTACCAACCTTTCGTCAATGAAGTTGTGGGTGGCCTCACTATCTATTAATACGGTGATTTTCTATCTTTGTAGACTCCCTCTTACTTTAAAGGGATGGTATCTCGGAGCTCCTGATAAAGTTGCAAAGGTACCCTCCAATGTCTTTTCCCCTTCTAATTCATGTATTGTTTTTTCAGCGATGACCTCTTCTTCGTTGGGTTCACCATTTGAAACAACTTCGATATAATGGACTTTCCCCTTTCCCAAACGGTGACTTGGTACCCAAGGGTCCTCACAAGTGAAGCATAAGTTTTTCCTCCTTAGCTCATTTCTTGTTTTTGTTTCTTTACCTGTTTTGGGTGGGTCTCCTGGTTGGAATCCTCCTATTTGGAATGGTTTTCTTTGTTTGCTATAGGGTGTTGTCCCTTGCTTTCCTGAAGGCATGGTTCGTGGCTGTCCATTTTTGGTTATTCTTGGTTGTATAAATGGCAGAACTTTATTCCTTGGTGTTGATGTCTCTAAATCTAGTGCTTTTTTAATTGTTTCTTGGAGAGAGGGAGGATTAAAGGTTTTGACTAAACCCTTGAGTGGCTTAATCAATCCTTCTATGAACAATACTATGAGCCTCCTTTCAGTAATGTATGGAACCATCACGGCAAGCATCTGAAAATTTGCCACATGGTCTTCCACATTGCTACTTTGTTTTAATAATGCCAATTCCTGGAAATGAATTTCGAGGTCAATTCTATCAAATCTTTCTATCAACCTCTTAGTAAATTTGTCATATGATTTAATAAGATCATGCCTCTGTGTAATCCGTTCGTGTGACCACCATTCATGAGCTATTCCTTCGAGATGAAGGGTTGCGAATTTTATTTCTTCTTCCATCATAGGTTGGAGAGATATGTATCTAATTTTTGGATCCATGCTTGAGTTGTGCATTTGTTAGAGCCGTCAAAAGTCGACAAAGTTAACTTACCTAATGCATGTTGAAAATCTTTTTGATTATTTTGAGGTCTATGCTTTGTTCTAGTGCCATTACGATTTCTTTTCATTTCCATGAACTTTGTGAGCGATATTTCTCTTCGTAAATCATCTGAAAGGGCTCAGTATTCTTCAAAATCAGCTGTAAGGTCCTCTCCAAATGAAGTTTGGGTTTCTTCTTTCATACTTGATTCTACTCTTGAAATAAATTTGGGCTGAAAAGGTCTGTTGAATAACTTGTGGTTGTTTTGCGTAAGATTTTATTATGGCTAGTATTAGAACGATCATTTTCACCATTTTGATATCTATGAGTTGTCATAGATTGCATTGCGAGGGCTAATTGAGTCATTGTATTAGCCAATTGTTCTTGACCTTGGATAAGCCTATCAATCTGTTTCTTCCATATTTGTCCTTTCTTCTTCCTTTTCTATTTCTTCTCTTTGCTGACCGGAGCCTTTATTATTATTTCTCAAATGATAGCTGATTTCTTTATCTTTGCCTTGCATGAAGGTTACGTTCCACAGGTTGACAGGATGAAGAGCTCTGATACCACTGTAATATTTCGAACTGGAATAATATATAGAAATTTGATTTTCCTTGAAATTCCATTTAAAAATAAATAAATATAGAATTTGTACTTTAGAATAATTTATTTAAATTAAATGAATTTTATTATATAATTTCAGATTTCGAATATCACAATAAGGTCTCAAGGGTTTACGTCTTTGAGTTGGGATTACAAAGGTTTTTGTCCTTGTATCCAATCTTACTGTTGAGGGGTTTCCTCGTCAATTGTAATCATAAGCATTACGCTTATACAGGTTTAAATGTTTAATACATAAATGATTGGATGATTTCCTTCCATTCCCATAATGTTGTTTTAACATATTACTAAATAATTAATAACTAACTACTGTTTAGTGAGTGATTCCCATAATGAATTGCCTGTTGTTCCTATGTGTGGCGATCTTGTTCATGAAGTGCTGCCCTGCTGTCCCTTCATAAAGTGCAGTGATTTTCTATTAATTTAATTGCTGCACTGCTGTTTTAATAAACTGTAGTGATTCCCTTCTTGGCTGTGATCTGTGTCTTGGCAATAGGACAGCGTGGGAAACTTCCTTGGCAGAATTACGGTGTGGGGATATTACACACACACACACACACATATATACAGACAAACTATAAAACTAACTAGAAGAGATGTGATGTTTTGGGACTAATCTTAGCAATACAACCATTATATTATTACATGTGTACAATATTGTTCATTTCAGAAAGCAGGCTTTTTTTTTTTCTCAACTTTGATTTTTATTCTATGGCTTTTGTACATTTTAACTTGCTTAGGGTTTACCCACTTTGGTCTACCCTGTCTTATTAGTTGTATTATTTCATATATTTAGTTTTATGCAGTTTATTTATAGTTAGAGTTTCTTTTAGCATTCGTGATTAGCTATTACATTTTGCTATACTTTTTTGAATTCCACAGACCTACTTTGGTCATTTGTGGGCATCAATTAATTCTTTATGGATGACTAAGCCAAGTGAATGTTTTAAACATCAAATGCTTTTGAAAGTATATAAAATCAAAGTCAAATGTTTTGAAGATGAATATAATCAGTGCCAATTGTCTTAATAAATAGGATTAAAAACCAATAAGATGACCACATTTACCTTTTACAAATCATGGTATTATGTGCCAAGAAAATCACTATAAGCAACACTCAATTAAGATCTCATCTCTGTCTAGTGGTTAAAATTTTCTAGACATAGTGTAGAGGTTTCTCGTTAGTGCCTCAACCAACCTATTCAATGCATTCCACTAGGAGTGGTATCCATTGATTGAAACACCACAAGTGGCTAATGCCACTTAGGATATTCTAAGCAGCATTTCTTGTTGCTAATACCCCGGGGTGCTAGGAATTAGAGGTTCCAAACAGTTAATATTAAACACATGACAAAAACGAAAATCAAACAATCAACCGAGTAAACAATTACGACAAATACCACAACTTAACAATACCAGTATGTGAGATAAGGAGAGTGAACAGGGCAGGTGGGTAATAAGGTTGTGCGTGTGTGCTGTTCTCCCTGATTCTGTTTTGGAAATGTCCGCCTCGATATGCCTTCCTCTCCCCTATGATTCCATCCCTCTGGGTACAACTGCTGCGAGGGGAAAAATCCTGTCCTGCATCCACCTCAAGCCAACAGGAGGTGGTTAGTCCCAGACAATAATATATCAATAGCCGAAGCAACTGAAATGAAATACATGCCACTGAATGAAAACAGCTAACAAGAAATGCTATTTCAATTATTAATATGCTGGTATAACATTAATTACATGCCATCGTATGCTAAAAACAAAATTAAAGCTTTTCATAATTATGGCAGTTATTCCACTGAAATGATACTTGCATAAACTAAATAAACTAGAAATTAAGCCCATTTATTCAGATACTAGTGTTTTCTAGGATAGGTTGGAAATGGGGTTTGACAAGCCACCAGTGTTATTGGATGCGACAGTTGGCTTTGATTGCCTCATTACATACATGTTTTTTGTCCATATCGAAAACATTACTATCTTGGTCATTGTACATCCCGTAAGTACCCTTAATAATTTGGCCAAGAAAAAAATCTGTAGGTTGGGCCTTCATGTTGATGCTTCTGAAAATGTTTCCGTAAGAGTCCCAGGGCACTAAAATATTCAATGCTTAGGTGTGGTGAATAACCTAGAGCTAACTGTTGGTGGTTATACTCTTAAAAGACAAATTTTATGTTGTAGATGTTGGGGCTGTATATGTTGTTTTAGATGTACATTAGTTGTACTCACTTGGGACATACTCTACAAATCATTTAAATGGTTCCTTACATTAAAGGGGACCGTGAGTACACTATCAAGTCTTTACCTCCTAAGGATATAAAGTTGGTTGATTCCCATTTTGATGGAGGATATTTTGAAGAAGGGCCATTTTTGTTTTATGGCTCATCTCTGCTGTCTGGATACCAACTCCTTTGATCAACAATATCGAATCCCAGGAATTTCAATTTTTCTGCATAAATATCATACAGTTTTCCAAGAGTTTCCAAAGAGTCTTTCACCAGATAGGGGATTATAACATATCATTAAGCTAGATCGTACAAAGGGGCCCATAGTGGCTTGTCCTTACAGGTATGGGAAGTTTAGAAAAACAGCAATTGAGTGGATGGTGCTGGAATTATTTTCAATTGTAAGAGACCTTAGCTAGAGCTCTTGTATTTTCCAAGAAGAAGGATGGGTCTTATCGTGTAATATGTATCAATTACGAAGCTTTAAATAAGATTACAATCAGGAACAAATTCCCAATTCCTAGGACTGATGATCTGTTGGGTGAGCTCCATGGGGCCAAATATCTTTCCAAGATTGATCTCTGGTCGAGATGCTATCAAATTCTAATACAGATGCAAGGCCGGGAGAAGATAACCTTTCACATTCATTGGGGGAACTATCAATTCAAAGTTATGCCATTTGGGTTATGTAATGCCTTTGCCACCTTTCAAGCATTGGTGAATAAGATATTTAGCAAAGTCCTTTTCAAGTTTGACCTTTTTTTTGAATATATTTTGGTTTTACAACAGAACAGTAGAACATTTACGACATTTGGATATGGTACTTCAAATAATATCCAATGAAAGGTTGTATGCAAAGGAATCTATGCTTGAATTTGCCAAGCAAGCCTTGGAATACCTTGGACACATCATTTCTTCAGAAGCTGTCTATACAAATCCCACACAGATAAGGGCCACATGTGATTGGTTTGTCCCCTATGTTTCCAGGAAATGGAAATGAAAATGGATCCAAAACGCAGAGATGTGGAGTTTAAAAAACCTTTGTTTTGGAAACTTCATGGAAATGTCCGTACAATATACCATAAAAAATATAAATATATGAAAAAAAATGCATAATACTCATTTTTAGTCCATAAAAGATAAAACACAAAAAAATATATTATTCATGTAACTATATTAAAACACTCGGGTAACCTTCGGCTACCCACGGGTTTCCTGCAAAAATTTCCCAAATGGTTACTCTTTCCATTTACCGCAGGTTGGTTAGCAGTCTGAAACCCACAGTTTACAGTGGGTAACTAACTGCGGGTTTCAGGGTGCTAACCGGCCCTGACCTAGCTTCCTCCAAAACATATCAAAACGGCAAAAAAACCCCATCTTTTTAACTCTTTTCTGTCACAATTTTTGCTGTTTTTGTGCATTGGCAATTGGTGAATGACTGTCTACAATGATTTCTCGACATTCAATTCATTTTTTTATGTATTTCAGTGTATTATATATTTTTTAAAGTAGCGATAAAATTGCCGAATAATTGTCGAGTCATGAGTACGGGTCAAATTTTTTGGCTGCCAAGTAATTACAGTTTACAAGTTTTTTTACTATGCATGAAAGCTCAAAACACTTAAAATTTCACATGTTCATGAAACATGTGGCATATCATGTGTTACAACACATGTTCAAACTTTAAAGACAAAATTAAATTCAAATAATTATAATCTAGAATACATCATCTAGAATGTCCTCGAAATCATGCATGCTAGTCTCTCTAGCTCCACTCTCCACCCCTTGTGTAGAACTCCCTTGAAGATGCTCCATGCTTCCAAATTCCTCTTCAAGTTGCTGCTAAATTCCTCCTTGCTCTTGTAAAAAAGTAATGGGTGCCTCCAAACTCACCCTTCTTGTAATGGTTGCCTCTAAACTCGTCCTTCTTGTAATGGTTTCCTCGTAAATTCCTCCTTGCTCTTGTAAAAAACAGCAATGATGAGAGTGTGTTTTGCCATTGCATTGTGTGTGTTTATGTAGGTTTAACATAGAGTATTCTAGAAGATTAGGGCCTGTTTAATGTTTTAGCTGTTTTTTTGACTTAGTTTGCTGCCAGAAATGCCCAACATGTGCCAAAAATGTCTAGAAAGTTTTTGAACGTTTCTGGCATGAGCCCGAACTTTTTCAGCCATTTCTGGAGCGTTTTTGGAAGCGTTTCGTACTGGAAATGTTTTTGGGCAGAAACAGGGGGGGCTGGGATGTTTTCCTACAACATAGCTTGGCCCTAAAAGTCTTAAGAAGCTTCATGGTTTCTTAGTACTAGTAGGTTTGTCAATAACATCTCTACAATATCCAGGACTTTGACAAAACTCACCAAGAGAGATGCTTTCTATTGGTCCCTTGAGGCATATGAAGCTTTCAAAGGTCCCATGTAGGTTCTTGTCTCAGATTTAGTGTTCACTACTCTTAATTTTTCCAAGCTATTTGTAATTGAGTGTGACACCTCTAGATCTAGATGTCATGCGTGCAGTGGCCAAGTGGTTTCAATTCCTTCTAGGTAATAAATTCCTCATCTAGATTGATTACCTCAACGTTAAACATTTGTTGACTTGAGCGACACATATAAAGGAATAACTAAAATGGATTAATTGACTCCAAGCATTTGATTTTGAGATTACACAGGGAAAGAAAATGTAGTAGCTGATGCTTTATCTCGTCAGTTTGAGTTGTCAATCCTCCTTGTGATCTCCATTAGCAAACTCGCTTGGACATTTGAGCTTTTGCAAGACTACATTGTTGACCCTATCACTATGCGAGTCAAACGAGACATCACTAATGGCAAGAAGGGGAGGAAATGGACTGTCCGAAATGGAGTTATCTTCTTCATTTATCACATATAAGGAGTGGCTCCCCACTTATTCAAAAGACTTTAGTGCATGGTCATGTATTTATTTATGTAGGGCAGGTTGGATTTCAGAAAACAAACAAGAACATAAGGCCCATATTCTAGTTGTAGAACATGGAATCTAATAGTATGAAAGTGCTCCATCTATAAGATGTCTTCATTCAAATGCTATCCCCAATCAGAGGTGGGAGGTGGTGTCCATGGACTTCATTTGAGGCCTTCCACAATTAGATGGTAAAGATCAATTTTTTGTGGTCATGGATCATTTAACAAAGTATGCTCATTTCATTCACATGACAAAAGTTGGGTTCAATGTTCCTAGGTTGTGAAGTAGTACTTAAAAAAGATTTTATAGTGGCATGGGATCACCCAATACATCATTTGTGATAGCGATCCAATATTCTCAAGTCATTTCTGGTAGGAATTATGTAGGCTTGTAGGGGTGACATTCAACATGAGTATCACATACCACCCTCAATCTGATGAGCAAACAAGGGTAGTGAACAAATGTTTGGAAGGGTATTTGAGCATGTACATTGGGAACAAGAAGAACAAGAACAAGTACATTGGGAACATACTTTATAAGTGGCGGGCATGTTGTGTACCTAGACACAATAAAGTGTGAATGGTATATTATGCCCTTAGGCCTATAGTATATCATATTTTATTAGTGGTCATATTATGTTTAAATTATTAAAGTTGTCATGTAATCACGGTTTCCGAGGGCTTCCTTCCATCGAGTAGAAGATGGGGAGAAACCTAAGGTTTGTACTCTTATCATTCTTATCATTAATTTAATGCAAAGTACAGTCACTTGACCTCTTGTGTCTCCTAACAGTGGGATTGCAGGTGTAAATCTATCTTGGTTGTGTGGGTGCTCCCCTAAGTCACAAAATTCGCCGCATTTAATGGATGAAATTTGTTTTTTTTGATTTTAAACATATAGCATAAAATTTGTTGAAATTCCCCTGTTAAATTTGTACAAAATTATTTTTTTCTAAAAACCCTAAAATTGGTCAAAAAAAACCTGTGAAATTCACATGTCTATGTCACAGAGTTTATTATGGGATGCTGAATTCCTTCCATGCAAAAGCCATTGCAAAGTGCATAGACTTCATTAAATGTTCTTCAGCGATGGATTCCAAACTAGTTATATTATACTAAGCGACACTAAGTGATGGTGTAATATGTATTGCAAAGTTCTTTTTTTTAGAGTGGAAATGGTGCCCTCTAAGTTGTACAATGATGGTGTGACGGTAATAAATGGTTGAGTAAACCCGATCTATTGTATATACACACAAAAACATAGTATTTGTACAGTGTTGAATGCCCTATTAAGTCTTCAACTATGGAAAATTATCAGCCCATTCTGACAAATTGAAGCGGCAACGTATAAAACACACATAGGTCATATCCTTATGGCATTCTCGCTTCCTAGAACTTAATATTGCTATTGGTTGTATTTTTAGTCCCATTGACCTACTTTTGGTCATCTATGGACATTAATATAACTTCTTTCTTTCTTTTGCCTTCTGTTGCCAAACACGAGTGTCGTGGAGAGTATTCACAAATTGCATTTAGGTTTTAGTTTTTTTTAGATTTGTTTTTAAACGGTTTAATATTCATTGATATTTTCTATTTAATAAACATTTATATAGATGTTTATATAAATTTATAAATATCTTTATGACTATTAGTTTAAAATAAATACTAAATAATTATTTAATTATTGTAATAAATGTTTATTAAGTGTAAACCTTAATTTATAAATATAAATATTTATACTTTTATTTATTTTTATTATTTGGGCAATGTCAACATTAATATTTTGAATTTGGGTTGTTTGTTTATTCTTTATTATTGCTTAATGTGAACATTAATTTAAATTTTAATATTTTGAATTATTAAAATAACTAGTGCAAATATCTTAAATACATCTATTTGAAATATGCCGAGAGATATCAATCTCAAGGTTCTTATCTTAGATTTTTCGCATCCCAGATTCATTCATAATTGCATTACCTTCTCTGCCAATTTTCCATTGACTTGTGACAAATGGCATCAATCTAGTTACGCTACTGTGTCTGGGTCGAAAAAATATTTATGCAAAAAAGGGCTCAAAACTCCACCATATGGCCATGATATTAAATTTTTTCGATTGACTTCTAGCAAATAGAAAAAGCTGTTAAGTGACAGTCAAACGAATGCCAAATTTACGGTTGTAATTGTCATATGATGGTTAAATAGACATCAAATATAAGATTAAAGTGATAGTTACCGAAATCGTGATTAATCGTGAACTTTAGATGATTTATTGAACTCTAGAAATCATGGTTTTAATAGTCAAACAATCAACCGACCAAAAAATCGCCAAAAATTGCGAGTTTTTGAAAATACACGATTTGTATGCAATTTTTGACTATATATATTAAAAAAATAGATTTAATTTTGGTCATTTTCAAATGATTTTAAGAGATTTTTGGGATTTTCAAGGGATAGTCCAGGTAAATCGAAAAGCCCAAGGCAAAGTGAGAAGACCAATCTAAAACCCTAACCCTAACCCTAATCCTATTGAGGAAGAAAACCAACTTGTAGCAATTGGAACACCATCTGATCTGACACTTGTTGGTAAAGAATCACACAACAATATCTATTGCGCTTTGTATGAGAAAAGACAATCTAAAGCAAATCATTTCGTAAACATAGACGTCACAAATGTTGCGGGCATTGAAGTAACAAAAATATAGTGTGTTGAGGATGACTTAGAAATGAAAAAAATGGTGAATATTGCTTCGACAATGAAGAATTTGAAGGTTATGGAAGAGGAAAAATGTGCCTTGCTTCGGGGTTTTTGCCCCTCGGCCTTGCCTTGTACCCCATTGGGGGTTGTCACCCCTAGACCCTTGCTTTTGGATACCAAAACCAAAGAAGAAATCGGTAGGGGAGCTATGCCAATAAAAATTGCTATTTTTTTGAGTTTGCCTCATAGATGCAGTTGAAATATAGCTATTCCTTCTACATTAGTGTTGCAAAAAGTGTTAAATTTTGATTGAATTGTGCATGTTACAATGTTGACAAAATTTGTGTTTGCAACAAGATGGTGGGGTTTCTTTGGCAAAGAAACCAAACACCGATGGATGGCGATGTGCATTTCGAGCTAGCCATACAGTTCATCCGCTTGCGAGTGTAGTTAGAGTGTGTTTGAGCATATACATTCGAAAAAACACAATCAACTCACTCAAAAATAGATGAATGATTTGGTGTTTGTCCAGTACAATTTTTGCCTGAAGATGAATAAAGCTCAAGGTTAAGAAATGTTGCATTTCTAATTCTCAATTCATATGATAAGTTGATTTATATTCTTTAAAGTATTATTCGCCAAAGTTGATTTGTATGCATTCTATTTGATAATGTTAGGTACCATTGAAGAAGATCAACGGATCGACCTTGTTGAGATCGATCCAGAATCCGAATGGATCGAAAATAATGATGATCCTATTTATGATGAAACTGACTTCGACTTGTTGGAGAATGGTGGGTATGACATTGAGTTCATCTCTCAAATAAGACGAGACTCTAACCTTGGAGCTTCAACATCTAGACCTGCCAATCCCCAGTCTACCTTGTTGCCATTGGCTCCCTCCCTTTTTTGTTCCTTTGTAAACGACAATAGTAAGCATTTAGAATTGCAAATGTAATGAAATTGAATAGTATGAAAATTAATGAAAGTGATTTCGATAATGTACAATCTCATTTATCTTCCTCTCATAATTTGTATCTATTCTCTATGCAATTAAAATGCCTAATATGTATCTCTATGGAATAGAAATTTCTTTAAATTGAAACAAAAAAAGTTTTTTCTTTTTTTCCATATTTTTCGGCGGTTTTAAGTTTTTCTGATTTTTCCTTGATTGATCATTTTTTTTTTAAAAACATTTATACTTCTAAAGAAATGATTTTTTCTCCAAATGGTTTTTGCTACTATGAGTTAAACATAAAAGTGAACAACTCACTACATTACACTCCACCCCATTGTTGCCATTGTAGTATACCTATCGGCATAATAAAAAAGTAGATTTATATTCTTCGAACTTAATCATGATTTTTTTGTAATTTTTATTGGCTAGCAAGCTTCTTTCTAATTTTATGCTCGCTGAACATCAACCTTGTGACTTGGGTGGTCCCATTATTTTTGTTGCATATTTTTCCATTTTTGCTTATATTTTCGGATTTGCTCTCATGAATGCTGCAGTATCCTTTGCAAGGCACAAGAAGAAACAACAAACCATTTTATTGCCATTTCTTTTATGCCTTTAAAATCTGGAGCTAGTTGTTGAAGAAATTATGAGCTGGGCCTCCCCTCCATCCATCAAGGCAATGTCCTCATTCCCGTGTTTAAGCAAAAGCTTGGCACCTCTGTGGGAAGCTACCCCATTTGTGATACTATGGAGCTTCTGGATAGAACGAAATAAAAGGATCTTTTAGGAAACAAAACTTTCTTGGGAAAGGTGTGTTGTTGGGATAGAAGCAACCTTATCAGTTTGGGCTTCATTGTAGTTAAAGGTTGACCCCTAAAAACTTCAGACATGGGACAAAACATTGCTGGACCATTGGCTGGGCTTCAAAATTATATTTGCTAAGGGGTTAAAACACAAGACGCAAAAATTCCATGAGGATTCAGGCTAAATGGAAAGCTCACCTGCCCACCCTTTTCCAATTGGCAAAAGAAAAGACTCAATTCGGCAATCCCAAAATTGTAGGGCAGGGTGCCTCTTAAGAGATCTTAATGTCATTTTTTTTGAAGCCTCATCTACCTTTATTCAAATTTTTGGCACCAATAATGACCTTCAGGCAATAGGTTGTTCGAAGGATTGAAATTAGCACTTTCTATGTGTCACCAACGTTGAGCAGTGGAAGGTGATTGCCCAGTTAATAATTAATGCATTGACTAAAGGATGGACTCCCAGTTGGAAGCTAGAAAGCATTATTAAAGATGCATTGAATAAAGGATCAAGTCCCAGTTGGATGTTGGAAAGCATTCTTAAAGGATCCAAGGACATAATATCCAAATTCTCTTCTGTCTGCGTCCAACATTGCTTGAAGGAAATCAATGCCCCAATGGATTTGCTAGCAAATGCAAGTGTGCTGCAAGATCTGTTAGCTACTATGCTTAGCTTTTGATCGGAAAATTGGGAGGGTCGTCAATCCCTCCTCCTTAAGGATTCGCTTTATTCTTATGGAATAAAACCCGGTTTGCTTGATTCAATAGACTAAATAAGGCCTCAAGGCCAAGCAATCATTTCAAAGAACAATAATTATCTAAACTGACAAATATTTTAGTATTCCCCCATTAATCTTAAAGGCCTTTATCATGCATGGCACCTATGCAAATTTTACCGTCTACATAAAATTTCTATCTTGAAATATTTATTGATCTCAAAAGTGTCAAAGGATTACGTTGGGCTATGACGCAGGAGGGGTATCATGTAGAATCCACCTCTAAATCCATTCTTAATTTTTGACATGCAGTCACCGTGACTTGACGTGCAGTCACCTTGACTCTTTGTCCCGCTTGACAGTTCCTCTTAGGACAATGTGCTTCTGTGTCATCTTGAAGGTCAAGTTCCTATCCTAGACCAATGGGTTATGGATCCACTGTGTTATCTTCTTCTGCATCAGACAAAGTACTATTGTTGTAGGTATATTAAATTAATATCTTAGGGACTAAGAGTGTTGTAAGGCAACATATAATCCATTGGTAAACCTGCTGACTTTAATCAAACTCAATCTTTAATGTAGGGTTGATCTTCTTAGCTGGTAAGGGTTTGTCCCTTACGAATCTATTCAATACCTTTGTCCTTATCCTATGACTAGCTAGGCATTCAATGGTCTTTAGTGATTGCACTTGACTAGATTTATCAATACAATATTCATTTTACTAGGACATCATGGTATTTATACTAACAAGCCTTTTTTGTCACATAACTTGTTGATTCTGAGAACAAAGCAATTATAATAATGTACTTCGAAAGGATAGGAATGTCATCCACTTGACAACGCCATTGCAGGGACTCCGTGTAGGCAACATTGATATCATTCCTTTGACACTATTTTATCGGATACGACTGTCTAGGGTCATGGAAACGCCAGGGAGTGGGGATATGGTACGAAGTGGCGACGATCTGTGGGGGATACGGGCAGGGCACGTCTTGCCCCCTGCGGATACGGCCGGCTACGCCCATGGATGTAGTTGGCCGTATCCATAGGGGGCAAGACGTGCCCTGCTTGTATCCCCCGATACTAACAAGCCTTTTTTGTTACATAACTTGTTGACTCCGAGAACAAAGCAGTTATAATAATGTACTTTGAAAAGATAGGAATGTCATCCACTTGACAGAGCCATTGCAGGGACTCCATGTAGGCAACATTGATGTCATTCCTTTGACACTACGTTATTGGATACGACAGTCTAGGGTCACGGAATCACCAGGGAGTAGGGATATAGTATGAAGCGGCGACGATCCGCAGGGGATACGGGCAGGGCACGTCTTGCACCTTGCGGATACGGCCAGCTACGTCCATATCCACTGCGATAACCCTAACTTCCGCTGCGTTTGGTAAAAGCAAACATTCTCCGCTGCGTTTGTTCTCTGACTCCCTGTGTTTCTTCTCTGACTCTTCACGACTGTGTTTGTTCACGGACGTGACTGAGGCTGTGTTCACCGCTGCCATTGCCGTTTGTTCTCCTTGCCATCGTCATTGCGTTCTCCCTGCTGTCGCCCGTGGCTCTTGCAGTCATCGCTGTCGTGGCCTGTCACCCTTGTCGTTTGCCCCGACTGGAATGTGTCATATGCCTTTGTTTTTTAAAATTTATAACTTTGTTTTTTTTTCATTGTTTAAAATTTTAAATAATAATAATAATAATTATTATTAATATCAAATTAATATTATATACTTATAGTTTAAATTTTAAATATTATATAGTTAATATAATAATATTTATTATTTAAAGACTTAAAGTCTAAAGTCTAAAGATTATATTTATAATTTATTAATTTATATTTAAACATTATACTATATATAGTAAGTTAATTAATAATTTGAAAATTTCGACTAGATTTAATTTTTGTCCATACTGGTAAGTTGTAACATTTGCATTATGTACTTGTAATAATAAATAAGACTAATCTAAGTTCAACAATTGAATATAATGATATTTGGCATTGAATTATTAGTATGTTTTGTGGTTATTTAACTTATTATGTTTCTTCTACGCATATTATGTGTTTAATTTTGTTTATATGTTTATATTTTTTAATTTTTTATATATATTTTTGTTTGGCCGTATCCAGCCGTATCCAAACCCCCCAGAAAAAAGTTGCCGTATCCTTGTATCCGATTCTCGTACCCGTATCCGTACCCGTATATGTATTGGCAACTTAGCTTTGACAACCTAGGATTAAGCCTTAGAAGGCATACTTTGATGGCACTACTTATGGTTAATACTTTTCCTTGCAAAACTGGTCTAGGCGATTGATGTCATTCCTTTGACAACCTAGGATTAAGCCTTAGAAGGCATACTTTGATGGCATGACTTATGGTAAATACCCTTCCTTCTGGAACTGGTCTAGGCCATTGAAAAGAGCATATATACTGGAGGTGCATGCAGGGCTTAGTGTAGAACTGATCTAGGCCATTGAAAAGAGCGCATATACTGGAAAAGCACATCATTAAGTCACATATTTTGCCCATGCCTTTATCAAAATTCAGCGTTCCTCTCCTATTGTTCTCTAAGTTAGGTGTGAGCATGTCACATGTCAACAATCTATAGGCTTACTTAAGCTAGATAGATATACACTCTTTACTGAACTTCTTAACAGAGAAAGACACCTTGTGTCGTGCAAAACCACAAGTTTTTCAACATGCCAAAAATGAAGTAGGTCTTGGATCAAAATAGGGTTACAACTACCACTTAATATAAGTATTTTCCCTTTTATCAATTTTCTTAACAGGACCTCATTATCCTTTAAACACAACTCGTATTGATCTCAATATGTATGTATAAGGACATACACATACTTTTAGGATAATGAGCAGTACGAGTTATCAATTTCCATCAGTTAAGAAGGTTAGACTATTTCATTAGTCCTTGCCCACAACATTGCTGTTCTCATATACCTATTTAGTGTATACATGAGCAGGTCATACTGAGTCAGGATTCACAAGAACTATTATGCCTTAACCCTAACCCTTTTGGTCTGAGAAAAGATATAAATTCATGTTGAATGTTGCCTTATACTATACAGACTAGAGCAGGGGGCAAATCATTACTAGATTTCACTTTTGAGGATATATATCTCCCAGTGCCCTGCCCTAATCTTACCAATGTTAGAGCCTTAAGGGTATTTTTTATAATAATATTGCAAACTCTTGTTCAACAATCATACAATCTTTATAGGGTTAACAAAATCCTTTCTCTCAAGTATAATATCAACAGTATGCCCTAATTCAGAATATTCCTTTTGTTATTTTCAGACTTCTCCACAAGAGTTTTGGTCTTCACTGGAGCAGAGCATAATAAGTCAGGCACCCAGGCCAGGTTGGAAAAAGGCTACACCCTTATTGAACTTGTAAGTTTAAGATGACAAAGAAAAGCTTATTAGAACAGGTTTGTTAACCTTATACCCATTTCCATATTCAATCTAGCTTTAACAGTTTAGTATGTAATCAAGCCTCTAGATGTTGCAACCTCAATGATCTTTATTTATTCTTACTATTTATGTAGTAGGCGGTCTTTAGTATTTTTAAAGAAATCTATGAATGCATAAGTTCAGATAGGAGGACAAAACAGATCCCTTACAATAGGTCTGAATTGACCTAACTCAGTTCGGTACAATATTGGGCAGGATATGCCATCTTGCAAATAGCCAACTTTCCATTACTGGAACAGAATTGGCAAAGAGAGAGAGAGAGCTAACATGCTGGGCCGTGACACAGACCAAAAGCAGACAGAGTATCACGGGAAGCATTGTTTCAGTACTGGAGAACTTACCATCCGCTGTTACAAACTTACTCAATGCTTTGACTCCTGAACTTGAAATGGTAAGTAAACCATAGTAACTTAAAGAGGTGAATCATAAATTCTTGAGATCTTTTTTTATGGCAGAGTATTAGTCACAAGCAGAGTGTCCCGGATTACTTTTTAGCAACTGAGCACATCTCAATACATAACTTAATCTTCTCCAAATATGACAACTGAATTATACGGTATTTAAAAGTACTGTAAACCCTTATGTAGATCAGTCAAGGCTAAACATTCTTTCATGAAAAACTAATATCGTCACATAAAAAGGATTGATTGTATCTGACTTCAATAAACTTATGTAGGTTAATATAACATCATATAATGGTAAACAATATAACAGCCCTTAGGGACTTTAACCATACTTGTATCGTCAAAGTGTGTATATTAACACAAACAAGGTCACAGTTCCACTGCAAACTACAAAAACCCATTCATCAAGTTTGCTATCAAAAGAAGACAATTAGCCCCTTTATTTCTTTAATGGCTATAGGTGTTAAAACAATCCATGCAATAAATAACATGGCAGACTCCTAATTATTTCTTTCTTGTTCTGAGAAATTCACCCGATAATTACAATGCTCAATAGTGGAGTGAATATGCTAGTATGACACTAGTTACAACACATCAGGCTATTCAAAGTTGCTTGTCAAGCAGCTGTTACAGCATTGAGTATATTGTTCATCCCTATATTGAATCATAAGGTAGAACCGAGTTGAGCATATGATCAATAGCAGTCCAGGAATAACAGTGCATTGATCCTCTCAACTAATTCAATCATGTTATTCTCAGACAAAGTAAACTAGTTAAAACTCAACTTGTTCTCAAGATAATATAATACAATTCTGACTCTTCCCTCTCTACAAGAGATAGAGTCTCAAAGAAACTAAGTGTCAACAGTAAATCCGAGATCAAGAAGGAGAACTGTTGCATTTATCTCCACCGTAGACATACCATGACATTATAAATAGAAGGCCAATTAGATTTTACACTAAACTCAAGTAAGAACTCAGGTTGCAATGGATTCATATGGGCTTGACTGTTCCGGAATAAAAGAGATAAAGCAGAGCCAAATACATCTCCTAACAAGGAAGAAGAAGTTATTCTAACTGGTAAGTCTCCTGGAGCTGCAAATATACCCAAAAACTTGTCAAGCAGCGAGTCCTTACATTCCTGCTCTTTAGAATCTTATTTAAATCAAATAACATTGTTAGACAAGGAAAATACTCCAAACACAGCTGTAGAATAATATCTGTAGTATTTTAATGCCCAGGATTCTAGTACCATATAAAACAATGAGAGCATAACGACTTGTACAAATACAAAAGTAGGTTTCATGCTTCTTTCCTTTAACTAGCACCACATTATGAACTGGCATTTCCAGTCTATACAAAAAAAAGCGTTGAAACTATTGCTAGTACAATCAAAATTGAACAAATTCAGATTTATGAGTAATCTAGGCCATAAATGGTAATGAAATTTTCAGGAATCCTCTTTAACAGTCACAAAAAAGCTAATTACCCCGCATTGTCATAAAATATAGGTCAGCACATTGCTGGCATGCCATTCCCTTCCTAAAAATAGAACATGCAAGATCATTAATCTCTTCTTTACAACCCTCATAAACAAAATCATCAGAGAGATTAGAGGAAGATTCAACTCAGTACCAATGTATATATGCATGAGTCAAACCATATATTGTCAGCATTATTCATTTATTCAAGTCCATAGTAGGGTTTAAGAGGGAGAAACAACAATAATCAATGCTCAATAATTCTGGTGAAAGGAAGGAAAAGGGCATGCTTGTAATAGCAATGGTGATGGCAAGGAAATGCCTCCAGCCTTTGCTCGCATTATCCAACCTTGTACCTGGGTCTCCCTTAACTCAAATACATATAAATAAATCATCAATTGAAAGCTAAAGTTCCCACTATTATGGTCGTTAGGGAAATTAAATGTATATAACAACATTTGTGAACCTTAAAAACAGGTTCTTACCTCATTATTATTATTATTCTTTCAATTATCGATTTGCATAGTTGCCACATTGAAGTTCAACATTGCATGATTCTATCAATTAGGGCATGAATCAAACTCATATATGATCTCTTGACAGGTAGTCAGCCGTGATTACTACTTCATCATTCTGCTTAACCCATCAACCATGCTTTGCCTGCCACAGTTTCCTCATTGTCTGCCACTTCAAGCAGTGAGTGCTAAGTAAAAAACCAAGGTTATGGTTTCCCCTTCACAGTTGGTTTTGGCCCAGGGTTTTAAAAACCTTTGTTGCATGCTACCAAATGGTAGTCTTTGTAATAAAAAAATATAATTCCAACCGTAGGTTCCATACAATCCAATATGCTGGATTTGATACATTGTTGGGTCCGCGACTCTTTGGGCTTTATATTTATGTGTTTTACTGTTTAATGCCTTATCTAGGTTTAGGACTTATATAAACTTTGTATTAAAGAAGTTGAGACCTCAAAATGCCTTGACCCTAATTCGTCTTGTAAGGTAGTCCACCTTATAATTCAATACACAATATAATCTCAAGCCCCCGTATGTATGTGTGTGTCTCTATATACACACACACACACATGATAAACCTTATAAGGTTACAGTTATCTCTTGCTTCAACCATGACTTCTCGGTATATATAGCAAGTATTTTTGTTCCACTTATTGCCAGCAGTTACAGGGCTCAAACAATGTAACATGGCCAATGCTTATATCAAACAAGGTAATTTTATGAAAGTCCCAATTTGCTCTTTCAGGGTCTCATAATGTGAAGGCCACATCATAAGATGCAATAAACCAATCCATTGTAGCTTGGCAAGTTCCTTGCAAGTTTGTGAGAATGCAACAACAAGATCATTTCTTAATTATGGATAACAGTCCTAGGGTCCCTTATCAAATTTACAGCGTTAGTAATGATAGCGCCAAAAGCATGGTCAAGGACAAATAATTGTCCAAGCATGACTGTATAAGATGTATTGCATGTATTAATGCGTTTCTAACTTCAGGCAATGCCCATACCTGCCAAGGAATGAGGCCATGACCTAGCAATCAGGTCTTCCTTTTTCGACAAAAACATGATGTCACAGACAACAGAGTTAGTAAGGCTCATTCTCATCTTACTTATCCATTAGAAATTATAGGGCCAAAAACGGTGGATATTACATATCAATATTTGGTATAGCTTTTTTTTATTGTTGCTTACATTCTTATCTTGTCCTGCAGTGATAACTATCCTACTCTTTCAGTATCCTGTATGCAGAAATTTCTGTGTGCAGGCCATTCATTCAGCAATGGCAGGAGAGGAGGCACTAAGAGACACCCCTTATGCATTGGTCGTCTGAGAGTGAAGGGTAGGAAATATTTTTTGGTTAGAAGATTCTGGAATGTAAGCAATGATCAGGCAGTTTTGGGGGAGGATGGTAGTGCCAACAACAGGCGTAAATGTACTCATGCCTATATTGAGGATGATTTTCTCACTAAATTGGCCAATCTACTGCAGGAAAAAGAGATCTCTTACTGATTTCTTCGTAGAAATAGCATGGCCACAGAATATTCTTGGGTTGATCTGCAACACCAATAGAGGAGGCCTTTGCTGCAAATGATGAAATTGCTACCCTCAGGGAAGAGCTGGTTTTACTTGGAAGTATATTTGGGGCTCTGCATTCATCATGGAGGGATAACTAATTATAATAGAAATGTGAGAGTTGAGGAGGAAGGGAAGAGGTTTCTACTGAGCTCCAGGGCACGTCTTATGCTGAAACAATATTTGAAATCAATGAAGAGAAAGCTTGAGGAGCCTCCCCTGCTTGCGATCAGCACCAGGGCAGAGAGGCCAGAATTGTGCTAGGATGGACCTATTGCCCATTATATTCTGTTAGAGGCATACTTAGAGAAGATTCTGGAGGTATTCGAAATAAGGTCAATGTGGGATGTGGAGAACAAGAAATACGGGTAGAGAATGATTAGAGAAGAGCCATGGTTTGGAGCTGGAGAGGAGAAGTTGGAACTTATTGAGTGGCAACAGCAAATGGAGGCAAAGAGAAGACTATTGTATCTTACCCAATGAGCAGCCTGGTGTTTGAAGGCTTGAAAAAGCCATAAAACTGAGGTCTAGTCTCATGCTGGCTTTTATAGAGTAAGGTTTCTTTTTTTATTTTCATATGTTGAAGCCTAGTAATACCACCGAATTGTATATGCTACAAGGCATACATACCAACTTTGCTCAATAATGAGCCTTTAGTCTGTTAGAATAAGGTGCTGTGTTTTAGTTTGATGTTGTACTGTTGATATTACACTGAATATATGTCACAAGGTGCTGTTTTTTCTGGCAGTAAATGCCATGGTTTCTTCTCTTTTATGGGTGAGTTACTCGTTTAAACCTCATGTTCCTGGTAACAAAAAGAAAAAATAGTTGCCATGAGACTTAGCGATGAATGAGGTATAAGATTATTTCTCGCTTATAGTATTTTTTTTCTCTTTTTGTGAGATGGATGATATTTTTATTCTTATAGAACAATTTTGCTTTCATCTGCTTTAGTAGTTGATTTACATGCTTGTGTTCCTTACAATCATTGTTTCCTTGCCAATTAAGCTTGCCTTGAAAAAAATCAAAGCAATAATTTTTTTAATGCTCATTTCAAATAAAATAATGGTTTCTTGCATAAAATTGTCATATTAGATTTAGTATGGGTAACCTTGAAGTATGTGCTAGTTATCTAAGATTCTGCTTTGATGCATGCTTTAGGTACATGAAGGGTGTTTTGTAGTTGTAACTTCTTCATTGAGCAAATATTCTAGGCAAATAACTCCTCTGTTCGTGAGAAACATTATTTATTTATTAAAAGGAAAGTGGACTAGATAAATGTATAACTAGGACTTACAACTTCACTTACATTCCTGAACAGTATTGAAATTTTATTTCCCAAAATGAGTAGATACATAAAAGGCCCATGGAGTCATTGGGTTTATATTTCGAGATACAAATGTTTGAGGTCATTAATGTGATATTACAAAGTCAACCATCATGGATTAGTGTTCAGTACTTCATAGCGTTGACTACTATAGTGTTGTTGTAAACTTATAAGGGGATGAGTGGATGGTTTTGTTTCTCACAATTATTGATTTTAATCAACTTCATGGTAGTTATTTAACCATAATAGCTCAGTAATATGCTCAAATGTTATTGATTTTGGCTTATTGTTTGTTCACATTGCATGTGTTAATGATATATAGGGCTCATTGTTTGTTGCGCTTGAACTGTAGATCGGATTGGTGCTATTTTCAATGAGTTCCCACAAGTGGCTGTACCACATAAGTTGTCTGAGAAGGATGACTTACAAAAATTGTCAGAGATATTGCTAGAATCAAAAGCTCGTGTTGATGGATGCACTTCTTTCTTGAAAGCAGCAATCAAGTGAGTGTCTTACATCACTCATCAGTCCTGCTTTTGCTTTTGAATCATTGGCTTTTATCTAGAATCGAAAAGCACTTCTCTAAATATACAAGTTGTATTGTCTTCACTGGCGATGACACTTGAAATGATCCAACGTTGTTTGAACTTTCTCAATACAATAGTGAATTTCACCAGGAGACTCCAGTATGTGGCTTGTCCCCATCCCCACATCTTCTGCTGACTGTAATTATATGTAATATAGCTGTACCTTTTTCATTTAGTTCTGTAACCTGATTTGAAATGGCATTCCTGTCCCTGTACTCATACCTTCATGTCTCCATGTGATTGTTTGCAAGGCTAATATGGCGTTCAATGACTATATTTATTTTTTATTTCTTTGTAGACCCGGTCTAGTAGAAGCCAACTCATTTCATATAGTTCAAAGACGAAAAACAACTTGTCGTAGACTAGGGCTTAAGTTCTTGTTTATCATAAGCTCACATCTAGGACAATGGAATTATACTGTTCACATTGTTTAGCAGTGCATAATGGGATTGATGCCTGGTTGGAAATTTAGGGGTTAGTGCTTATACTAGCAGAATTAGAGTAGCATAAATCGTTTGAGGAAAAAATCATTTTTTCAAAAGTGTAAGTGTTTTTCAAAAAAATCATGAACAATTGGAAAACAATCAGAAAAACATAAAACTGCCAAAAAATGTGGAAAGAAGAGAAAAAACTGTTTAAAAAAAATAAAAATAAAAATTAAAGGCATTTCCATTGCATAGAGATACATATTAAACATTTCAATTGCATAGAGAATAGATACAAATTATGAGAGGAAGATAAATGATATTGTACGCCATCAAAATCAGTCAACTGTTCTTTTATTAATGTTCATACTATTAAAATTTCATTACATTTGCATTTCAAAATGCATACTATTGCCGTTTACAAAGGAACTAAAAATGGAAGGGAGCCAATAGTAGCGAGGTAGAGTAAGGGATCAATAGGTATAGATGTTGAAGCTTTAGAGTTAGAGCCTCTCTTGATTTAAGATACAACTTCAGTGTCGTACCCCAACGTTATCCAACAAGTCAAAGTCAATTTTGTCATAAATAAGCTCATTATTTTTGAGCCATTCAGATTCTAGATCGATCTCGTCAATGTCAATTCGTTAATCTTCCTCAACAGTACCTAACCTTATCAAATAAAATGCATATGTTAGTGACTTTGGCTAATAATACTTTACAAGAATATAAATCAACTTTCCATATGAGTTGAGAGTTAGAAATGCAACATTAACCTTTAGCTTTCTTCATCTTCAGGAGAAGATTGTGGTGGACAAACATCAAATCATTCATCTGTTCTTGAGTGAGTTGATTCTGTTTTTTGGAATGTATATGCTTGAACATATTCCAACTGTGCTCGCAAGTGAGTGAACTGTATTGCTGGCTCAAAATGCGCATTGTTTTAGATTAAGGTAAAAACAGGTTTTGAAGGGACCCCGAAACCCTGAAACAAAGGAAGAAGGATATAACAATAACGTCCACAGGAGAAACCTAAAACCAACTTCTAAGAAGTGTCAAAAACAGGTTTTACATGGACCTGAAACCACCAAACATGAACATCAAAACACTGATCCCAGGTTTTACAGAGACCTAGAAACTCCAGTGTGATAAAAAAACAAAAAACCAGAAAATGGAACCAGATTTTACATCCAACTTAAAGAACCAGGACAGTAAGAACTCAATGGACCTATTCTTCTAATTCCAAAATCATCTTCACCGCTTCCTTACCAATCACAGCAGTGTCCTGTATGGCTACAGCCGCCGACGTAGCACCCTCTTGCATTGCTTTCTTTCTTGAGCTTTGTCTGGTTCTCTTGCTTGGCCCCTTCAAGGATTTGATTTCCTCATTTGCTCGTTTTTCAATGTTTACAGCAGCTGCACATATGCTGGAAGTTCCCTCCTCCATCTTCATTCTGCTTTCTTTAATGAGTTCTCTTAGATTGTTCTCATAGTCTTTGAGTTTGATAGGAATATCCCTCATCTGCTTTTACATATTATTGATTTTATTCCGGTCTACTTCCTGGTTACGTTCCAATATTTTCATTTTCTTCTTGAGGCCCATTATCTCCTTGTGCATCCATGAGTCGAATTGAAAGATATCATCTGCTTTGCATTTGGCCAATCTCATAAGGGGGTACCTCCCTTCATTCTGTCTTATATCACTTAAATCTTCCGTGTTCTCTTTTGGATTGTCTTCATCCTTTTCCATATGATCCTCCCTTTCCATTCGTACCTGTTCCTTGGTTTCAAAATGCGCATTGTTGTCTATCAAAGGTGTTTGGGTTTTTTGCCAAATAAATTATACCATTGTGCTGCAAAAACATATTTTGTCAACATTGCAACATACACAATTCAATCAAAATTTAATATTTTCATCGTATATATGTAGAAAAATTATCTACTTAGTTTGAAGGTCTTCTTTTCAGTGATGATTACCTTACTAGAGAAAAAGCCCCTTACTTGTTTTCGTATATCAGAAACTCTCCCATAGTTGCCTCAAAAGATCTCTAAGAAACATTCTCTCCATGCACTTAAATAGGCCCTCTGTTGGATTCAAGAAATATCCAACTGCATGGAAGGGAGAATGCATTTGTTGATCCTATCTTTTATCAAATATCTCTTAAAACGGCATGTGCTCGGCCATGTTATTCTCCAATATGCTTTTAATAGCGTCTCTGACCCTATCAATTGCTTCACACAGATAACCCACGGAGGATTTATCCCTATCGACGAGTCTCAAAACTTTAACGAGAGGCTCGAATAATAACACAATTTTCTTTGACTCTTTTTAAAAAGACAATAAAAAACATGGTCAACCACCAATTTTCCCTCTATATGTTTCACAAAGGAAGATTCCACCCACTCAGTTGAAACGGATATTCGTATTAAATTCATTTGTTGTTGGCAAAGAGTTTGCAACGCAAAGAAATGGGTTGTAAACCTTGTCACCCATGGCCGAATAATTTCCTTGCTATTTATGAATGTGTGCATTATATTGAGCACCCTTGTGTTATTGTATATGAACTTGGTGATTGTATGGGCCTTTTGCAAAACTTTTTTCACCCATGGAATTTTGTCTATGTTATCCAAAGTCAAATCCAGACAATGTGGTACACATGGAGTCCAAAACATAGTTCCATATTTGTCCACAAGAAGCCTCTTAGCGGCCACACAAACATTATTTGTAATGAATTGGACCACATTTTGTGGCCTCACCTCAATTACAACCTCATCAAATGGATGTAAGTGTCTCGCCCAATTTTATCATCTCAGATGCATTGACACTCTTCAAAAATACTGTGACAATATCAGATGACATTAGGAAGTTGATGAGTGTGCGGCTCCCTCTGTCCATCCATCTAACGTGATAATGCATCGTGATTTTTTTCATTCTTTGTGATGTTTTTCAAGAACATCGCTCACATCTTGTACAACATCCTTCAACAAATCAATTTGCAAAGCCTCATACGATGGGGTAGTGAACTCAAACTTGCAACTGCAATTGCATCCATTATACTTTGCTAGTATGGAGATCTAGCCACATTAAACAATAAGCTATAGTAGTACCAAAAGTTAGAGATTGTCTTTTTTGCTTGCTTGTGACTAGTATTTTTCCAACCGGTACACTCTAGTGTGGTTTGCGCTCCATGTGTAGTGCAAGGGATAAATAAGACACGAATGTTTCCTTTGCATGTGTTTGGCCCACAAAGTACTGATCCAAGGGTAGATTATTAGGGAGTTATAATGATAAATATTTCCACCATATTTTAGGGCTAAAAACATTAAATATATTTAAATGAACGTCAAATATAACACCTACCACAGAGGAGGGTTAGGGTTAGGTTTAGGTTTTTTAAATTTTGGTTGTATTTCAATTTTTTAAAACTGTAGACAACACTTCTAATCACTGCATCATACGAGGCTTTGCGGATTGATTTGCTAAAAAAAATGCCAAAAAATTGGGTTGATAAAAGCATTTTGGGCCAAGTACAATGACTAATTGCAATTAATCGCATTTAAATCACATGTTTTGCTACTATGGGTAAAATAATGCAATAAAAAAGAGCCCATACATAGTGAAATACATTATACAACAATTAGGAGTATCGAGTCAGTTAACAAGTGCAAGTTTTTTAAAACTGTAGACAACACTTCAAATCACTTCATCATACGAGGCTTTGTGGATTGATTTGCTGAAAAAAGCGCCAAAAAATTGGGTTGATAAAAGCATTTTGGGCCAAGTACAGTGACTAATCACGATTAATTGCGTTTAAATCACATGTTTTGCTACTATGGGTAGAATAATGCAATACAAAAAGGCCATACATAGTCAGTGAAATCTATTATACAACAATTAGGAGTATCAAGTTAGTTAACAAGGAGTATCGAGTCAGTTAACATCTTGTACAACATCTTTCAACAAATGAATCTGCAAAGCCTCATACAATGGGGCAGTGAACCCAAACATGCAACTGCAATTGCATCCACCATACTTTGCCAGTACGGAGATCTAGCCACATTAAACAAGCAGCTATAGTAGTACCAAAAGTTCGAGATTGCCTTCTTTGCTTGCTTGTGACTAGTATTTTTTCAACCCGTACTCTCTAGCGTGGTTAGCGCTCCACGTGTAGTGCAAAGGCTAAATAAGGCATGAATGTTTCCTTTGTCTATGTTTGGTCCACAAAGTACTGATCCAAGGGTAGATTATTAGGGAGTTATAATGAGAAATATTTCCACCATATTTCAGGGCTAAAAATATTAAATATATTTAAATGAACGTCAAATATAAACCCTACCATAGATGAGGGTTAGGGTTAGGTTTTTAAAATTTTTCGTTGTATTTAAGTTTTTTGAAATTGTAGACAACACTTCAAATCACTCCATCATACGAGGCTTTGCGGATTGATTTGTTGAAAAAAAAACCAAAAAACTGGGTTGATAAAAGCATTTTGGGCCAAGTAAAGTGACTAATCGCGATTAATCACGTTTAAATCACATGTTTTGCTACTATGGGTAGAATAATGCAATAAAAAAAGAGCCCATACATAGTCAGTGAAATCTATTATACGACAATTAGGAAGTCATTAAGGAAGCCATGTACATTTATAGAGGAGTATCTTGTGGAGTCTTGGGAATATGGATTTCCCACCAACTCTTTGCACAAAGAAAAAGATAGGAGAATCTTGACTTGCGAAGATCATCTAGAAACAAATATATAGATCTTGGAGAAAATTACGAAATTGTGTTTATATTTATAAGCTTGTATTTATTCTAAATGCAAGCCAATCATCACACAGTTTCTTTGTGGTAGCAGCTTGTAAACTATTTCTGTTTTTGATGTACCTTAGAGCACGAGGCCTTTTAGACCTTTCAGATATTTAAAAAAAATGCATCATCTATTTTCACCTCAGTGGTGTGGCAACAGGTGTTTTTTCTGTAGTTTTTCTGGTGACATGGAGCCACGAGGATGTTTTATAAGGATTTATTGGTTTTTCAACTCTATTCTTATCACCCTTATGATTCACTCAGGATGTAAGAATACTCTTTGCTTTTAAATTTTGGCAACACTTTACACTCAGTGCTTTATAAAACACAAGATCCTCTTTACTGTCATAAAAGTCTCACCTGCATTTATTGGTATCTCTGGATCAATAGTTTAATGTGTTCGGTGAGTTTGCTGTATGTTGCTCTGAAGAGCATGCAAAATGAAAGCTGAAGTAACTTATTGACACTTAATAGTAGATTGAAATTAGATATATTTCGACAAAAGTGGTAGGCCTATGGTACAAAGCCGTGGGCCGTTTAAGTGTAATAGGTGTTGATTGTAGACAAAAAGCTATTTAGAACCCTTGCCTGCAAGCCAATATTGTTTATCAGATCGATACTATCAATTATTGCTTGAAATGGTGTATGTCTTATGGTTTGATGTTGAAATTCATTTTCTGCTGACTCTAAGTGGAATGATGCTTTTAGTTCATAATTATGGTCTGCTATTGGAATTGTCTCATTCCTATTTAAAGCCTAACAGTGTTCTATCTGCAGTTTTCTCTTATCCGGTGCTGGAAAATGACAAAAAGTATGGTACATTTGTTTCATATTGGAGCTTTTGGCTGGGGATGATGTCCTTCTTGCCCATAGTTACACTCACTTTTGCTCAAATAGCGGTCAGAACCCCTGGCCTTCCAATTGCTATAAAATCTGCTGATTGCTCTTAGTATATTGAATCCTCCTTGGAACCTGTCGGCTGCAATTTTGATCCATACAAAACATGTCCACTAGAGTCACCTTGTTTACATCATGCACATTCTCTTAAATAAACAAGAGGCCAATATTATATTTAGTAACGTGGAAATTGAGGATATGAGCTAAATTGCACATAAGAGTCATCATATATCCTCTGGTTAGTTGTGGCACTTCTTGTTTTGCGATTATCAACGGCACAGGTTTATGTTGGTTGGCAAAGGAAGAGAACATGGTCGTTTCAGGAACGTTTGTCAGATGACAATGACAAATAGTATTTCCCAGATCATCGATGTAGATGATATGGACTGGTTGGAAAAGACAAGATGTGTTTGCCAGGTATCACAACGATATGGTTTGGAAAATAATACTATCTCTGTAGTTCTAATGGCTATACAAGATGATGGGTATATAATAAGATATTGATTCTCTTAACAATGTGAACCATAGTAGGCCCATAGTTACCAAAAAACAGGTACGGCTACGGGTATAGGTACAAGGAGATGGGGAGAGGCACACTATTTTTCAGAAAAATAGGAGACGGGTACTTGGAGACGGAAAAAAGATATATAAATGTGTAAAATTTAGAGCAAAAAATATCATATAGCCTATTATAGCCTAAGAAAAATATTAATAGCCTTTTAGAGTATAGAAATTACATGTCGACAAAATACGAGTAATTATATTGAAATTTGTTTTTGATATCTCATCATATCTAGGGTCAAGAGTACAAAATATATTTAGAAAAGCAAACACTTAAATGCAAGTCTTTGAGATGAGTACTAGTCTCCAAAACACGTCTATGGTGGTAAGAGATGAGTCTTCACTCAACACTTGCTAGGCCCCACTTCTTTCTCTATAAAAAATCAAACACAATTGATGTTATGTAAAGATGGGGGATACCATTGTAAGACCACTATCACCATGACGAAAATTGTGAGATCTGAGCACCATAATGAGTTTCGCACCTATGGGGGATAGAAATAAATTACCCAAGTTGACTAGTGAGCGTAACCAAGACCCCATGTGGCATTGTAACACCTTCTACAATTTGGACAAAAAATGGAGAAGGAAACTAATGGTATTAGTATTGGTCATTTCCAACAACCTTGAGAGGGATCACCAATGACCAGGACATGGAGCAATACATGACTGACATGAATACTTGGGGAAAGTTATGGAAAGTCTTTGATGATAACGAGTTTGTAATGGAGGTCTAAACACGAAGCAAGCAAAAAATGAATCGATGCGCACATACAATAGAAAGTTGAAAGAGTTGATTTCTTAGCTGCAGAGTAGACAATTTCAAGAAGAGATTGTTTGTTGAAGGTCTTAGAGCAAAGTTCATAGTTAAATTGAAGATTTTGCCATCGATAACGTATGGTGATGCATACGACTAAGTCAAGAACACAAAGAGCAAAGACAAAACAAATGCGAGGGCAAAGGCAACAAGTGACTCGGAGGAGGAAGATGAGGATGCCTTGGAACCCCAAAGTATAACCACCCTAAGAAAGGACATGATGAGAATGTTTAAGGAGCGGTAAGAAAAGATGGAAATGAAAGAAGTATGGTGCATGGCTTGTTCCACAGAGGGACATGTGAATGTTGTTTAATTGATTGACTGAAAAATTAGCAATGCTCTCGAATGATGTTCCTTGAGCAGAGATATCTATGAATCTTAAAGTGAGTTACAATCAGCAAAAAAAGGCATATGGCAGTGAATATTCTGTTCATAGTTACTTGTTCCAAATGCCTTCAATAACTATTTTGTAAGACCTTCAAGGGTATTATTCAAGGTGTTTTTCTGTGCCTCTTGTAGAAGGAACAATTCTGATCTGGAGGATGATTTCCTTGTAGATTCTTTTGATTGGAACCTTCAGAAAAATGATATAGATACAGTTATTATTGGGGATAGATCGGTTTGAGATGAAATCATTAGAAGATAGCATAGTTATCATGTTTGGTTGCACTTCGACCAGGTTCACCTCAGACTGAATTTCTCCATCCAATTGAACCTGTCCAGTCCGATTTGGTTGTATTTTTAAACTAAAGTAAAAACTCTTTGTTTAAAAGTCAAAACCCTAAAATTTGTCTGTTTTGTAAGACCTTCAGGGGTATTGTTCAAGGTGTTTTTCTGTGCCTCTTGTAGAAGGAACAACTCTGATCTTGAGGATGATTTCCCTGTAGATTCTTTTGATTGGAACCTTTTGAAAAATGATATAGATACAGTTATTATTGGGGATAGATCGGTTTGAGATGAAATCATTAGAAGATAGCATAGTTATCATGTTTGGTTGCACTTTGACCAGGTTCACTTCAGACTGAATTTCTCTGTCCAATTGAACCTGTGCAGTCCGATTTGGTTGTACTTTTAAACTAATGTAAAAACTCTTTGTTTAAAAGTCAAAATCCTAAAATTTCCCTGTTCTATCTTAGTGGGAACCCCCTTGAAGCCATGAAAGAGCCGTGGAAGTATACAATTTTTTGTACACTGTATGGCCGATTGAAACAAATTTATCAGTTCTAGCACCTATGGATTTAGAAAATGAAATTGTGTGCAATGTGCGATTGTCTAGCAGTTCTTTAAATGGAAGTGTGAGGCATTTTTATGTTTGATATTTTTAATTTTCCATATTGCCCAATGATTTTTCTACAAAATAGGCTGGTTTAGCCACAAGATTGTGTTGATGGGTCATTTGGCACACCAACTTAGGCAGGGCAGCGAGCCATCCTTCCTCTTATGAAAAGAGACCTAAAAGTCTCCCCAAGCTCTGTATCTACTGGGTCACAGCGTATTGGGTAACCTAGTTGGTCAATATGGAACTGTTCCAATTCAAGGGGCTTGCTGGTTTCAAATATAAACAAAGATTTCAATGTCATTTTAGTCTTCAACATATTTGAGGAAAATGCAAGTTTTACTGTTTTGTTAATGCGGGTTTTAATTTTGTTTCAGAAAACAACAATAACACATTTTTAGAATTGCCCAAAATAAAAATAAGCATTTTAAGATTTTAAATACAAGAAATGCAGCTGATTTTAACATATTTTCATTCCTTTACATAGAAAGTCGACAATGCATTGACAGTAATGAAGAAGATTTTAGCAATCAAAATAAACATGTAAGCACAGATTGCATTCATGTTTATTAAAAAAGTAGATAGTAGATTCATAAAAAAATGCAAAAGGGGAAAAAAGGGGAAAAGGCTTGTTGTAATGTAGCCAAATCAGATGCGTTTGATCAAATGAAACCCATAAATCGTTCTCTTGTGTAGCCAACGTACACACAACCACCAAGTGAGAGTTGCATCTTTAACTAGAAAACTCTAGAGCTCTGTTGGGATTGATTGGAGCCAAATCTTTTCCGGGGCATTTGTGGTCCTTTGCAATACGATGCCAGTATTTGGAGCCCAATCTACAACCTGGGTCCCATCCCTTTTTATGTGCCTGATCTCCACTATTTCCAAATCGCCGCACAACCATTTTTCCGTTGCAACTATTTCTTCCAATTGCCAGGCTTTGGTGACCCACCCTTCATATCTTTCATTAAAATTTGAGTTGCTTTCAATGGATAATTTTTTGCGTCCTTTTAGGACTACTATTTGGATGCCTTTCAATAGTGCCTGAGCCTCAGCATGATTATTAGTGTCCCTTCCAATATCCAAAGAGTATATAAGATATGGATGGTAGTTGTCGTCTTGAAAGATGGCACCACCACCTACAGTGCTAGGATTTCCCTCTGCAGCTTCGTCGAAGTTGAGCTTTATGTTTCCGTCACTAGGTGGAGACCATAAGATCCATTGCTTTTTTTCTTTTTTCCTTTTCGTGCTAATCTCTTTACTGGGGTAGATTTAATCAGCTGGCCAAGATATTAGCTTCCAATTACTACATATTCTTGCTTTGTCGCCATCAACCTTGTCTCCTTTGCTGATTTTGAAATTGATCAGTTTAGAGAGTGCTGATTCTACCTTTTATTTTAAATAATTTTATTTGTTACTCTGCTTTCTCGGAATATTATTCTATTCCTTTCCAGCCACAGATTCCATAAAATGTTATTGATTGCTCAATGTCCCACATGGTTGTGATCAGCTTGCTTTTGAATGATAATGTCCACTCCTTGATGTTTGCTATTATTGTTTCCTGCAAAGCCCAGCCCATGTCTAATTGGGCTACAAATGTTCCCCAAACCTTAGTGGCATACTTGCAATGTAGTACGATGTGCTTACTGGTTTATTTGTGCTTTTCGCAAAAGGGACGTATGGAGACCCCGTGGAAACTTTGTTTCATCAATGGATTATAAGTCAACACCTATTTGTTTGATGCTAGCAATAGCAATGTGTTAGCTTTTGGGATTCCATCGTTGTTCACAATTCTAGCTACAGGGAAATCTGTCCTTGGCAAGACATATTTATGGAGAATCTAAGATTAGGCATCTCTTATTGATACTTCCCCAAAGGGGCACCTTCCCAAATCAGGTTGCCCTCTTACTCGTACAAGGGTATGAAATAGGATTTTAAACTGCCATTTAATTCTAAGATTTTTTGTGCATCCAGGTCACTTGGCCATTTCAATATCTTTCATCGGTGACCTTCCTCATCATCAATTATGTAGTCGCTCACCTTCAGGCATCACTTAGAGGTAGCATAGGTCTTTATCTCCTTGAGCTCTTCTCTGCTGCTTATCATTTTATCTTCTAACCATGGGTCCTCCCAAATTTTTTCCAATCTTCTGCTCTTTATTTGCCATCTATGGGCTGCTAGGATTATCTCCCTATAGCCTTTGAGAAAATTCTAGATTGCCGAACCTTGGTTTAATGGGATTTGAGCGAAGAACCTAACTGCCTATTGAGTATCGAGGTACTTACATTGGATAATCTTGCTTCATCGTCTATCCTTTTCCTTATACATTCTCCATAAGAGCTTAGCTCCCAGGGCCTTGTTCACGAGGTCCAGTCTTCTCATACCAATATTGCCCCACAATTTAGGAGCACAAATCTTGCCCTAGGATATGAGGTTTATCCTTCTCTTTTCCTTTGTCCCCTTGCACTAAACGTTGCTCTGGATTTGCATAAGGCCTTCCATAATTTGGCCAGGGGCTTTGAAGAGGGATAGCATATATGTTGGGACAACCTGCAGTGTAGCTTGTATCAGCTGGGGCCTTCTTGCTAGGGTAAGGCATTTATCTTTCCATGATGATAGCTTACCCTGAATTCTTATTTTATTGGTTTCCATGTTTCCCTTGTGAATCTTCCTTTGTTAATGTTGTTTTCTGGCAGAATTCATTGAAATCAATCATTGACTGAGGTCCCCATCTTTTCTGAGACCTTTGGGATAGCATTGAAGTCCCCTCCAACTACCCTGTCAATTCCATCCGTATTTCTCCTGAACTTTCGTAATTCCTCCCAGAACAACTTTTTCCTATCAACATTTATGGGGTCATAGATATAGGATAGTTAAAAATGCATTTTCCCTTTCAGCTCTTTAACATAAATATTAATATAGTGCCCAAATTTGGATAAAAATTTACCTGATAAATATGCTGGTTTCTATAGAATTGGTATGCTTCCCACTGAACCATTTGCTGCCTCTGCAGCCCACTCACCTTTCTTCCAAATGCTCATGGCTATAAATTTTAATCGCTCCTCACTGATCTTGGTCTCTTGCAGAACTAGGTCTGGTCTTTGCTCCTCTGTGAGCTGCTTCGATGAGTGGCATTTTTTCAGAGAATTTAGGCCTCTGACATTTTAGCTTAGGAGCTTCATGTCTCCTTGTCGGACAGTTTTTCCTTTCTACCCAACATAAGATCAGTAATTTTATGCTGCTGCCCATTTTTTCTCTTTCTCCCTCTTGTGACTGTTGGCCCTGTTGTGCGTTTGGATTTTTTTGCTGGGGATCCTATTATGTTGGTTCAGTATATGTGAATTTTTTTGGGTGCCCTCTTCATGACTCTTATTTTGCTGACTTGACTCTAGGCCAATGCTGAGGGCTTTGTTAGGATTGTGGTTCACTTGCTCCTTTTCTTTGTTTTCCTTGAGATTGATACTATCCAATCCCCGACTGTGTACTTCATCCTGTAGGTCTAAACCCTGTTGTTATTTCTCCTTGGGAAGTTCTCTTCCTTTTCTCCTTGGGAAGTTCAGTTTCTTCATGGCCCTCATCCTCTCTTGTTCCTTTTTGTTCTTCTAAGTTGCCCAAGTTCTAGGGTTTCCATTTTCCTTCCTCAATCCTTGTCATTATTTCTTGCTCTTTTTCTTCGGTCTTTCATTTCCTTATGATTTGCTCTGCCATCTATTTTCTCTATTTCTTCTCCCTTGTTGTTATTGAAGGGCACTGCCTTGCCTTTCCCCTTTCTTATTTTTTCAGGCAGGATTTCTTGTACCAAATTCCCTTCAATGAAGAAATGGTCACGATATCAGAGCTTGAATGGCGATGACAAAACAGGAATTGATGTTGACAAGAATTCTGGTGGTGATTCCGAGTCAGCTCAACCTTCGGTTCCAGGGAGTGGTGATAATTTGTGCTCTCATGGAAGGGCCACGCAGTTGATGGTGGGTAATATGATTGAGGCTAACGTTAATGAATTGGTTATCAGACTTCAGAAGTTCCTCGAGAAAGGTGGCAAAGCTGAAAGAGATGAGCTGGTGATGTTTGTTCAAAAATCCAATACGAGAAGGCTGCTTGGCCAGGCTGAATATTTCAGTCCCTCTGATAGAAACTTCGAAAATGCTGCTGGACAGTTGGGACCTGAGCAGACGGAGAGTGGTCACTTGGGACCTGTTGACGAAGGTGGGATTGTAAATGATAAGCAGGGGGATGGCGATACTGAGCCTTTTGATAATATGTATTTTTTTGGTTTTCTGGACTGTTTGGTTCATTTTGCTGTTGGTTTTCTCATGCCATGTTTGTGGTGGCTTTTTTATATTGTAATAATGTTTCTTACATATGGTACTTGATTTGATGCTGTAATATTTTGCGGCCTTGTTGGCTGGTGCTATGGTCATTTCGTCTTCGGAGATATAGTCTTATGTAAACGTCCTTGTCGTATTAAAAAAAATGGTCACGATATCTTCATCTGAAGTCACCTTTTATAGCCTCTGTGGTGGTCTTGGTATGCATACTCTCCTGAAGCTCCTTTTATTTTTCCTCCAAACAGGTTTTTTTTTTGATATGTCCAACTCCATTACAAGAATAACATCTTAAGGGCAAGCATTTGCAATCCAATTCTGACGCCACATCCCAGTTTCTGAGGAGATTCTATTCTGTACATTGAGCATCTGATTTCTCCTTTATCACCAGCTAGACTATGGCCCGATCTCTACCAATAAATAGACAGTGCTTACAATTTATCTAACTTATCTGGATGCAGCCAATACAAAATGAACCACACCTTTAACACAAAGGTACTTTTAAGGAGAGTTGGTGATGGAGGATTCTGATATTGCATGCTCCATTCGATAGCTTTCTTTAATCACTATTGATATTGAATTAGGTTTATTGTCAATTGCAACTACCGAAAGACAGCTCCTGATGTGTATGCCAGATTATGTTCAAGCTTGTGAATGTGGTAAAGTTTAAGCTGGTTATATTTTGTTAAAAGTACCATTCTTATCTGCATAATAATTGTGATAGAAGATGAGCAACTTTCTAGGAACCTTTATCGTATGGCCTGTTTACTAGATACATGGGAGTTTCATAGGTTTATGTATAGATATTCTGTTGAAAATGTACACTTGTTTCATCTTTGCGTAGCTGTGATATCTTTGAATTTCTATAAGCTTTTTACCTTGATTGAAATTTAGCAATAGGCAATTTGTTAGATTAGTCTGCGGATGAATGTTATGGATGGTAGGATTAATATTAAGCAGGTAAATATCATGGCTAGTGGGTGATCCTTTTCGTAATGTTGTAGGTGGTCTGCTGAATATGGAGGACCTAGTAAAGGTGCACCAGAGTTACATGATATGCTAGCTCAATATATAAGTTCCCAGTCTCCTGAGCTGGTAAGCTTGAATAGAGGCTAGATTGTATGATTGTAGACAGTGCAATTAAACTAAGAATCTCATGAATGGCACCTAATAAAGTTACTGGATCTAAGCAGCAAAGATGAACTGCTTTTAATTGGCACAAAGAACGGAGTACCATTTTAATTGTTGCCTTGCTAACCTTGTACACTTTGAAATCCTATTGAAATTAAATTTTGCGTATCACTTTCCTACTTGCATTCAATACCATTCATGTTCCAAACTGTGCAAGTAACCTCTCTTTTGAGACTTTTATATGTCAGATTCGACTGGTAAGTGAAACGTTTGTGATGTTCAGTGCAGTACAAAATATGTTTGATGGTTTTTAATATTATCTTTTTGGTTTTTGGAGACAGATCTTATCTTCTGCATTACCACTATTTTTAATCCTTAGCACAGGTCAAATTAATATAGACTCCTCTTGTTATTACAAGGAAATGCACTTGTGCAAGACATGCCAACCACCGCCCTCCGCACCCTCCCCGCCCCAAAATCCCCCTCCTGCTCCCTCTTACCTGCACCCTCACCCTCACCCACACCCTCAACCCCAGTGTATGTGTGTATATATGTATATATGTGCATGTTTTAAACTTATACATGGCCTTCAAATTTATTATTCACTCAAATTTATTGATATCTAGCAAACTACTCATGATATAAAACTTTGTTGTATTTTGGCAAGAAGGGACAGATATACCATTCCCTTTACCCTAGCTTAAGTTTCCTTTAACAGGTGTTCAGGAAACTCAAGGAATTAATCTGACTTCTCCAGATCTTGGGTTGTCAATTCATATTGAGCTTGCATTCAAAAATGAAATGATCATCCATTTTTCATGTTTCTGCAGAAATAGAAGAGGAGAGCCTTTCAATCCACTTGCGGTGTTAAGGATTGAGGTTCATATTGATGTTCTGCAATGGATTGTTGGTAGGAAAGGTGGGTTTTTTTTCTCTTGTGTTGGTTTGTTACAGGTCTCTGCTCATTATACCTGATGCTATAGGTCCAAGTTCCAACAATTTTATGGAAATAGTGAGGATTTTGATTAGCCTATTCAATTGGATACAGTCCCCAAAGAAATAAGCATTTTTCAACCACATTTCGGATTTGAAAGTATATGGTTGAATCATGATGAATTTGCTCCGAATGTGGAAAAATGTTGGAAGGAAACTCTATACATGGACATGAAATGTATGAAGTTTATGGCTAAGCTTTGTCACCTAAAGTACATAATGAAATTGTGGAATCGTCAGTTGTTTAGTAACATCACCCAAACCAACGAAAAAACAGCTCAGTTGGAAGCTTGGCTGAAACGGATCAGAGAATACAGCTACCCACAAACAAAACTTAATCAATGGGTTGTCTATCGTACACCAAAGAGAGGAACTTTACTGGAGACAAAGGTCCTGGGAAACCTGGATCAAACAAAGAGATGAAAACAATAATTATTTTCATAAATCCGGTCTAAACAAACAAAAATGTCAATACAGCTTGAAAATTCAGAAAGGGTACAAAAACCTATCTCCAAACAGCCCCTTAAATCACAGCCCATGCAATTGATTTCTTCCTTAGCATTCTAACTGAAGAACCGAACAGCCTCTGGATACCCAGAGCCCAAACAATGGTTATCAAAAACATGTCGAAGATTATGGGGGAGGCTGAAATAACAGCAATAATGAGCCCAGCTACCAAAGAAGAAACAAAGGAAATTGTTTTCTCCTTCCAAAAGGAAAACTCCACAGGGTCTGATGTATTTCTCGCTGTTTCCTATCAGGCCCTCTGGACAGCTATCAAAAAGGCTTTGTTGGCAGTCATTTAGGAGTCCACAATGAATTAAAAAAATGCTCCGGTGTTTGAATGCCACCAAGCTTGTCTTGATCTCTAAGGTGGCTTAGGCAGAAAGCATGGATTACTTTAGACCAATTGCAATGTGCAAAATGGATTGTAATTTAATTTTTGACTAATTGCCAGAAGGTTAAAACCATTGCTTCCAAGGATCATATTAAAAAACCAATCCCTTTTGTACCAGGTAGGCAAGTCACTGACCAAGAGATGGCTGCCCAAGAAATAATGCATTCCCTTCGTTTGTAGAACATACTATGAGTTCTTCTCAAGTTGGACATGTCCATAGCCTTTGCAAAATAGGTGTGATTGGCAGCTCATGGCCCAAACTTTAGCTCCTTTGGTTTCAATTGTCAAGTGCTTTTGAGGATAAATTGTTATATAACAAACCCCACCCACATTTTCTCCATTAATGAAGCTTTTGGATACCATTTAATTTTCTAGGGCTTAGACAGGGATATCTGCCTAGCTCATATGTATGTATTATCATGAGAGAAAGTATCCTAAGGCTCATTGCTGCAGTTAAAGCTGGCAGGAAAATTCATTGGCTCCTTGCTGTTGAGAGAGGTTAAATTCACTCTTACTATCAATTTGCAGATGACACGTTTGCTCTTCTCAACACTTATTCTTCCAGAAGTACATCTTGATACTTTCACGAAGTACCAACTTGGTATGGGGAAGCAAATTAAGTCAAACAAAGGCAAATCCCTTGTCTTCTTTGCAAATATCCATTCTCAGCATAGAAGAGAGATACTAAAAATTATGGGCTTCAAACTGGGAAAAATACCACTGATCTACATTATCTTCTTTCTACTGTGGAAGTACACAAAAGCAGTTCGGGAGAAAACTGTGAGCTGAATGAAGCTCAAGCTAGCCAAATGGAATAACCACTGGTTCCCACTAGCACATAGAATTTTGTTATTTCGGGCTGTATTGCAAATGGTTCTTGTGTATCTACTCACTTTGCTGCAATTACCCAACTGAATTGAAGGGGAATCAGTGGACTCAATGTCAAAAATACATTTTAGCATCTGCTGGTTGTCTGGGCAACCATAAACCTGCTGAATAATGGACTCAAATGTAAAAAATAGTCGGTTGTTTAACAAAGTACATGCTATGAAAATGGCTTGGAGACTCAGACAACCCTCAAACTCCCATCAGTACTCCATCATTCGCCACAAGTATTTGCTTTCTCCTGATGAAGTCCCCTTGACTCCCTGTTGGAAACATCTCCTTTCATTTATAGCTAGACAGATCCAAAAAGGCATCCTTCTAATTAGAAAGAGTCTACATTACTGGATATTGCCTTGAGGTACACATACCCGTACCAGTATGTTTCTGATGTTTCTACCTTTTGGGTTCTTCTATTATCCTGTATACCAGACTATCGTAATAAAAACATATTTGGGTATGACAGTCAAAATAAAAACCAAAAATAAATAAAGATCGAAAAAATAAAAGACACAATAATAAACATTGAAAAACACACACAACTAACTGAACTGCTGCTTGTTCTACTTGGCACAAAGGCAATGGTACGAAGGCTATCTTTTAGGAAGATAGTTGGAAAAGAAGACAGCCCTGTGCAGTATTGCTCTCCTTGAACTATGGGAGACACTGCAAAGGCGAGGATATTAAACCATTAATGACTGCTACCAATTCCACTTTGATAATCAAGTCAAGTGGAATACTGTTGTCATTAAAGAGAAGAGGACCCAGTTAAGGGAACTTAAGAACAGGTATACTATTTGCTCAACCATACATGATAGAGTGGTACGGCCTTCAGCGAGCATGGGCAAATGAATGATGGCCTATGCTTATGCAACTCTTAGCTCCAAAAGAAATGTTGGCGACAGCCCTAGGGGATGCACTCTTGGCCCAAAACAAAAAACCCTCATGTGGCTGATTTTACATAATAATGCCCTCATAGCTGATCTGTTACAAAAGAAAGCTTCATTGGTCCATCTAGATGTCCCAATTGTCAACAAGCTGCTCAGAATCTTGACCACTTGCTTCTTCATTGCTCATATGCAAGAGCACTCTGGAATACTTTGGCACGTTTTTTTGATTTCTTTATTCCTGAGTGCCACTCTATTCCTCAGCTAATATTTATATGGGCTGGGCTGAAAACAGAAATAGACATTTTAAAATGTGTACACGTTCTCAGCAAGATCTTTAATATGGCAACTATGGAAGGAACGAACTATAGAGTCTTTGAGGATAGTCAACGAGACCCTGACACTATCACTAGGCTTATTCAATGTCAAATCAAAAGTATTGCACTAATATACACAAAACCCCTGCTGTAGATTGGACTCTACCAGTATGAATGATCTATGACTTTCCCAACATTGGAACAGCTCTTACAGGTACAACAATCACTCAATATTCATAGTTAACGGTAAGTAGGATTGGCATCCCCTTCCCAGTGATCATTATAAATTCAATTTTGATAGTGCTGATAAAAGGAATCTCAGGAAGGGAGGAACAGGGGGAATCATCAGAGATTATACAGGGGAATCATCAGAGATTATACAGGAGAAACTATTATTTTCTTTCAATTGGATATTGGAGAAAAACCAAACAACTTTGTCGAGTACCTTCGTATGAATAAGGGGATTGAATTGGCTTTGGAAAAAGGATTAACTAAATTGCAAGTGGAGGACTCTCAGATCATTATTATTTTAGTGAGAAAATAAACTCCATTCATATGCTTGTCGGGAATACTTGCCTAAATGGAAAATGAAGCATATATAAACTCCATTCATAAAAGAGTTAGTGTGTGTGTGTGTGTATAGGTTTGTAAGCCACTGCTTAAAAAGTGGTTGGCAAACAAGAACACAATGGTGACCTCATAATTTTTAGTAGGCTAAATGCTCTCCCCAGTCATATATATATGTGTGTGTGTGTGTTTTTCTGTGTCTGTGCATGTGTATGTGTATTTATATATATGTTTGTAAGCCATTGCTTAAAAAGTGGTTGACAAACAAGACTGCAATGGTGACCTCATAGGTTTTAGTAGTCTAAATGCTCTCCCTAGTCAAATCTAAGTCATGGTGACTTGCAATTCCTAATTATAATGCATATGTCTGTCTGTCTGCATTCATGCATGCATGCATGCATGTATGTATGCCACTGCTTAAAAAGTGTTTGAGAAACAAGACCGGAATGGTGACCTCATAGTTTTTAGTAGTCTAAATACTCTCTCCAGTCAAATCCAAGTTATGTTTTCCAAGGAGAAATTTGAAATTCTCAATTATGATGCAAATATTTAAATATTCATGTGCCAATGTTAGGTCCTAATCAAAATGTCTTGGTCATATGGAGTTCTTGTGCAAAATTCAACACACCCCACAATTTTAGTGAAAGGCTATGCTACCTTCCACATCCGATTTTTTGCACTTTCACCTACCCCCTCACTTCTTTTCTCTCCTAGGACTAAACACAAATCATTTAGTAGTAGCCATGTGGGCCTCACTCCCTCCCTTAGAGGTAGTTTGTTCAGGGATAATGTTTTTTGGATGCTACTATGAGAGGCCCAGGATGGGATGTTTCCATTTTCAGGCCTTAGGCAAGGCGTGCTGGTCCAAACTGGCATGCTTTAAGATCGATGGACGAGGGAGAAAGTGAAGGCACCCCTAAGGGTTTTTAGCATCCTAAGGGAGGGACTTCATAGTTTCTTTGTTAGTGTTCCTCTGATATGGGATGGTCTAGAGCCATAATGACCTCGTCAAAAGTGGATCACATTTTTCCACGACTTTAGTACTTACAAATAAAAATGAGAAGCATGGGCATTTGATATATTGGTTTGTTTATGTTGCTTGTAGCTAGTATAGTCATCACAAGTCTAGGAGTTTATGACAGTTTGTATGGTCTACGATAACAATAGTATTGTAAATAGAAAGTGTAGTTAATATTTTGTTGGTGCTTTTGATCCTAATTCGTGGATATAATTTTGTTTTCTTCTAAACTAGTTTTAGGCCAGTGTCCTTTGTTTTGTCAAAATCAGGGTTTGGGCTTTCGTACATAACACCACACTTTTAATAAACTAATTTTTTTATTATAAAAAAATTAGGCTTTTGGGTTTGTTGGATCTCTTCTATGAAGGAGAGATTTGAATTGTAGCTATGTTTAGAAGCATCTTTTTAATTTTTATTTTGTTGCATTTATTGTACACTTCTAGACTGATGCAACCCTATTAGATTGCCTTTGCTATTGAGCATTCAACATGTGATGCATTTCTAACAATAGATTTGGATAAGCCACCTTCCTCACTTTTTCCATTGTGACTTCTAGGGTGGCTTCTTCCCCATCCATTTATACCAGATTGACAAAAGCGGTCTAGTGTTCTAGCAAATCTTCATTAGTTGAAGTCAACAACTTATCAAGAATGGGGTTGCACTAAGTTGATTTAGATAACCCCATCCAAAGTGTCACATTCAATACGTTATTGAATCATGGGGTGGATGCTTGCATTAAATTGGATCCAACTTCCACGAATTCCTTGGTTTTGATGTTAACCTTGATGTGGATTTCTATAGTTACAACTCATTACCTTTGTGTACTCCCCTTGTGTGATCAATACTTGATGACTCTTATTTCCCTTCAAATTGGAAAGACAATCATTTAAACATAATTAATAACTCCGCAAATATCATTGAATTGGTTCTCCAGACAATTGGAGCTGTTATGATCCTCAATGGGAAAAATTGTGCATGATACCTTTTTATCTCCATTGTGTTGTGACACCATTTCTATAAGACACGTGCGTAGACACACACAAACCATATCCTTGCATAAGGTAGTAATGGAGGATGGTTGTTGTTACTCCTTGTTAGAGTCATTGGTTTGAGCTGTATGTTGGTCTAATCTTCACTTTCCAAGATTATTACTTGACTGTATGCTTTGCCATAGGACAAAAGCAGGTCAACATTGAATTTGATCTATTATTGGGCAATAGCCCTTCTATGAACCACTTTTTCTTTAGATCATTGACCAACGCTTTCTCAAATTTACTACTAAGTTATTTTAAAGCATTATTATCTTTTATGTCCTTGTGTCTATTTTACCTTTTTTTGGTTATTGTCTGTTTTCGTCACCTTTTCATTATCATCAGTAAGCAATGTCAATCTTTTTGAAAAGATTTTCTTAACGCGTTTTACTTTTAAAGAAATATTTATCAAATTTTATACGCCAATCTAAGTTTGCCTCAAAGGGTTGTTGGAAGATATTCCATTTTCCACCAAGTCCCCTTTTGCGGGGACATGAAACACTGGAATGCAACAAGGGGACACCTTGTGGTACCCCCAATATCCTAGAATATGAAAATACCATTGGGACATGGGACCAAGAGGTGTGGATGCTCCATCGTGAAGCTTAGATTTTATCCAATATACCTCTTCTATACCTTTTCTAACTAATCATTTTCTATCCATATATTTTTGCTGTTGACTTGGTAGGTACAAAAAAGATACGAGAGTCGATAAATTTTGGTAATGTTATATCTATCAATATCTTGTATGCACATCATTTTACTTTGGTGTAGCTTAATTTTTCTGCTTGCATTACTTTTAAATAAAAATGCTGCTATTTACTAACATTATGTCCTATCATTACATCATAATTTAACATTATATCATAATGGTCAACATATTTCTAAAATTTTCGAACTTCTATATGTTGAGTTCTTTTGTAAAAAATTATATTGCCAGATTTTTTGTCTGGTAGTAAATCAGTCTAATCTTCTTTGGGGACATATTCCTTGATATACTAATGATGAACTTTGGTGTGCTTAGTTTGTTAATGATAGATTGAGGTATTTGTTGATTGATAGCAATTTGTAATGAATCGAACATCCAATATAAGAAATATGCCGAGAAGAATAGAAAATGAATTGCAAGAGATATATGGAGTTTGGATTGTACTGATGTGCCCACATATTCAAGATACTCAAGCAAGTACCCTTAAGGAAGGGTTACACCAAACAACAATCCTTAGGGAAGGGTGCACTCCAAAATATTTCCCAATATAAGGGCCGAATGGAATAGAATATCTCAATATGAGTCCCCTATATATTTTAAAACATGAGGGAAACCGCTTAACCCACAAGTTACCCCTTTGGCCCAAAATGGCTTAACCCACAAGTTACTCATTTGACCCAATATAATAAGGGTCATGCACAAAACATTTTGGCTATCCATAATCCTAACATATGTCATATTACCATGGGCCTAGGTACATAAAAATCGATCCGCTTTTCATGCTAGATCCTTGAAGCATGGGATGAAACCCAGCAATATGATTTTCTGAGAATCTCTGACAACTTATGCCAAGCTTTATTATCCAACCATCAATATGAGAGCCTCATAGGTAATGGTGTTTGATGGTGCCATGCTCTATGGTTGTTATTCCTTTGATACCATGTATGTCAATGGTTGTTGCTCCTTTGATGTTATGTATAACTGTGGTAGTCATTTCTTTGATTCCATGCATACCACTATATGTTGTTCCTTTGATGTCGAGTATACCAATAGTTAATAAATAGTGTTCTTCTGGAATCAACTGTTTAAGAGTTATTTTACGGCGTTTCAGATCTTGCTAATGGATCCATCTTCAGGGAAGAGAAGATTGAAACCAATAGTTGTTTCTCGTTTCTTGTTGTACACCATACTTCCGTGATTGTTGCTGCTCATGGTGATTTGAATGACAATATGTCATAATTCTTGTACAATCTTCAACCTTATCTTCCACATGTCCTTTGGCTCTTAAGTTGGTGAATGGTTTGAGTAACCTTCACAAGCATCCAAGATCTCCTCATGCTCTTTGTCAAATTCTTTGTTATGCCCTTCTTTATATTATTCCTTGTGCTCTTCTTTAGATTTTTGATTTTCTAGGGGATTTATGTCCAACTCACATGCAACAGTACCTTTATTGATCTTGATGGGTTCCTGATGCTGTCTAATTCCCCACAAAGTTATTTTTATATTTTCTGTAATAAAGCTTCTTGAACATTTTTGGAACATCATGATTGACAACTCCAAAGTTTCTAACCAAGGATATTGAAGAACAATATCTAAACTATTCATAAATTTGATATGGATATTGGAATGCAAAACATATTTGACCGCATTATTGTTTAAATCGTCAAACAATTGTGCTGCCTCATCATATACTCATCTCTCCTTGATCTTCCTTGAACATTCATCTGACTTCCCAACTCAATGTTGATGAGTCATACCTGGTCTGGAATATATAGAGCAGTTCATTTCTCTTTTTGCATGCGTCCACAAATTTGCAATACTGAAGCTTCTTTGGTTCTTAGTAAAACCCCTCGACCTCTTTCATGCTTTTCTTCTTCTTCTTGATCATCTTATTCTTATTCCTCATGAATCTCATGCTCATCTTCCGTATACTTAGGATTTTGTTCATTTTTGACTTTTTTTCCTATCTTGATTGGCAACTCCAAAGTTTCTAACCAAGATATTGAAGAACAATATCTAAACTATTCGTAAATTTGATATGGATATTGGAATGCAAAACATATTTGACCGCATTATTCTTCAAATCGTCAAACAATTGTGCTGCCTCATCATATACTTGTCTCTCCTTGATCTTCCTTGAACATTCATCTGCCTTCCCAACTCAATGTTGATGAGTCATACCTGGGCTGGAATATATAGAGCAGTTAATTTCTCCTTTTGCATGCATCCACAAATTTGCAATACTGAAGCTTCTTTGGTTCTTAGTAAAACTCCTTGACCTCTTTCATGCTTTTCTTCTTCTTCTTGATCATCTTATTCTTATTCCTCATGAATCTCATGCTCATCTTCCGTATACTTAGGATTTTTTTCATTTTTGACTTTTTTTCCTATCTACCTAAGAAAATCTGTTCAACTTCTTTCCAAGAGAGTTTTAACTTTTTTTGCCGAGGATTGTTGGTTGAACACTAGCTTCATCTATAAAGCCAAATAGGCGTGAGAGAGTTTGTAACAAGAATTGTCATAATATCTCTATTCGTTGTTCAATCTAGACTACCACTCCTTAGGGTCAACAATATCTTCCTTTGTAAAAGACTTGGGTTTCTCTATGAATTTCCCAAATCAAATTTCTAATGAAAGCCAGAGTTTAATGCAAATGAGAATTTGCATTCAATGATACAATTTTCTGATACAGATTTGAATCTGAAATCCTGTAAATCTTGAAATGTTTTCTTGCCAAAAAAAAGACATATTTTCTCAGTTTTGAGGCTATTATGGTTGACCAACTTCACGAGGTTATGAATCCCTTGATACTGCTTATATATATTATTATGACCCCTTTTATCGAAATAGCATCAACTTTTACAGCAATCCATTCAGGTGCACCCCAAATCATCTTCTTTGAAGTAAGAAAAAATAAACACAAGGTAGTACTTGGGCTGCGACGAGGGAACTGACAGATTTGTAAGGTTAACTTCCAAAGGTCCTATCTCTCTGAGTATTATTCATATTTTATATTATGACCACTTTTCGAAAATGCCACAAAAGTCTCTTTTGATGGTGCTGCAATGAAACCAATCTGATGCTTAAGCCAAGTGAAAATTGTGTTGAAAGATAGGGCATTTTCCCACATAAACATCAACAAATTAATTCCTAATCTACAGAAATCTTCTTCCACTTGCTCAAATTGCCACTTTCATACCACATGTATTAAACCGAACATTGACTGACAAAAACATGCTAAGAGTAAAAAAACACACATGAGATATATGGAGTGTACCGATGTCCCCAAATATTCAATGTACTCAAAAGAGTATCCCTAAGGTAGGGTTACACTAGACAACAATCCTTATGGATACACTCCGAGTATATCTCAAAATATAGAGCTGAACCAGATGCAATACCTCAATATCTCACACACTGCCAATGAAATGTTATGAGTATCCTCCATATGCTCTTTAATTTAGTAACACTAGGTGAGGGAAAGGCTTTTGATATATTTGAGTAAAGACAGAAGAGGATCTATTAGCTACTGGCGACTATATTTGGATTAGTGTTTGAATAAAGTTCATCGACATAGGCACCATGCTTCAAAGATGTTTTTGTTTTGGTGCATGCTTCTCAATTTTATCTTTAACTTTTTAAATATATTTAGAACCTTATTACTTTAGATATGTTCATCGACATAGTTACCATGCTTCAATGATGTTTTTTTTGATGCATGTTTCTACTTTTTATCTTTAACATTTTAAATATATTTAGAACCTTATTGCTTTAGATATTTCATAATCTAGTGACATCTCTAAACTTTTTTCAATATAATTAGAACCTTACTAAAAGAGCTTGTGTTTTAGAAATTTGGTTAAATTCATAATTGTCTTATTTTTACAATTGTTCTTATGATTTGATTTTTGAATAATGCAAAACATATTTCATGCAATGATATTTTGATTTGAGCTATATTTTTATTGAATATGTGTGGTCTCTTATATCTTGAGTACATGCAACTATCTTGATGAATAATAAGGCACGTGGTTAAATTAATACTGTTATCATCATTTATTGTGCATTTAGATGTAGTTTGCTTGAGTACTTTGCAAAATGTTATGAAGTCCAAAACATAGTAGAGTTGTTTTAGCAAGAACTGGAATTAGCATTTAATGTTACAAATTAATATTAGATATTTTAAGTAAGAGATGGTAATATGTACCATTAACTAATGATGTTGTTTGATGTTGCTTCTATTGCATGCAATTATTTGGAATTAGAAAACACAACTATTTAGTAATGATCTTTATCGATTGTCCAGGATATGGTAAAAGCTTCAAAATATTTTGTGAATGGAAGCCATCCAAAAGCATTTGCCATTGCATTGGTTGATTCTACTGATAAGGTTTGTCCTACAATCATTTCCCTTTATATGTGCCCTTAGCTTTTGTTCTAGTTGTAGTTTTCAAAGCATTGAGTGTGGTTCCTATCACATGTAACATACAAAATGTTACTAAAGTAGAAATAAATCAACATACTAGTGAGTAAACAGCATGGACATTCAAATTGTGTAATGCCATACATGTCATTGATACTTGCATGGTCATGATGCATGCTCAATAGGAGTGGTATTGACTTATAGGGGTAAAAGTATTTTAGACTGTATTTTGAAATTTGTTGAAAATGCATTTTCATAACCTGCATTTTATCACTTCAAATTTCAACATCCTAAGAAAATTGTATCAGATAAATCAGATACCAGTTTGAGGTCCAAATCTCATCCTTTTGCAAGGTCAGACACTTTCATCCTGTAGTTCAAGGGCTAACATGACTATAAAAGGGAAGGTGATTTTACAATGGGTCACAAGCTTTTACATCTTAACTAATAACATGAATAGGTGACATAGTATACGATATAGTTTACTCAATCAAAGTTAAGATCATCTCTGAGGGTTAAAATGAACTAAGAAAGGTCCACGGGGTTGGCAGCATGCTGAAAGGACCCTTGTGCCCCTTTTATTGTCTTGACCGGACTTGCTTCCTGCAAACTCATTGCATCTGTTCAATGGACATGTGCATGTAAATAAAATAAACAACACAATATCATACACAAGTACATCATACAAATGGCATAAAAGTTTCTTCCACAAAACTAGTAACAATCCCATAAATGGATGAAAGGCCCACCAACAACCCATCGCAGGGAACAATCATCATAATCGATCACATGAGAAATAATCCGCAATATCAAACATCTTATAACACAATTCCACCAAATCCATCATGGTCAAATAATCCGATATCCACATAACCTTATGCAACCAGTATATGAATAAAAATATGCATCTAGCATCAATATCAGCATAACATAAGATATTCAATGAAGTACATGATAGTATCAAAATGTAACAAAACATCATAATATGCCAATCACATAGCTGCTAATCAAAACATCATCTAGTAGTATAAACACCGTTCCATTTGCTGGTTTCATAGTAGTCAAATCATTGACACATCCTGTGTATTAAATTAGAACTAGAATTCATAACATAGTTTGCATCTTCATCATAATCATCATATCCAGTAAATGAACCATGCCTGCATAAATGGATGAAGTCACAAGTCTTGGCAACACTTGTCAAATAGATAATAAAGGGTCCAATAAATGCATGAGATCAACAACATGTTACAAAACATACGAGTACAAATTGGGCCTTACACGTTATTGTTAATGGGGGTAGCATTAGTTACTTTCGAAAATTCCATAACATTAAATTCATGGTGTATAATTACTAGATGATGATTATGGTGTCGTACTCAATGCAATTGTTGAGGCATTGCTCATTGGAAAATCTGTCTTCAATGGTAACCATCAAGCTTTGTTCTATTTGGTCAATAAATCAATTATATATGGTTGTGTGACTAGATGACTACATCTATTTTAATGTTTAAGATTGCTTTGAGCCTAGTAAAGTGTTATGTGATAGTTATTCTCAAGGATTACGTTGAGAGCCACTTGAAGGAATCCTAGATAACTTTCTTGATGCTCAATTATTTTTTTTAGCTATCTTGTCGTCTTGGCACGACAATATTGGAATTTTTTTGTCCACATCAAATTTTCTTGAGGATATAATGCATACAAAGAAATACAAATACTAATAAGGCAAATCCATTTTAAGCAATTATTGAGCTATTGTAAAAGGATGGCCTTGATCAATTCCTACAAAGTTTTGTGATGAAAAAGGAGGTTTATGGAATTCTACAAGCCCGTGAAGGATTTGCAAGAGGATGCAAAATTTCAAAATGTGATGCTGGTAGGGCTATGACCATGCACACTGTAAGGGGATGGAAGAAATGAGTGGTGACATTTAATACATGCCAAAGATCAAGGGAACTATTGACAATGTATTTTATGGCACACTTTTTAATGCAATCACATAAACTATTCAATTGGTGGAGTTAGGTTTTATCGATCCATTTTTGAAGCTGAGTCAAATAAGAAAATGCAAATATATAGTAGTTGTGATAGAGTATCATTTCAAGTGGGCTGAAGCAAGGGCCCTACCTAAATATTAGGCCACGGGTGGAACCAAGATTATGTATGAAAATATTATCCCTCAGATTTTTGTCTTCTATACCTGAACAAGTGATAGGTGTGGTTATTTTGTGAATGAGATTATTCAACATCTAACTAGAAAATTTAGAAATTTGCATTCTTTTTGAAGATGCTAGTACCCATGGTCTAATAGAAAGGCAAAGCCCACAAACAAGGTCATAGGCTTGGATATTAGGAAGTCTTATGGTATGGAGGAGAATGATTGAGAGGAGAGGTCGCCAATCGTCTTTTGTGCTTATATAACAATATATGAAGGCTCAACTTGCCATACTGCTAAATGATTATGTGAAAGAGGTAGTTGTTCCTGTAGCTCCATGAATCCAAATGAGCCACTAGGGTTTGGTAGAGTAGTAAGAAGCAAACACGTACTGGGATGGACTTTGGAAGCCACTAGAGGTCTATGGTAGCTATTTGGTTTGCTGGCTTGCACTAGGTCAAAGATGGACTTATAGAACTAGGTTAGGGCTAGCGTGATCAAGCTCACAGAAAATCATGTATCTCTAAATGGTCTAACCACAAAAATGCAAGTATTTGAAAGGAAGAAACAATGCGTTTTTAAATAGGAAAGCAAAGCTATCTAAACAAACAAGAATTTTGCATGAGAAATAATGATTCAGAAGCATGTAAACCTATGAAATGAAAAACGATTTCAGCAATAAAAACGTTTTTAAAAGGAAATGCGAATGTGTTTCCGAATTTATGCTAAATGCTTATTCAAAATAGAACTAACCCTAGCATGTAATCTCTAAACGCTAGCAACAATACTACAATTAAACAAATGAATGATGCCACTTTGCAATCAAAGTGCCCTCAGATTATGCTCAACAAGAATGCAAGAAACCGCCAATCGAGAATCCAAGCATGATCTGATTAGAGGAAGAGCTCTATCCAATCCGATGCTGAACAATGCGAGAGAGAGAGAGTGTGAGGCAAGGACGAGCATGAAATGTGAGGGCCAATCCAATTGCACAAATCAGGGGCAAGGTTAACTGATGCAACACATGAGCTAATATAGTAGGAGCAAGAACAACTAAGCACCAAGTGAGTCAATCCAGGATGAACAACTAGTGAATCTGTGAATTTCCAAGGGGAAAGTTCAAGAGAGCTGAAGAATCATGTAGTGTGTAGAAGAGGAGCTCAAGAGAGATGACGAACCAAGTTGTCACGAAGAGTTGAAGAGAGATAAAAGAGCTCTCAAGAAGTCAAGAAGCTGCCAAGAGTCCAAGAAGAGCTCAAGAAAGATGAAGAGCTATCAAGAAGGCAAGATCATCAAGAAGTGGGGTTGAGAGGGAAGTTTGAACTTGATATAGGGCTGCCCTCAGTTGGATTCGCCAAAAAATGACTGTTTCTAGCCATTTGACAATGGATAGGGGTGAAATGGGCAGTTTTGGGCAAGTGGCGGCCCAGGGCATGGGCGAGTAGGCAAACGTGTGGCCTAGGACACGAGTTATGCTAAGAACCAGTGGCCTATGCTGCCAAACTTCCTATAGGGTCCTAACATGAGTGCAAACGGGCTCTGCAGGGTGAGGGAAGGTCTAGAAGGGCTCAGTGCATTGCAGGAAGGCCAAACTCTCTCCAGAGGGTTGTTTTAGATGAAAATGTCTCTCAATGTCCAGGTGGTAAGCATGATTAGTAATTGTAAAATCATAAAGAGTAAAGTGAGAGGAATCACGATTACAGTTCCTATGCAAATACTTTTGAAAAGCGCTCAGATAGTAGTTGAGAACTAAACTGGTGACCATGAAAGTTTACGAATAGGTGTTGTTGAACTCACCAAGATTGATGAGAAGAGCATGAATGTGCATGGTATTTCTGAGATGATACAAAGGAGAAGCAAGCACTACCGTGATGGGCATTTGAGAGGAATCCTAGAAAGTATGAGGAGGCTTTATTTTTGAAGTATGATGGCCAAAGGGAGATAAATCCAATGAGTATGTTTTGGCCACAACCTGTCAAAATACATGAAGTTGTGACTATTAGAGTAGTTAGACCAGAGGTCGTGAATATTGTGGTACATAAGGATGCTAGAAAGGAACCATGGTTATAACTCTTCAAGTCTAGAGACCCTTAGGATATTAGGCATAAAGGTGTTTTATTTATTTATAAAGGGTTTGTCTATTCCTTAAAGACATGAATTATGTAAACAAGGGTTTGTTTTGTGATAATGATGCCCAACAACTTGGTGATTCATAGTGTGACAACCTAGGATGAAATAATAAAGAAAATGCTCAAAAAAAGAGAAAAATAGTCAAAAGACGTTTAAGAAATAATTCTAAAAAAAGATCCTCTATACAAAAAATGGTTATTTTAAGAGAGGCAATCTCATTTAAGAATATTTTCATTCCATCAACAAAGATGGAGTATGAGATCAAGCTAGAGGAGGATAGAAGTATGCAACCCTAAATTGAAAAAAAACACTATAGTTGGAAAGAAACATGAAAAAGTGTCAAGATCTGACATCTTAATCCACAAGAATGGAGAGCTTCCACATTTCTGGGCAAATTTAAATGCTAAAATGAATTGAAGCAAGAGACATGCCTCGAAATTTTTTTCAGTCTTTTATGGGATTTCTCTTTGTTTTCATCTGGAATCAACAGTGTTTGCAGTTTTATTTGTATTTTATAGGTTTTTCTATCATCAGAAGAAATTTTCCAGTGTTACATGTCCCTAAGATTCCCCCCTTCCCCCGCCTCCCTTCCGCACCCACCCACCCACACACACACACCCCTGCCCCCACACGCAAAAAAAAAGAAAAAAGAAAAAAAAAAAGAGCTGTTAATTTTACAGAAATATTGAACCCTAATCCTGAAAGTGCCTTGAAAAACATGATGGGTTGCAGCTGCTGTTGCATGTTCATTCACTTGAATGACATCTCAAACAAAATGTTAAATACCTCCAGGATAAGACTTCTCTATTGAAAAACAGTGTTGCTCTACTAGAGGGCTGCGTGGAAGATCAGAAGCAGCAGTGTGTAATGAGTTTGCATGAACAACGGTCAAAGGAAATCACTTGCCCCCCCCATCCTGCTTTCCTGTTGTGCCTGAGACTTAGATAACTATGGAAATTTCACAGAATACAGAATATGATGGGTTGCAACTGATGTTGCATGTTCATTCACTTGAATGATATCTCAAACAAAATATTAAGTACCTCCAGGATAAAAATTCAGTATTGAAAAACAGAGTTGCACAACTAGAGGGCTGTGTGGAATATCAGAAACAGCAGCGTGAAATGAGTTTGCATGAACAACAGTCAACGGAATTGACTAAAGTTAATTTTGTTAAGCAGCAATATAAATTTCATGAGTGGCACAAGACTTTGGAGAAGTTCTGAGGACACATAAAAATAAAAATCAGAATTGGATTCTGGGATATTGCACGTACACGCTGAAAAACAGATTACTAAGAATTGAATTGAGGCTGTTGAAAACATACCCAGAGCTATGACAGATTGAAATGTCATAATTTATGTTACAGGACACTGCAGCAGGGGTTGCTTAGCCTTCCATGTCAACATCACATTCGTCATGCAGCCCAAGTTGATATCAAAGTCTGTGGCCTTAGCATCTGATTCCAAACCCTCATCTAGATTCCATACTTCGACTGCCTATTTGGCAGCACAAACACCGACCAAATTAGAGAGGTGGATATGTGTAGAGATCCTTTGGCATGATGTCATCATCATTGTACATATTCATAATACTAGATAAAATGTTTAATAAAGGAATGATTCAATCTCGAGCAAAAAGTGAGCTTCTGTTTGAGTGATGTTTGTACCCTGAAATAGTCTTGGCTGCAAAGTATGTAGCAAGCAAGAGCAGTTAGTGGGTAAACATCATGGCCATTTTTGTTTAGGCATTTCTAGGGACAGCCTCACAAATAGTGTCTGTCAAGGGGCCTTTGGAATTTATGTTTTTCTAGAAATAGCTAATTCTGTCAAGTTTCTCAAGTTTTACATTTATTAATAGGATTTGATATGCATCTTTGATGAAGTAGAGGGAGTTGCAATTGGCTTTTGGGGTCCCATGATTTTTTTTTGGGATATAGCTCTATAATCTGTGTGGACCTTTATATTGCCTCAATGTTGGATTGGATGCCTCAATTTTGCATGTAGAGACATTCTAGAAGAATACTTCAAATATATGAGACCCTGTGTGACATATAGCTGTGTTTGTAGGAGAACAATTAGTTCCACACAACTCCTTCCAGGCTATGTACCTTTCTTGAGCTCTGGATAGTGTTTTCTGTCTATATAAATTGTAGTTGGATGTGCAAGGATACAGTTGGAAAGTCTCGAGGTAAAGTTATTATAATCTATTTTGTGATATGATTGAAAAAGATGATGATGGAATTAGGCCAAGTCCTTGAAAGATGAAAGATTAAGCAGGGTGCATGGACTTGAGGTTACTAAAAATATATGCATTCAAAGATGCTAAGCTGTATGGAGATTATAATCTCCCTTAAAGTCCTGGCTCTCAGGCTGGTTGGCAATTGAATGTGGTTTATCCATAGATGGTGTGGTCCATAAATGGGGTTAACCAATGAAATAAGTATACTATGCCAAAAGGAGAGAACCCAACCATGTTTTTGTTGGAGGTGTAGAGTATCCAAGTTATTGTGGGGTCGGATCTCGTTGGAATACTCATTCCTCATTGCAGGCCTCTCAGTTGGAAGGGATTTTCTTACAAATCTCTTGGATAATCATGTGGCGTAGCAGGGATATACATATAACAAATCCTTTTTAGTAAGTAGGGGGTATGATCCTTTGCCGAAAAAGGTACAAGGCAATTTCAAATGAGGATGCTTCTATCATTCAGCATTGTGATTTGACATCTTCTTGTGTATACTGGATTGTATTTTTTGAATTCCGTTAGCTTATTTTTTTTATTAGGGAGAGTATGTCTGTATAGATGTTGCCATGCTAAATGATATAACCGGTTGTAATTTGATTGCATTTTTTTGTAAATATATGGTAGATTTAAGATTTTACTCTAGAGAATGAAACCGATGATATTTTTACAAATATGACAATTTACAAATTGTTTTCACTCCGCTATTTACATTACCATTGTTTTCTGTTTTTCATGTTGCTAAGTTCTTATCTTCTTACACATCATGGTGTATTCCTATTCCTGTTATAAAGTCCAATTTTAGGTTGCGATAAATGACAACACTTTTAATCCTATAAAGATAGTTGACAGCCTTCCATGTTGTAATCCAATGAAAACCATAGAATGTGTTTTAACTCTTCTGTCAATTTCTATGAATTTAATCTTGACATGTTTTGTAGCTTTTGGGGAGAGATATTTTTATGCTTTATCGCTGCATGCATGATTTTGGGGGAGCCTAAAGCAGTGTTTGTTTTTTAAATATGAGTGTGGATCTTACCATATGCTTGGGAGGGTTTTAGCTATTTGTAGGGAATTCCTATCATTGATTTAGTAATGACCAACAAGAAATTTCCCTACTCTATTTGTTCCTAACACTAGTAGTGGATAGGAGGTGATGGTCTCCTCGAGGCCAATATATGCTGATAGAATTTATCCAACAGCATTTGAACAAACTCTTACCTACATCCTATTCTTGTCAGGAAGGAGGTGTCATATTGATATTTGAACAAGCAGGATTTGTTAGGCCAAACATTAATGGAGTGACATTAACAATATTTGGTGCAAGCCAAAATTGCGTTCATGTTCAAATGGAAAAGAAGAAGATTACAAATATGAAGTCAATATTTGGTTGTTCATTTCTCCTTCTAAGGTGACTCTTCCTATTCCTATAGGAACGACTCTTCATCTTTAATAAGATAAAAGTCTATGACACTTAGGATTAAAACAAATATTGTACAATATTGTTACATCCCCCCTCTTTGTTAATCTGCAAGGGGTTTTCTCGTCCAAGTGCTTTGATTAGAATGTATGCTGGTTGCTTTGTTGTAAAGCAATGCTGCAACTTTACACTACCATCTTTCACATAACGTTGAACCAAATGAAATTTGGTATTGATATGCTTGGTCCGGTTGTGAAAGATTGGATTCTTTGCTGTTTGAATTGCATAGGTGTTGTCAACCATGAGAGGTGTTGACGAAACCTATTGTTCCTACAAATTTGAAAGAACCCTTTTGAGCTCTAAATCTCTTTGGTTGCCTCTGAAGCTTCCATATACTTTGTTTCTGCTGAATTAATTGTCGGCTTCGAATGGTTCTTGGACTTCCAACTGATCAATGCTGTTCCGAGATTCATTAGAAAACCCGAGGTAGATTTCCCATCTTCAAAATCACCAACATAGTCAGAGAATAAATATCCAACCAGTTTGAAGTTTTCTGCCTTAGTATTTGAGCCCAATTTTTTGTGTTCCTTTGAGGTATCAAAGGACTCTCTTTGCTGCTACTTGTTCCCAAATTTGAGTCTAGGTGAAAATTTGGGTACCCCAAGTGGATTTGCACGAGCAAGTCAAGTCACAAGTTGTAAAAGTGTACTTTATGCTTTTACGAGTGAGCAAGTCATATTGGTTTTAGCAAGTTTGCTTGCAACTTGCCAAAATTAGACAACTGCTTTGCAACAAGCAACTATCGGAGTCTGAGCCCTACATAGCACCTGCTAGAACTTGACGTTTGTCAAGCAACTCTTAATGTCCGCCATTAATAGGGCTGATGCCTATGCGTGTAGGTGTTTTTTGCACTCTGCTATTTAATCCACCACCCTCCATTTTCATTTTCATCTCATCTCTTTTGTCATCCGAGCTCTTTTCTCTAGCGCTTAGCTTGATCAAGCCCTAGTCCTCATTCCATTTTGCTATCTTGCGGATCAAGAGTACGAATCTTGTAAAGTCTGTTTTGCATTCAAACAAGGTTCTCAACATTGCCAGAGTTCTCTTTTTTGTGGTGTTTGCTTTGTAGGGTTAATGTCCTTGACCATCAGTTTTTCGAACCTTGCGTTTAACCAACACCCATCAGATCTCGTTTGCGCAAGTGGCCTCTTTTCGCTTCAAAACCACTCTTTTGCACTCATCGTGCCCATATCGCTTGTCAAGCAAACTTTAGACTCCACCTCCTGCTCAAGAAACCATAGAATTCGAGTCCTATTTTGCACCCATTAGACTTTGAGCCTTGCTCAGTAGATGGACTCCGAGCCCTGTAGAGCAATTGTTGGACTCCAAGACCCTATTCGCAGCCCACTAGTTTACGCTTTGCAATTACCCTTTTCTGCTTCTGGTTATTACATGTTCGCTCGTGAATACTACCACTTCCAATATCACATGTCGGAAACTCCGCAAAAGAAAGGCAACATGAAGTATTAGTTTCATGGGGTCAACCCCCAATCTAATTTGGGGTCTAATGTTGATCGGATTATTGACACATACTTGGGACACGTCGACATGACAGGCGTTTGGAACAGAGTTAATGCATATCACAAGCTTGATTGGATGCAGAGCATATATGATAGTGGATTACCTCAAGCCGCGGCCTTCCCAATATCAATCCAGTATCCTTTATTAGTGCTAACCATGGAAAGCCATAATGACAGAGAGAATCGAGAGGTAAGGAACTCAAAAGATGAGTATGTTCTTTGCCTTGGTGCAAAACATATCGAAGATATGTCAAGGATACCTGATCACGAATCGTTTGTTGATCTCTCTCCTGATTCCGCTCAACAATTTTGGGACTCTAACTCGGTTTCGTGTTCCAAATCATTGAATAAGCATTGGCTAATAAAGTCTCATGCCACTTCTACTAGAATACCCAAGACCATTGCATGCCCTGAGTTCAAGATGGAGATCAATGATATTATCACACTTTTGAATAGGGTGGTTGGCAATACAATAGTGAAGGATTTCCAAGAATGGATGTACATGTATCTTCAAATAATCCATGAGAATAAGCAATTCATTAATTGGGCATAATTGATCAGTGATTCTATTCATAAACAACTGTGTGAGGTGCACCAAACAAGGAAGTTCTATACGACTTCTTACATGGTCTACTCGATTGCTCGCATGAGGATATATAGTGGGTTAAACACAATTGGTCAAATGACATCATCATGGATCTATGAGTTTTACCCTCAGCTCATGTTGGAGGGCAGCTCAAAACATTTCTACAGGGTTAACGATGCCTTTCTACATCATGTCATTCAAATGTTTGAGTCAGGTCCATACAATTTTAGATTTTTTGTCGCACCTACCACTGAGATCTCAAGATGGGGTGCTTGGTCTACACAACTTCCTACTTTATCCTATATCAGAGTTTGTAGATGTGAGATTGCCCCTTATATGTTGCCGAAGTTTGTTGATGACTACCAGGAAAGGCTTCAGAATGAAAAACAAAATGAACTGCAGATTGTCTACAATGAAGGCAACAATGAGTAGGGGCGGAAGAGGTTCTTTGATATGCAATTCCCAAAATTGTGTTTTGATGTATACTTTTTTATAGTTTTCAAAATTGTGTTTTGACGTACGCACTTTTGTAGTTTCTAAGTTATGTTTTGTGCACTTTGAAAATGTCAATTTTGCATTAAAAGTGCAACTGATTCTATTTTTAGAAAAATGTTTACCGAGTCAAAGGGGAGAGTCATTCCACCTTCTAAGTTATAAATAGAGGGTTTCATGCCATTCTACAGGTCTTTGGGACTTTTTAGCTTTGTAACTTTTTGACAAGATATAGGATTTTGGAGAGTTGAAAGGAGAAAGAGAAGAAATTTTGTGTTCTTAGAAATTAATAAGACGAGATCATTGCAGGCTTTTGTGCCTCTTGTGTGGTTGTGAATGAATGTTCTTATGTCCATTAATTCATCTTGTTAATTTCATCTCAAGAATGTGGAAGATAATTAAAATCTTCCTTTGCTCAATTATTCATGTTCTTTCCTTTTTCTTCTTCTAAATCTTACATTCCTTTCCATTTTTCTTCTATCTTCTACTCGTTAAAATTTCTTTCTTCACACATGCAAAATCCACAAAAATAGCAATGTATATTTGTAAATATTTTGTATTTTCAGTTTTGTTTTTGCTTTCAATAAAGGTAGCCTCACCTGCTAATAGAGGAGGGACTCTGCCCCATAGCACTATTGTTTGTGATAAACAAACTTTGTTCACTTACAAATTTTCCAGTCAATAGTTTTTTGGCACCCACCGTGGGGAACATTTTGTGCTTTTATGTGCAACCCACATATACCCATAAGTCTTTGCATGACTCTTCTTGCAATCCAAAATCCAGTGCATCAACCACAACTTGATTGGATACAAACTGCGCAGGTTGATATTGCTTATGATCTTCGCCAGCTCGCATGGGATGGTAGAGTTAGCGCTTCTCATTTTCATCAAGTTGTTGCTATAATAGACGAAGAGGAAGATCGTGTAGACCTTGTCCATAGAGCATATGCGCTTTTTGATAGAAGACAACTAAGACAAATTGTGATAAGAGTGGTTCATAGAGGTCATCAAGAATCTCACTTCCCTTGTCAATAAGCTCTTCCATTTTGGTGGAAAAAAGGTTCCCCAAAGCAATTAAGGCCAAAGGTGTGTCTGATCCTTTCTTTGATTTGCAACGACTTAATTTCCAGTTGAATTTTGAAGAAAAGATTAGTAGGAAATCTGTAAGCTTACCTACAAGCCCTAAGCCTAAGAAACAAGGAGGAATGCTGATAAGCCAAGTGCTTGTTCTTTCTGGAACTGTTATACCCCAAAAAGCACCATTTCAAAATGTGGCAATAGCTTGGGGTAATGCTATTGTGTCATTAACCTTAGGATAGTTGCATGAACTACCTAGAGGTTCGTGAAAGAACTTCCCTAAATTTGCAGGTGATGGGAAACAACACCCAAATGAACACATTGCTGTATTTTTCACCACATGGAATTCTAGGGGTTGATCTTGAAAATGTTGCTGTAAGGTCATTTGTAGAAACTATTACAGATGGGGTAGTTGCATGGTTTTACCATCTCAAATACTATTGGAATCCTAATTACTAATTGGAATACTATGAGAACAAAGTTTGAGGGTCGTTTCAAACCAGCTGCGGATGTGTTTGCGCAATTAACTCATGAAGATGGAAGCTCACGATCCATGTGGGACTTTGTTAATTTCAACAAGCTGTTGAATAAAATCCTTCAAGCAGCCAAAGTCATAGGGGAAAATCAGAAATGCTTCTTTAAAAACGCACAACTGCTAGTCGTGGGATTTCTATTAAGAACTATATTACTGGACCTAGAACAAACTCAAGCAATCACTGCTCAGGTCGAAGATGATATGGTTATGGCTGGGAAATTAAGAAGAGACTCTTCTAAATCTAGAGGACACGCTTCTAACGAGGGTTCTACAAAGTAGTTGATTAAAAAATTGGCAAATGATATCGTTGCTCTAAAGGAGGAGTTACCTCGAAAGTAACTCGCTACCCCATACCAGAATATCCCTAGAAGGAATTATGTTCCTAACAACAACAATTGTCCTCGGTTGCAAGCTCCACAACCAAAATTAGCCATTGAGGCTCCTCAAGTAGATGTGGTATTGGAAACGAAAGAAGTCTCTGTATGATGATGAAGAACTTGAAACAAAAGATCTAGGTTTTTAGGAGTATGAAACTGAAGAACTTGATGGCAACTCTAGTAATGCCTTTTTGGAATATGAGTCTGAAGCTGATGATTATGAGGATGTAGTCGAAGATATGAATGGTCAATCTTATGCAGTGTTCACAAGATCACAAGGTTTGAAAGAAGATACCGAAAAGAAGCAAGGCGCTGACAAAGTAAACCAAGGTGAAAGAGCTAAAACAAAGGAAGCTCCTAAGGTATCTCCTACAACTATAATCCTTCCTAGAGGATCTCCCCTACCTCCTCAAACAAAGCGAAAGCAATTGGAAAACAAGGTAAGTGTTTCTCCTCAAACTCATGCTCCAGAAAATCAAAAGATCAGTGCTTATTCAAAAACTAATGTTGGTGTATCTTCATCACCCATAAATCCATACACCATATTTTCTCCCAATTTTCCTTCATTTGATATCCTAGATCATGTCAATAAATCCAAGATTCAGATGTCCCAAGCTGAGTATTTGAGATCTTACCCTGACCAAACTTAATAGGCTTTTCTGGTTTATCAAAGGACACATTAACAACATAATCAAATCCAATTCTAAAGGAAGCTTGGCTGCATAATTTAACTTGAAACCCTCAGTAAATACCATGGCTGTGTCTTTTTCTAATCTTGACAAACAAGAACCATTTTATATATCGCTTTTCTTGAAATGTTGTAAGCTAAGCAACTGCTAAATTGATACTGGAGCCTTTGATAATGTCATGTTGGCCAAAGTTGGTCACGCTCTAGGACTTACTTGCACAAAGACTTTCGGTCGATGTTTTTCAATGGATACGAAATAGGTCCCATTGGTTGGCCAAATCAAGGATGCGCAAGTTGCTTTGGCTTCTTTCCCATAGAAAAGGATAAAGATGACAATCTTAGTGGCGGATATTCTTGCCACATATGGTATGTTGTTAGGAAGAAGCTTTTGTAAAGAATTAGGTGGGGGGATCCAAATGCTTTTGTCTCATGTTACATTCTTAGTAAATGGTGTCAAGCACAACTTGGAACTGAAATCAAAGACTAAACTCACTGTGTGCAAATCAAAAGACCCACGAGCTGATATTCTTTATGAAGATGTAGGCCTAGGGAACTACATGACGATGTATAAAGGAGAATTGGATATACAAAAAATTGTCGAAAGTAACTGTAATGATGTTTGGCTTCTTGATTTTGATGATTGCTGTTCTTCAGCGAGTGTTGGAGCCAGAATTTTCTTTGTTTTGCCAAATGAAGTAGTTTTCCCTTACTCTCACAAGTTGCAGTTTAAATGTACGAATAACACTGCTGAATATGAAACGTTGCTTTTGGGATTGCAAACTGTTGAGGAAATGGGAATAAAAAACCTAAGGGCACAAGGTGATGTTGAACTCGTTGTGAAGGAGGTAAAGAACCAGTATCAAGTAAAAAATGATCGCTTGAGGCACTATAGGAATCGTGTGTGGGACTGTATCGAGGCATTATCAATCATAACCATTCCAAGGGATGACAATGTAAAGGCGGATGCACTTGCATTTTCCGCTTCACTAATGATTCCCCCTCTTGGTGTAGAGATAGAAAAATACACCATTGAAATAATATCTAGACCTAGTGTGTATGATAATGTAGAGCACTGGCAGATTTTTAACAATGGTGAGCAAATAATGGCCTTCCTTGAAAAGGTAGATAATTTTAGAAATTTGTTCTTTGAGGGTAGCACTTCTGCATACAGAGAATCACATGTATGGGAAGAATAAGATGATATTTTTGATATCTTCTCGACCAAGGCTGCTAAAGGATCACAAACTAGGGATGAAAGTGAGCATGAAGGGGTAATTTAGTTGAAAGGTAACAAGATTCGAAAGGTTTGGTTTCTCTCGAAACCCTGTTCGACAAGCATGACAGGTATGTCAAAGGAAAAGTTCATCAAGAACCAATTGGATTTTTCAAGTATGGAAAGGTGAATATTGGTACTCTTGAAGAACCTAGATACGTCAACATTGGGAAGTGTTGCTCGAAAGAAGAGAGATGCAAGTTCATCAACCTTTTTAAGTTATACAAAGATGTCTTTGCTTGGAGTTACAATGATCTCAAACCCTTCAAGGTGAAAGAGATGAAGCATAGTATTCCGTTGAAACTTGCTACGTCTCTCTATAGGCAGAAACAAAGGAATTATAATACCAAAAGTGTTGCCACCATTCATGCTGAAATTCACATATCATCTGCCCTATCCATCATTCGACATGGGTAGCTAATATCGTGCCCATTCGTGAAAATAGTGGTGAAATCCGAATCTGTGTTGATTTCATGAATCTTAATCAAGCGTCTCTAAAAGACAATTATCCTCTATGAATCATGGAGCAAATATTGCAAGTTATTACAGGTTTAGAGATGCTTTCCATGCTTGATGGCTTTTCCGGCTACAATCAAGTTGAGGTTGCAGTTGAAGATCAGCATAAGACGGCTTTTACAATGGCTTGGGTAACCTTTGCCTACAGAGGAATGCCTTTAGGTCTCATCAACATTGGGGCTTCTTTTTAAAGGGCAATGGATTTAGCGTTCCATGATCTCCAGAATAAGATCATAGTGGTATATCTGGATGATCTTCACATCTTCTCAAAGAGTCGAGATGACCATTATGATCGCCTTGTAAAAGTTTTTGAAAAGTGTAGAGCTCATGGTATCTTGCTCAATCCCAAGAAGTCTATGTTTGGAGTAACTGAAGGGAACTTATTGGCCACGTTGTGTCAAAAGAAGGAACAAAGATTGATCTAGAGAGGGTTCAAGCCATCCAAAATCTACTTTTGCCACTAGCAAACCAGGTGTTCACTCCTTCAACAAGGTCAATTTCTTGAGAAGGTTTGTACTCAACTTGCTGAGCTCACTAAGAATATTGCAGAAATGTGGAAGATCAGGTTCCTTTCAAGTGGAGTAAAGAAAGTGAGGAAACTTTTGAAGAAATAAAGACTGCCATTGCTAAAGTACTGGCCTTATTATGCCCTAATTTCAACAAAGATTTCATAATCTATTATGCATCAAAACACACTTTATCAACGATCTTGGCACATAAAAATTACGAAGGAATTGAGCCACCCATAGCCTTTATGAGTTGTGGTTTGAAGAATCATGAGCTTAGGTATTCCTCAATTGAAAAGCATGCTTATGCAATAGTCAAGGCGGTCAAAGAATTCATATACTATATGTTAAACTCCCATACCATCGTAATGGTATGAGATACAACAGTGAAGTCTGTTTTGACACGACAGGGACACTTTAAAAAGAGGAGGATGGATAGCAACGGTTCAAGAGTATGACTTGGATATTACGCAAACTAAGCTTGTTTGAGGATGTGGCTTATGCTAGTTGATAGCTACAAATGGGCTCAGTGATGGGAACCTTGATGAACCATTGAAAAAAGATGTGCCTGAGGAGTTACCCATAGTTGTTTTTGTTGGTTGCACTGATAAATGGTATATGGACATAGCATACTTCCTCACATATGGAGAGTGTCTTGAGAATCTCAGTGCCAACGAAAAAGGGCGGTAGCGTATGGGATAATACTCTTTTCCAGAGAGGGATTGATGGTCTTTTCTTGAGATGTGTTGACAAAGAGCAACAAATGAGATTGCTAGAGGCATTTCACGACAAGGCATGTGGTGGTCATTTTGCATCTCCTGTTATGGTGCATAAGATCCGGAGAGCTTACTACTATTGGCCTACCCTCTTTAAAGATGCTCAGGTGTGGGTTTCAAAGTTCGAAGCCTGTCAAGAGTTTGTGGGTAGACCCAAGCTTGCAACATTGCCATTAAACCCAATGAACTCACTACCATTGTCTATCCTCAATGTCCCAATGCACGTTTGGGCTTCATTTTCAATCATCATTCGAAACTTTTTGAATGTCTCGAATGTTTTAGATTTATGTATAATAAAATATATCCAAGTCATTCTGCTATAGTGATCGATGAAAAACATGAAGTGTTTGTGACCAACAACAAAGAGATTTGGGAGAGGACACAAGTCTGAGTGAACCAATTGTATTTTTTTGTCGATTTTCCATTTTGATTTTTGAAATGGTTCTCTTTCATGTTTGGCCAAAAAGTGGGCCTCACATTTTTCAATTTTTGATGGCAGGTTAGGCAAACTTGCTACACCATTCTTTTGCATCAAACGAATGCAATCATGATTTGTATGCCCAAATCTGGCATGCCACAACTTGCTTGGTGACATACCCTCTTCAACGAGATGAACAAAGTTTCTTGAGACTGATGGCTCACCCTTGAGTTTTTACAGTTTCCCTTCCTTGAATCTCGTCAATATGATTGCATTGTCAATTTTCCTTTTGATAGTGACTTCCACATTATCCAATAGAATGGAGTGCCCATGTTGACGGATGAGCAACAAGGAAAACGGTTTCTGTTTTAACTGAGGAAGGTAGAGAAGATTTTGGAGTATGAAGTGTGGAAGCCCTTGACACTTGTGTCAGATTGTACCCTTTCCTTCTAGTTGTGGACTTGGTCAATTTGCCAGATACACCAAGGCACAACTCTCCTTAAACTCCTTAAAGAAGTCTTTTTAGAAAGTCATGCTGAGTGGCACCAATATCAATAATCCAAGCATCAAATGAAGTTGTACTTACTGAATCAATGTTTGCCTCATCTATGCTGGAAAACACATATTCACTGGTGAATTGGGCTGAGTTTGACTCTTCTGTTTTTTCTTCACTTTTTCCTCTTTTTTCTTACAACAGGCTTCAATTTTCTCCCATGAAGTCTTGCATTTGTGAGTGTTATGGTTCCCTTTTGTATCACATTGTTTGCAGTAGAAATGTTTATCATTCTGTTTTTGATTTTGCCCACTGTGATTGTTGCATTTACCTCCTCGTCCCTTGTTTTCCTTTTTATTTTTACCATTGCCTTCACTTTTGGAAGACGTGGCTTTATTTGAAGAGGAAGCTTTGGAACAGTGGCCCTTTTTTTTAGTGTAACAAACGCTTTGACCTATGAATTCAATTTTTCCCCTAAAGGGCTTTTCTCTCTCAGCTATTTTTTCAATCAATTGATCAAATGTTAGAGTATTCATCTGATTACTTTTTTGCACAGACTCCAAGTAGGTTGAATATGTGGGAAGAAGGGCCTTTATGAATGCAGTCATGTATATGTCAATTTTGACACCAATGGCTTCCACATCATGCTTGATCGTATGAATTTTTGAGGCCAAACTCATCACATCGCCATTTTTCAATTGAACAACTTCAATTGTAACTTTATGAATTCCAACTTTGAGTGTAAATCATATAGGGCTTTCAACTTTTGAAGTGTTTTGCATGGAGTTGTGCACCCCTGAACATGACGGAAAGTTTGCCATCAACAGAGGCCCTTATCAAGGCCAATGCTTTCAAATTCTTTTGCTTCTAGGCATTTACTTCTTTTGCATCTATTGGTTATGTTGGCTGTTCATCTCCATCACAAATGCCGAATCATAGATCATTGAATATGAGTGTGTGTTTTTCACTTGCCGAGACCATTCTAACCATGTATCTTTTCCAGTCAGAGTTATGCCAACAATTGATTTTATTGAATGCATTTTGAAAATTAAGGGAGATGGAAAGGTTCCTTATCATTCCAAAAAGGTCCTCTTTTCGATATACCAAACTTCTCTATATGCTTGAGCTTCCTATATATCCGTCGATACATGGAAGAAGCTTGTATTTTCGATATGCCCGATGGTACGTGAAAGAGACATTAAAGCACGTGAGAGCAGAATGGTACGTGCTACCTAGGCAATACATGAAAATGATTTGCTCTATGTACAACACCCGCTTTACAACAAGTTCTTGTACATGGGCGTGACAATCCTATATACTTGGATTGATGTTGATTGTTGTCGGGATTTATGTCTAGCGATAGTCGCAAATGGGTAACGAAAGGACGTGAAAATGAAAGTTTTTCCATATTTCTCTCCAGCAATTTCAAGGGACGAAGCCACATATGCCATTGTTGCAGTTATGTTATAAGTGCATTTGTCTGATTGTGATGGCTTGACCCAGAAACACGAACCAAAGGCATTGTTGATATCGAACACTGAGTTTTTGTTTTTTGTGTACAAGTTGATATGTTTTCAAATTTTGCTTGATTTTGGAAAAATCAAATTTCTTTGTTTTGCAATTTTGACTTAATTTGTTTTTGATAGGTCAAAAAAAAGAAAAAGTGCTATTATTCCATTATGGGAATGTTCTCCATTCAAAAATGGTCTTTTCAACAGCTCTATTTCCTCTCCAATGATATTTATGCCTTTAATTGCAATGAATAAGCATAAAATTTGAAATCTGACTTATTAATTCAGTGGCGCCAAGTGGAAATAAGATGCAGCCAAAGAGAAATGAATTGCCACGCAGCTCATGGACACAAAAGGAGGTTTTGAAACAGCTGAACTTTGTCTTATACTGCCACGCAGCCCTTGGAGGATGTGCTATGCCTCACAAAAGAGTTGAAATAATTCCCACCCAGTCAAAGGAAGTGGTATGCAGCTGGTAAATGATGACACACAGTCAGAACTGAAGTTGAAACATCAGAGAATGCACCAAGGTCAGACAACACATTTACCATGCTGGTCTACAAGCTTCTACGCAGCTGATGTTAGCATAAACACAGCCCAAAATAACAAATACAGCCAATGACAATTGAATATGACTTCAAGAACTGACAAATTTAATGAAACACGGTCTACAGCAGCATGAAACGCTTCTTTCTCAGCTCTATACGCCTCAGAACAGCTGCCAAAACACCAAAAACGTTCTTGTCTTAGCTGAACACAATCAGGACAGCAGCACAGACAGTCAAAACGCCTTCTACAGGTCAGAATGCCTTTATCCAAGATTGTTATGTCTTCTTTTTTGTTGATACACCTTTATAGACTGTCCAAATCAGCTACCACACAGCTCTGATAATGAAAAGACTGAATAATGAAGAGATTTATTCGCTGAGAACAAAGAATGGAGAAAATGGAGAATAGTGGAATGCCCAATGAAAGTCGTAGGCTCTGATACCAATGTTAGGATAGGCACTAATGGATTGACATTGACAATATTTGGTGCAAGCCAAAATTGTGTTCACGTTCAAATTGAAAAGAAGAAGATTACAATATTTAAAGCCAATATTTGTCTGTTCATTTCACCTTCTAAGGTGACTCTTCCTATTCCTATGGGAGTGAATCTTCATCTATAATAAAACAAAAACCTTTGACACCTAGGATTTAAACAAATATTATACATTATTGTTACAGGAGTAAGTAAATGCATTAAGAAAATGCTTTTTGTGATAGTGTGTCTTTCTTTTTTGTGTTGATGTGGTTCATCATGGGAAAATCTTGTGTCTGTGCTTTGTCAATTTCTCTGTTCAACTTAACTTGGTTTGGGGGCTGTTCTCTCATAATGAGAATTTTGGTTGGTTGGGTAGAGATCAATGCCATTGTCATCTGTGCACTTTTTTTCTACAGACCATATGTTTTTATTTACAGCTGTTGTGCTTTACATCTTTTTCATGGAAATCTCTGTCATAGTGGTTTCTTTATATAATGCACCATCTAATGCAACAGGATTTATGTTTTCCACTTTATATGATATTTTTCTTGGACTATGGTATGGCCTTGATATATAAGATGCATGAATAACTGGCCTGTGAATTGTGCCATGCTTTGATTATTCATGAATTTGAACGAGTTTTTTGATGATTTCCCTGTTTTCAACACAGAGCTATCCAGGAGAAGCTGATTTGGCTATTGCACGGGGTGTTTTGATGTAAGTATCCAAAGATGAACAATATTCTAGATGCTGTTAGTATCTTTGTGCACGAGTGCCACTCAAAATTTTGCTGTCTTTATTATGAACAACTATAGTTGAATGCTTTAGGATGTTTTGTCCTAGTCATGCTGCTTTGACAACTCTTTTCTGTAGGTACTTGGCCTCAGGGAGCTTGAGAGATGCTAATCGTTTAATGGATGAATTAAGGGAATACTCTAGGTTCAAGAAGATTGAGTTGCCAAATACATCCTTACTGCAATTTGTCCAGTATCTCCTGCTCACGTAAGTCATCCTTTGTGTACTAGTTGGCTTGTTGAATACGTATCTTAAAAAGTGACTCATTTCCAGCCTTTTGTTTTGTATTTGCAATGGTTCACTATTCTTCTGATTGAGAGATTAGATAAATCAGATACACGAGGAACATTATTGTTATGGGAATTCATAAAATAATTTTTAGATTACATGAATTGCTATTCTTTCTATTGTAATAAGATCAGTGTGAGCAGATTGAGTCTATATGAAGGGACTCATCTTGACTTCTCAATTGATGCGTCTATTGTATGGCAATTCCCCGGATGGTAATTTTGCTTCTTGGAGGAAATTTTACGAAGCTGCATGGAATCTTAACATATATTTTGTTATAGGCTTTACTATTTCTGTTTGGTCATCAATTTTCGATTGTCTCTGCTCCCGAAGTTTAATTAACTCCCAAGTTTCTTGGAAAGGTCTTTACAGAAATCTTTGGTGAAGTTAAGAGTCTTCTTCATTTATTATACTTTCGGACATGCCATATATTTCAGAAGACATCTGCAATTAGGAGTCTGCAGATGATTTTACTTTAAACGTCATATAACAGGGGATGAATCTGTGGTAGTTCAGTTAATCTATTCAGAACCACGAGGATTCAATCATGATCCTTGGCTGTCTTTGGAATATTTTCAACGAAGTCAACAAAGATGTTTACTTTTTTGTTCATTGGGCTTGGAAGGTAATAAGTTTTCAACAATAAACTTTCTTTCAGCTTTGTTCCCTTGTAATTTGTTACAAATATTTATTTATTTTCTGTCTTTTTTCATGGTTCCAAATATACATGTCTTGTTTGAATCTCATATGTGCATCTTTCCATATGGCTTGCGAAAGGGCTGATGCCTGTCATGGATCTTATCAAATATTGATAATTAAAAGGGGTCCATGTCGGACAATGTTACATTGATTTAAAACTAGCTATTACTATGTAGCCTTTAATTGGGTACTATACCATTTTGTTTCAAGTGTGCAAAAAAATCCTAAAAAAATCTATCTTTACCTTATAATTGTTTGATCTCATTTCAAATGTTTCGTTATATGATCAAATGTGGAATATGTTAAAGTCTAGGTTACCAATACAGATACGGGTATGGATATAGGTACGAGAATCAGATATGGGGATACAACTATTTTTTTTTTGGGTTTGGATACGGCTGGATACTGCCGTACAAAAATATATATAAAAAATAAAAAATATAAAAATATAGCCATATAAGCAAAATTAACCACATAATATGCATAGAGGAAACAAAATAACTTCAAATAAGTTAAATAACAACAAAATATATACTCATAATTCAATGCCAAATATCATAATATTCAATGGTCGAACTTATATTAGTTTTATAACATGGACATGGTGCAAATGTTACAATCAACAATGTATGGACAAAAATAAAGACAAATCAGCATTTTCATGATTCACTATATTCATTTTCGTCTTCGATTGCGATGTCTTCATCATCATGTGGTTCATTAGAACCATGAGCAGTAGCAGTGCCACTCCCACTAGCTCCACTATGCAAGTCGTGTGAAGCACTGTGTAGCTCTGTGTCAAGTAATGAAAGGTAGGCAACGGAGGCATCTAAATCAGCAGTCTCTAGGTTCACATCCAACAACTTTGTTGGCCCTTTGTATTGAGGTTGTTTGTGTGAGAGAAGACGCAAGTTGGAATGCACATAAACCAAATCCTCCGCCTTTTTTGCAGCCAACTTGTCGCGTTTAACTAAGTGGATAAAGCCATAGGTACCCCAATTCCACTCAGTTGAAGAGGAACTTGCAACCTATTGAAGCCACAAAGTCAATTAGAATTTATAAAAGTTATAAGTTAAAACTTAAAACAAAACATTGAAAAGGTCAAAAGAAGGGCAGAGTAAAAAAAATTAAAATCTTACTTGTGATAGAATTTTTACGGCAAGTGGTTGGAGGTGGGTGGGTGCTTGCCCATGGAGGTACCACCAAAAGTGAGCGTCCATCTTGTACTTATCACGAATAATGCCAAGGGAGTGACCCACTGAGTATATGAAATGCACAAACTGTTCCTTGACTTGGTCTTCTACTTCTGAATGGGGAAAGATTCTAAAGAATGCTGCCTTGTATCCCTCGACAACCTCAACATCCCTATATGGTGCCGACCCTTCTAGGCAAAGAAAGAATCTCTGCATTGTAGTATTTGGGTGTGAAGGCAAAAACAAGATGCAATGAGGTGGTCATTTTGTTTCACCTTTCAATGAGATGCGATGGCATTTCCTTGAAGAACCTCTCCGTAGGACCCTGCTCTTTGGCATTTATGATGGATCTAATGCTTTCAATTATTGAGTCGATTCCATCATAAAGCTCACCTAAACATGGATGATCCATATTCACATATTTCAACATGTTGAAAATGGGCTCAGTAAAACTGAGCAAATACTCCACACGTTCCCACCATACATCATCAATAATCCACCCTTTCACCTTTGTGGCCTTCTCACTGTTTGCCTGCCTCCATACACTCCAAAGGTTGTTGATAACCATGTTACTCAATGCCTCACGCGCTTTAACAAGTCGTCTCAAAAAGAGGGTGTGTGAGGCAAATCGAGTCTCAACAACCTAATACAAAATTAAAACAAATAAAATTTAAAAAATATTTAAAAATAAAACACTACAAATTACAAACTTATAAAATCAAATTAAATATACATTGATACATGATTCACAAATTATAAAATGAAGAGTTCCCTTCAACAATTGCAATTTCGAGAAGGCCGTGAAGATGCCTTGGGACATGTGATGGTTGGTTATGAACATTTGGCTCTCGCTCGCCTCTTCATAGATTTGTTTGATCCAGTCAATTTTTGTCCCCAAATTTTTGCAACACAAGGTTGAGGGAATGAACGACACAAGGTGCCCAAAATATTTGCCCATACCTTGTCTCAACCAACATGCCCACAACTTTGCAATTTTTAGCGTCGTCCTTTACAATTTGGACAACGTTTTGAAGTCACACCGCTTCAATGAACTCAATCAGGATGTCAAGAATGAATCATGCATATTTCACTTGCCTCTCACAATCAACCCTCAAAAACATTGCCCCTTTAGGGCTTACTGCGATCATATTAATCTATAGCCTATTTGCCATATCTTTCCATCAATCGGAAATGATGGACACCTCTATTTCGATCCACGAATCTCAGATGGGCTTCAATGCATCTTCAACGCGTTTTCTTTCTTTTGTCAATAAGGTGGTGCGCACATTTTCATAACCTGGGCCGACAAACCCTTTAGGGGCAGCAGTGATAGATCTCACCATATCTTGTCAGCATAGTTATCAGGTTCGGCCGTATTTGGGCCAAATCCGGAAAGATGCGATTTTTTTGTAGGTTCCGGATTAATCTATTCGGTTCGGGGTTTTTTAATATAAATTTTAAAGAAAAAAAACCTTAAAAAATGCATTCAAAAGTGACACGAACCCTTAAAACGCGTTCACAACTAACGCCAACGCTATGAAAACACGGGCATTATTGACGCGAACCCTAGAAACTATTAATATACACTGTCAAGGGCACAAAAGCTAAAACAAAGTGCTGCAAGTTTGAATCCACCATTTGGGGTGTGCACATATGAACGACATTTTTGTCATGGGATTGACATGGCTGTAGACAGTGAAGGCAAACTGCAGAGTAGCATAAAAAATGAATAGATGTGTCAGGGAGAGCCATCAACAACAAACAACAGTGTCGAGCAGAGCCCTAGAGGTCGATCTTTTAGTTTCATTTGTTTTTAATGGTTTAATTTTTGTGGTTTGTTTTTAAAAGTTTATTTTTTATGGTTTGTTTTTAAAGGTTTGATTGCTTTAAGTTCCGTATGTTATTTTTTTAAGTTCGTATGTTATATTTTATTTAGTCTATTGAATGTTTATTACTTAAATTTTAAAGTTAATAAAAATATTAATTTTATTTTATAAGATTTTTAATTGTAGGTTATAAAGTGCAATATTTAATTTATAAAATATTTTAGTGTATATTTTTTTTTTAAATTTAAATTTTATTATATATGACTAATAATTTATTTTTGTAATATATAATAAAATTAAATATATATATCTATATATATTCCGAACCAGATTTTTTGAATTTTTTCAAGAATTCCAGATTCCACATTTTTTTGCCCTCGTGAACGGATTTGGATTTATGAACTTGGTAATTATACCTATCAGTATGCTGATCTAACAACACTAAATGGCAGCCCACATGCGTAAAGACAATGCGTGATGTTTTGCGTTGCTATGTCCCTGGATTTATTACGGAATGCCCTGTCCAATGGGCCTGCATCTTTTGTTCTCTTGCGATCAAGAGGTGAATCCTCTTCCTCTTTGGCCGCAATGGGTGTATCAAGAAAGGGGTGTGATGGGATCACTGCATTGGCACGAGATGGATCAATAGGTGGTGATCCTTTCTTTCTCAAAGGATGCTTTGATCTTTGCCCCATAATGACATCTGCCTCTTCTTGCTCTTTTGATGTATACAAGGATCTTGTGGCAAGCCCTTTTCCGGCCTTCCTTTTATGCTTGGTCCTCTACAAACTCTGATTCCAGTGCCAGAAATCACACACAAATGAACTTTCACTCGACTATATGAGCTCTTGTATTTACAGGTACACTTTGAGCAAAGCCAATAAAAACATCCTCCACCAGGCATCTGTTCTAATACTGTCACATACTTTCAAATGGGCATTTGCGGATCAAATTTGGGGGCTATCCTTTGCCTCACCGAACTAGCACTTGCACCCTGAGACATTCTGACAAATCCCTATAGCCCTTGGTAAAAAATAAAACAATTGCTATTAAAATTTAAATTATAATCATTGCATTTGGTATTTGTGGAAATAACGGTTAAAACTTAAAATAATAATAAAAAAAATTAAAATTAAAATTAGTTACAAACAAAACAAAAAAAAGCCACAAATCCAAAAAACTTACCTTAAATCAGTGAATCCTCTTCCTTGCAAGCTCTTCAAGCTCCTTGGCACCAAATAGGTTGAGGTAATAGTATAGGTTTATCACAAGCAAGGAGTTTCAAGCTTATGCAATTGAAAATATTAACAAGAGTGAACAAATGTGCAATGAGAGTTAAAAATGCAATGAAAGGGAAATGTGTTGTTATCTTGTGATAAAATGAGTGTGAATGATGCTTTTAGGGTTGGGAATCCACTTTATTTTGTTTTTAATTTTATTTTGAAGTCCATGTTTGACTTTTCATTGGGCGAAATTGAAAAAATAAAAATAAAAATTGTCGCTTGGGAGCATGCGGAGATGCCCACGAAGCATGCTTGGGCTACGGATACACCGGGGTATGTTGCCCAGTCGTACCTGGGTGTATCCATATATCCGTAGCCCAGGGACGCTCCCTAGGCGTCTCCCCACACTCCCCCATGCTCCCGTATCCTGGGGTGTATCCCCCACCCTCCCAGGGCCGAGGGGAGGGGGTGTATTCGGTAACGTAGGTTAAAGTTATTAATTATCTATTAGTTAATGTTTAACTATTGGGTGGTTATCAAACCTTCCCAACTGAATGTAACCACTTTCAGCGTAATAAAAAGAGGGACAAACAAGTGTGTAAGTGTGTCGTATGCCTTCCATTGCTCTTCATTCTTTTAGAATTCATTTGCTAACATTGGTATTAGAGCCAATCATCTGGCTAAGCCCTAGTTTGGTATGAAAGGAGTACGTTGTTCGAAGAAGCTCTAGGATTAGGGTATGAATAGTCCAAGAAGAAGAGGGCGTCCAAAATTGATTTGTAGGCAGAGAAGTCTTACATGCTGTACAAAAGTCATCTAGATCAAAGAGAAAGGGGTCGATTTGCTAATGTGACGGAGGAACAAGGATGAACTAGTGCGTTAGGGCATGGGACGACCAGTAAATGTCTTAGAACAAAACATGATTTAAACTAGATAAAGATCGCAGACAAAAATCACAAAACATGAAATGTGATCTGCAGGAGAAATACTAGACGCTGTGCAGAAGACGTTGTAGACCAGTTTGGCAGTGAAATAAAAACAAACATGGAAATTTTGTGAAAGATCTATAGAATGTAATGCCCCTTTTGGGGAATTTTCTGTGTTCTGATTTTTTATTTAATTTTGAAATATTAGCTGAAAACTAGAGAGCGAAACACTGTTCTGATAACAAATCTCACAAGAGTCTTTATTGTAATCAAATAGAAGCATACAAATAGAATTGATTACATCAATAGTAAAAGTACTCTCATTTAGATATGAAACCCTAAGCTAGATCAACTAGACAATATATAACACTGGATTTATTGATTGTTTTACAACTAACCCATTCAGCAGGGTTGCCACCAATCAGTGAGGACATAATAGATTACATGCAACACCTTGGTAGGGAAATCAGCAACATGCACTACCCAAACCCTCCATAGGATTCCGAGCAAGTACAACAGTAGATGAAAACAATACGGTCAGTAGTTGTATGCGGTACGGCAACAGCAGTCCTGTACGAGAGCAGCAGTCCTGTACGGCAATATGCAGAAAAACCCTATCCTGAGTTTTTGAAAGTACGGTAGAAGTAATACAGATTGCAGGAACTGTATGGCAGTCAAGGAACTGAACAGTAGTCACATAAAACCCTAGGCGCAGCTGAAATATCCCATGTGGAGGATTGTGGTGCATCATAGACATGGTTTACTTGCTGCTGTGACTGCCATACAGTCTGCTATTTCACTTATTCATTGCTGTTCATTCATTCCTGCCAGCTGTTCCATCATTACTGCCCATTGTACCCTGTACATAGACCAATCACAGCCCTTGGAACATCAACGCTGCGTATTAGAGGTATCAAACACAACCTTAGTAAGGTTTCTGCTGTTGTACGTTGACAATCAGATTTGATCTTTATTGCTGCATAATAAATACTTGGATTTTATAATATTTGTAAGGGTTTCCCTGCAATATTAATTAGTTGTCCAGTTTGCATCATTTCCAGTATTTTGTATGTATGCAAATTCAATACAACACAGATTCAATAAAGATTTCAATTTGGGTTTCAGCATTAGTATTGTATATTGGTTGTTGTAGTAGTTGTTTGATATACAATTTTAAAAGGGAATCACAGTAAATTCCAGAGTTCATAGAATTACCTAGAAAGGGACATTACATAGAATTAGGCAAGGATTGTGATTTGGAGACCAATGCAAAGGAGCAAAAAAAAGAGTGACAATTTTGTGAAGGAGAACAATGATTCAGACATGAGTTTCACAGTGCTAGAGCAAAACACGATTTTTGGTAGACTTGAATCACGATTTGTAGATAAAAAATGCCAACCTTGCTATGAAAGATGTGACATAAGGAATTGTGGTGAACTAGAAAGACAACACCATTGTAAATGTTGATGAAAGGAAAAAGATGAGTTGAGCTAGACCTAGAGGAACAAGGCGGAAAATGTCGTGAATTGCAGAACAATGATATGCTGTTAGGGCTTGGCTAGAGGAGTTAGGGCATGGTGAGGTTCATGAAGACCCGAAGAATAAAGAGATCATGATCACATAACAAAATGCAAAGAAAGCTTACTACGGGTTAGGGTTTCCCCTGAATGGTAGTGAACGAGAGAAGAAACACAGTCTCGTGCTAAGGCACGATAAATCATTTTGTGCAGCGAGGTGTTTTTCACTTGGGCACACCCCTACAATACAATTGTACTATTTTTGGTTGAAGGTGCTAGGGCACGAGAAATTAGACAAAAGAGACTTATAAGTAGCTTTGACATTCAATTTATAAGCAAATTGAGAATATAAATTGTGTATTTCTCTTTGCATTAGTTTATGGATATGAAAACTATACTTTTTTCATGCATTGATTTGCATGTCAATAAATTGTACTTTTTATGTTGCATTGATTTGTGGGTCAACCCTGTATTGTACTTTTTTTTGTTCACAGTCAAACATTGTGTATAAAATAGCCAACATACAAATTATGGTTCTATTGGAAGCACAAAAGTTAATTGGCCATAATTATAATGTTTGGAGTCATAAGATTTTAACAATTGAAGAATATAATGATTGTGATAAAATTGTTCTTAGCACCGAAGCAAGACCTATTACAAACTTTGCGGATTATGAAAATTGTCATGTGGAGGCCTTGCTATTGTGGAAGTTATTTGTGTTAGATGACATGATTTTTGAGGTCTGGGATGGCATTGAGGCAAGTGTGTGGTGGACTAGTTTGAAGAATAAATACCAAACTTTGGAGAAAAGTTAGGTTTTGTGAATCTGCCCTTTTCCACGAAGATGTCGGAGGACAAGTCTCTATCTGAACACCTTCTTCGGATGAAAGATCTTCGAGATGAGTTAGGTGCCATTAATAAAAAGGTGGATAATGATGATATTGTGGAGTTGGTTCTAAACAATTTGACACCCTCCCATGAATCTCTTGTGACGGCTCTACACTTGATGGCAGAAAGTTAGAACTTGACATTTGATCATGTTAGTTCCTATTTAATGTAAAAGGAATGTAGACAAACACAAAATGAGTCCAATGTTGGACATACAAAGTGCATTAGCTACTTAGTCAAAAGGGAAGTGGAAATTTATCCCTGCTAATTCATCTTCAAATTATTAGGGGAAGTCCTTTTATTATCAGAAGGTTGGGCATCTAAAAAAGGATTGCCAGTAGCGATAATATGCACTTTCTCAACAAAACAATGAAGTGGCAAATAAGCAGCAGTTGATGAAGGATGGGATTTCAAGGAAGAGTATGTCAAATTTACTATAAGTACAAACTTTTTTGATTCAGTTTCATTAGTTGATGGTCAATCATATATATAGAAGAGGGGATAAAAGATATTTGCTAAGTATTGAATAATGCTAGAATGTTAGGTATGTTCCTAGCATGAATAAAAATCTTCTATCTGTTAACGGAAAATCTGAACATTACTGTATATTCAGTTGGGAAACAATTTATTATGTCTAATGTCATAAAGGATGAAGTGGTTTCCCTAGGCATTGAGCAAGGTGGCTTGTATAGGCTCGTTGACCATGGCACAATCAACATAAATGCATGTGTCATGGGAGACTCCACCATATAGGATGCTCTGAAGGATGAAATTCCTTTTAGGCTTGTTGACCTTGATCTAGTCAACTTACATGCACTAGTTGTAAGGGAATATCCACTATGAAGGATATATAGGAGGATGCAATTCCTCAATCTCAATCACATGCACAGGGAGTTGTGTATGAGGTTGATATGCCTAAGTCACATGCAGTGGCTCAGATGACTAGAGACAAGGTTGTTACTTCAGCTGAGCATGGTCATGTTGCTCTCGCTTATGAACTTTGTATGGTACCTAAACAGTCGGTTACACTACCCATTGGGTGCGAACAGGTGGACAAAAATTGTAATTTTTGGACAAGTACAAGGCTCATCTTGTTGCCAAAGGATTTTCCCAACATGAGGGAATGGATGAGGAGATGGTTTCTTCTCCTACTATGGAGTTGGTTTTTACACCTATTGTTATTGCGGAGTTGGTTTTTACTCCCATTGTTACTAAGGAGTGGGTTTTAAATTTTATTGCGAAGATGGTCACATTTCAATTGCTTCTCTTCACAACAGCTCTGCTTGGTTTTTTGAGCGGAAATTTGGGTGAGGTCTACATGGTGTAGCTTGAATATTTTCGTGTTGGTGATGAACATTTGGTTTGCAGGATGATTAAGTCACGGACTTGAGTAGACTCCCCAAGCCTAGTATACTTTGTTTGAGCAGCAACTCTGGGATTCTAGATTCACAACTACGGAGGTTGGGCTGGAATTATCAGCCAATGATGATCCATCACTGGGCAATGAATCACTCTACAATGAATTGGTGGACAACTTGATATAGTTTATACCCACACGTCTGGGTCTTTATTTTGTTGTTGGATATTCTTTTCGGTTTTTGTCTACACCGAAGTCCCTACAATGTACAACAACAAAATGTCATAGGACTGCAAATTTTATGTTATCTTTAGAACAGTTTGTAAGTTTAATGGCTAAACTCTTTTGTCCTATTGTGTTTGTGATGTTTCAGGATAAACTTGAAGTAGTCTCCATTTGGTCATTAAGGGAGGGTGTTAATGTTATTAAGTATCTATTAGTTAATGTTTAACTAATGGGCGGTTGTCAAACCTCCCCAACTGAATGTAACCACTTTCAGCTTAAAAAAAAGATGACACACAAGTGTGTAAGTGTGTTGTATGCTTTCCATTTCTATTCACCCTTTTAGCATTCATTTGCTAATAGAATAGGCATAGGAAAGGACATTGAGGTCTATATTTTCCTTTTCAAATTTATAGGTGTGTTTAGGTCTTTATCAATAAAAAATAAATGACTGTATTGTTGGTGGTTGTTTTGTTCGCTTTGTTGGAGTGAAGGATAGTAATTATGCATGGTCTATGAATACTACAATGCCATTGATTTTGAGGTACTGTTTCTAGATTTGATTGGACTGATGTTTACTAGAAGCTCATGGTTGAAGATTGGATATTTTGATTGAAGAACTAACTTGTTATTATTTTTTTCTGTTATAGTTCCTTTGATGTTGGGATGGATCTATAAAAATACAATTGTCGTGGTCTATTTAGTGACCCTCTCCATACTCTCAAGGAGTTCAAGGGGAATATCCTTGGTGAGGGTATTAACCATGATGTACAAACCACATTGCCTAGTATGTGAGCTCTGAGCGTCTAGTTGTAAAGTCTTGGTTATGATATAAAAAAATCCTCGACAACTTGGTGGTCACCCAAAATGTTTGAACCAAACCTCCTCTACCCATGAGGAATGTTAGGGAGGGGTGAAGGTGGACCAAGTTCATTGTACTAGGTAGGAAGTCATCCTATGTGAGAAAGGATAAGACTAACCTTGCATTAGGTCACAATGAGGCCTCGTATTTTCTACCAAAAGATTTTTCGTTGCATTGAAGGTTGACATCCTAGGTGGAAGGTCCCTTGCAAAAAGTTGGTTTCCTTAAGTGTGCATCCCTTCAGTTGAATGGATTTGATTAGTCATCATGAGAGCCTCCTCATTCAATATGTTGCTCGCTTCATGTGGTGCTATAGAGTGACACTTGGTAGGTTGATGGATATTTGGAGAATCCATGCACTATGTATATGTGGCTACTCGCTTGGTTCAATCCAAAGCATATTCATTCCTTTAAGAAAAAATATATGAATGCTTAAAGCTTGCACAAAGTCAAGGCAATTGTTGGTCCTCTTGGTTGAGAAAGCTCTTATATTTATCTTGGATTCCTACACTGAATGGCCATGATAGACTGTTGAAGAGGAAGGAAATGACGTGCTTAGAAGCTGCAATATTTTGAATCTCAAAAGACTTTTAGGTAATCTCTTTGTAGATCTTAATTTTGAAGATGAAGAAGAGAATATTAAGAAGCACGATGGACACTTGAAAAACATGCAATTATGGCGAGAGTGTTTTTACTATAATCGCAAACTATCCACAACCAAATAAGCAAAGAGTCTTAATGATTGCCCCTATAGCTTGATGCATGACACAAACAAGGTGGGATTGGGGTTTTGAGATGAGTGCCATCTTCTTTTGTGGATTGTTGGATTTTTCTTAGTGGTATGAGAGACTTGGAAAATCAGTTAGTCTTTGAGAATACAATATTAAAATCATAATCTCTAGGAAACTCCATATTAGGGACAGGGACAAGCCAACTAGATTGTCTACTCCAATCGATTATTTAAAAAAAGGAGACGTTGAATTAAATCAGAAAAAATCTCATTCTCACAAATATTTATTGTTTAAGATGATTGTAGTATTGTACAAAAGAAACTTCGACTAGAGAAATTCCACCCCAATCAAGAGAAAATATGGTGAAAGCATTGTTACAAGTTATTGATTAATTGTTTTTTGCCGACCCCCTAATTTATTCATCAAAAACCTTCCTAAACACCATTAATTTTGAAAATAATGTCAAGTAATGAAAGTTGATTTCAAAAACGTTTTCCAATGGTTTTTTCTTCCTTTGTGATTGGTGATTTTTGAGACAATTTTCTCAGAGAAAGTGAGGATGTTAGTTTTAGTTGGATCAAACCCACTTCAAGGAAATCAATAATTCCAAAAAAATTGTGCTTCTGGAGAGCACTAGGGAGAGATGGAATGAATTGTTGTTGTGGCCACTTATGTTTATCTTGATGATGAAAATTCAATTGGGAATCAAAGCCCTTGGAATCTTGGGGGCACAAGTATAGATAGAAGGATGTTAGTTTGCAATTATTTCCGTGGCGATATCTTTATTGAAGCCAACTTACGACACCTTGTTAAGATGACTATGGATGGATAATGCTAAGCTAGGACTACGCATTAGGAGAGAGTGGTGTTGATGGAATAGAAGGGTAAGATACTTAATATTGACATCAAGACCCAAATTTGTAAAGCTAGGAGGCTGTATCATGTAATTTAGATTAATAGGATAAGTGTATGAACAAATTCATGAACTTGACTAATGTTGGAGCCCCATTATTAGAGCGCACTGAAGACAAAGAACACCCAAAAGAACAAGATGCATTGGCTTTTGGGAGACTGAAATTGGTCCTCGTCATGTTGTGATATAAACTCTCATGAGATGATGTCTGTGAAAGAGGATAGTGAGAATAAGTATAGGAAAGAACATAGTAGGGAAACATCAAGCTATGAATAAAGTGCTGGACAAAGGCTAGAAGATTCCAGGATATTTCAAAAAGTTTGACGAAGGTCAATTGAAGATGAACAACACCCAACACATTCCTTTTTGAGGAAGGAATTTTTTTGTATGTTGGTTGTAAGAAATGGAGGTAAACTTTGGAAAGGATAAAACTCCACAAGTCATCGATGTGGGAGATGACTTGGACGTAGTGTGGAAATAAACAACTTCTTGAAATTTTCTTGGTTATAAGGACATGTTTGTGTGGACATGTAGGGATTTGAAGAAAGTTCCACTGAAATTGTGATAACACAAGATGCCTCTAGTACAAGGAGCTCAACTTGTCAGGATAAGAACCTATTGAATGAATACTAAGTACACAATGAAGGTTCAAGAAGAAATAGACAATATTTTAAATTAAAACTCATCTTCAAAGTAAATACGAGTGAATGGTTATCATCCATATTTATTAGTATGAAGGAGTATTTGCATACTCGAATTTGTGTGGACTTTTGAATATTTTAACATTGAAGGACCCCTTCTCCATTCTATTTACCAACTCAATCATCGAGGAAGTAACAAGTCATAAGATTTATTCATTCTTCAATGGGTTTAATGGGTGGAAAATGATAAATTATTGCAGAGTAAGATAAGTTGAAGACAAGCTTCATGGTTGAGAATGGTATCAATGCATAAAATCAGATGCCATTGGGCTATGTAATGCTTTAGTGACCTTCTAAAGGATTATACGACACATAATTTGATAAAATGATGACAAGGAACTCAAGGTGTTCATCGAACACTTGTCAATTATGGCCTAGAGAAGATATAATGCCGAACCTTGGATGAAGTTATACCCCCATGATAAACTCACATTGAATTCAAAGCACTGTTCCTTCACGCTTCCATTTAGGAAGCTATTAGGACATATTGTATGTCCGATTGGTTTGAAGGCAGATCCATATAAAATCAGCATGGTCAAACTATGGAAGTTGCACAAGATGTAGGAGCGTTTTGATTGTTCATAGGATAGAACATTACGCAAGTCACATACACATTAGTTGTTTTGGCATGGAAAGGGATTCCATTTATCTGGAGAGAAGAGCAACATAAGTCTTTCAAGGAGTTAAAATTACGACTAATAAGTGCACTTATCATAGCATAAGAGGGTATAATAGGGTGTACATTGATTGCAGTAAAAGTATTTTATGGTAATGTAGATGCACCAAAGTTTATAATAGGGTGTACATTAGCACAAGAGGGTGATCGCAAGGTTGACCACTAGTGTAATTCAGAAGCAAATAGATATCTAAAGCAAAGATAATTACAACACGACCGAGAGAGAAGCATTGGGGATGGTACATGTTGCCAATAATTTTAGATATTACCTCATGGCAAATCCTTTGTTTTCTCCATAGATCAAGTGTTGATGTACCTGGTGAACAAGCCTATAATTCATGGAAGGGTGAGTAGATGGTTGGTTATATTCCAAGAGTTCACATTCAAGATAAATGTGAGGCCAAGGATGGACCGTGTAATGGAAAATCAATTTTTGAGAAATAGAACATACTTTCTCTCAGTGTGTAGCTTCCTAGAGGATGAGTAAATGGTGAGAGAAGATCTTGACAAAGTCAATGTCGTTCCAGTTAATACATGGACTCTACTATTACGTGGGTGCTGAAAAAGTACACATGAGATGTGTGCTCTTAAGAAAAAATGAAGGAATCCCAAAGGAGGCACGCAAAGGGTTGGCTAGAGGACACATAGGACCAAGTGCGACTTCATGAATTTCATTGGGAATTTTAAGAAAACGAGTAGGTGGATATAGAAGTACATCGTTCATTTAGCAACAACGAACTCGAGAAAGTGTCTAGAAGCATAAGCCTTGCTAGACAACTCCGCAACAAACAAAGCCGAATTCTTGTACTAGTAGATAATCACAATGTTTGGAATACCTCCTCACTTGATAAGCAACTGCAGGGGACAATTTGTGAATTAGATAATCCAGTGCTTGACAAAGGAATTAAAAAGTATTTCATTCCCTATCAATTTTGTGCTACCTGAGAGCCCGTGGTCAAGCATAGGCTAAAAACAAGGTTTTGATCTTAATGATATAAAAGTTCACTGGGTGGATGCTAATGACTGAGTTACAAAGTCTCGATGATACACACCAGTTTTGAATTGAAGAATGAACATGAGGCGTTGGTTTAGTGGAGTGCATGGTTCCAAGATTAAGAATAGTCTTGGAGAGTAGGTTAGGTAATGAAGAAAGCCTAATCGCAAGATTAGTCAAACAAAACAAATTGGTTGAAATTAGGAAGATTGCTCTATGAGCCATTGAAATTATTCAAAGGCAAAGCAAACCTTGCCATGAAATGTACTTGAGAGAAATGAATTTGAAACCAAGAACATTGATGTTGAAATTCAATCGTCAAAATGAAATCAAGCTAGGAAAGTTTAAGATGATATAGCTTGGTTGGTTTTGAATACATAAGGTATGGGATAACATAAGAGTTGTGCTCAATAAGATTAATGAGATGACAGTTCTTGATGTGGTTAATAGTTCGAAATTGAAATTGGGCTAGGTACAAAACATCCCTAATGTCGGTAGTAAATGAAATTGCTAAGAGAGAATCTAAGAAAAAAAGTCATGGTTTGGGTAAAAATCTTCAAGAATTATTCAGAGCCAATAAAAAGAGATGCTAGCAGAGCAACTTAGTGTCCCATATTCCACAACAAGGGGCACACCCTAGCAAATTGTTAGATTTTGAAGGGAAGAGGGAAGCAGATAATCAGAAAGGGAATTTTTTTTAAAAATTTGGGGGGAAAGGTATAAAATTAGTCTTACTAAAAATTAACACAACCATGACCTTTTAAAAAATAGAAAATGCGGTCCATAAGGAATTGAGGTTGAAAGTGATCAACCAACATTTCATTTGTTTTCAAACAAATAAGTATCATGCCCTATTTTAAAAAACTTAAAAAAGAAAATAATGGGGTGAGATTTAAAAATTCCTAACAAAAGGAAGAATTTTGTAGAAGTTTTCGAGGACTTTGAAAGTGTAATCGCGAAGAGTGGGTCATATGAAATTATGCATGTAATTTAGATAACTCCCACGTCAACACTAATACCTAACAATTAAAACTTGTTGATATACAAGCCTATTACAACGAAAAGTAGACCTTGTGAAGAGACTGGAGGGTGTTGGCCGATGGATGATGCTTTTGAGCAAAACTTAAGTTGCTACAATAAGATCAATGAAAGAAATTTCCAAACCCCTTTATTGAAAAAACTTAAATCCCTCTTTTAAAATCCCTCGTTCCTAAGTGAACAAATATGGACTCAAATACACGTATCCTAGCCTATGTGATTTACACACAATCTCTAACATCTTACCTCAAATCTTTGTATCTCGTTTTAACTTGTCCTAAGGCTCCCAACTACCTCATCCTAGTTACCCTATCTGACCTTTCTTGCCAATTTGTCCAGCCTACTAACTATCACAACCTGCCACACATTCAACCCACACTTTTGACATACCTACGTTTTCGTTGTACACTCTAGCCACCCTATCCAACTTCCCAACCCAGCCTATCCCCTTTCCACTCCCCCCACACATCCATGGAACTCCCTAATATCCTCCATTTGTTGAAAACAATAAGAGGACCATCCATGCATCCTCAAAGCCCTTCCAAGGCCAAAAACATGTTTAGGGAGTAGTATGGCTGTTTTGAGCCTTAGTGAATGTTTTTTATCTGACCAAGCCATGGAAAAGACTATCCAAGGCAGGGACAACCTGAGCTGAATTATCCTAGTAGGTTGACCCATCCATGCATGCTATACACCCGTCCAGGTATGTGACACCCCATACAGAATTGTTGGAGTCATAAATTAGGGTCTTGAAGTTGTGAAAGAGGAAAATTCAGTCAAAGGGTTATTCAAATTGTTTGAGAAAAGTAAAAGAATTGAACAAGCCATCGAAAAGAGAAAAATTTTACATAGAGAAGTGAAAAAAATAAAAGACCTAGATAGAGAAAAGACAAGAGGAATAAAAAAGTTGAATGATATTGTGCAAATGAAACAATAGAAATTTTTTTGTCATCCACGATTAGTAATATTCAAACTCCTACGATTAAGTTTGTGTTGTGAAAGAAGAGGGGTTTCAAAAAAATAACGAGCAACATGAAGTTTGTGTAGACCAACATTTCTAAAATTGTTGGCATGAAGGAATCAAGCAAAAGCAAAGCCATGTATCTAATTTTGAGGAGAAATCAATCCACATGACAAAGTCAAAGACTTTGAGTTATTATATTTATGAGTACAATACGAAGATGACAACGTGCTTGAAAATTCTTTGACAAAAAGGACCTAGAGAGTTGTGTAGAAGGTACTTTGAGCAGGAAGTGTTTGGCAAAACACTATCATCATGTAGAGAGGGTTACACAAGGAAGATTTTGAAAGGAACCAATTTTACAAGGGAGAAGATACTCTTACAAAAAATTGGATGGTAATTGCCTAGCAAATTGTTAGCATTACCAATACAACACTTTGCATTCTAATTGTTTGATAGAATGCCAAACTAAGCCTGTAAGGGAAATTGGTGAAGTAAAAGCAAGGATGAAGGAAGACAAGGAAGATAGTTGCACTGACACATTCACATTGTGTAGATGAGGATTTGCAAGCAAAGTTCTTGAAGGAGAGTTTAACCTTTACAAAGGATTCTAGATAACTTTGTGCAACACAAGATGAAACAATGATGGAGAAATGCTGACCATTCATTTCCCAGGAAAAGGGGAAGGCACTCATGACTTGTAGCATTTCAAGAGGTGTGCATGTCCTGAGAATATGATTGAGGCCAAGCAAGAGGGGAAATCGGGAGAAGAGGCATAAATCCAAGACACCCTTAAAGTAGATTCAATTTTACCTCCTCTCTGGGAATTGCACATATCTTTGGTGGAGAGCAAACCTAGAGCACTCATGGCTAATAAGCTTAAGGAAGCAAGGGTCCATCACATGGCACAAACGCTAGTATTTGGCATGAGTGCATTTAACAAGGATATTCTCATAGAGATGGTTAAAAGTTTTAATTAGATCACGAGAAAATCAAATTTCTTGGTGAAGATTCAGGATATTCTCATAGAGATGTTTACAAGTATTTGACATGAGTGCATTTAACAAGGATATTCTCACAAAGATGGTTAAAAGTTTTAATTAGATCACGAGAAAATCAAATTTCTTTGTGAAGATTCAAAATGTAAAGATGTCATTCTAAATAGAGGATTTATGTAGAAATTTAAATTTTTTAGTCAGACTATCACCTTGCATAGGGTAGAAAGTAGAAAACAAAAAGGTCACAAGGGAGGAAAAGAAACCTTTTAATGATATATACTGTGGAAACAATGTTCAGAGAGATGTACAAGATAATAGCCTAGAGGAAGGAGGTGCGGACCTTTACAAGGACGACCAAGAAGGGTTGGAAGAGGTCCGACCAATAAAAATATTAGAGGCATACAAATAGTCCATGTATAGAACAATGCATTAAAAAGTCTCTAAGACTTCATTTGCTACAAATTGCTAGACAAGATGAGAAACATTGACCTCCCTATATTGGTTATTCCATATATGTTTGGGTTAGCAAAAGGAAAGGTTTATAACTAGTCAGAGTACTTGTGAGTAAAAATCAAGGATGCATGCACTCACTACTTGAGTGGTTTTTACACGACTCTTCACAACCTTCTCTTTCTATATGACACCATTTATATTGAAGGCATTGCATTAATACCAAGAAGCCATTTAGGAAGCATAGGAAAATTCTCTTACGTGAATGAAGAACACATTTTAAGGAAAGAAATGCATTGTCATATGCTAACTCACAACAAACTCACATGTTGTGGACTCCAAGATAGGGCAGGAGAGAAATCATTTGCAAAAATAAGGTCCTCAATGGAAAATGTCCAATCAAAGACCTGAAACAACCTCTTCATATGGCTAGAGACACATAGAAAGCCCAACATGACACTTCTCACAAATAGGAGCCTGAATCACCGAAGAGGGAGCCAAGAGCAAGATCTTGTGATGAGGAACATCAACATGATGAGGGGGCCTATGAAGAGGGTTTTGGAGAGTGGCAACGAGAGGGATGCACATGATGATGATGAGAACAATGACGATCACTTTGAGGAGACAATGCAATGCATCACTAGGATCAGATTTGGTAGGAGCGCCTTGGGCCAGGCTTCATTAGTGCACAAGGAGACAACAATAGTATCAATACCTCCTCCAACCATCCCCACTACTCTGTTTGTACGAACCACTCTTGTAGTGAGTTTGAAATAGCTGTTCACAAGGACTACTCCAATCCCAAGTGTGACAATAGTTCTTACTCGAAGAATGATTTTTCCATCATTGGGGATACTATGTGGAGGATGTCAAGATGGACTTGGGAGAGACATGGTCGTACATGTATTCCCCAGAGGGAAAGGGTGATTATGTAGGGGTGGGGAGTGCAAAGCATGAGCATACAAAGCTAGAAATGCATATAGAGGCTACTTTGGACTCCTTGCGAGGAAAGTCCAATGAAATGATTGATGTGGACACAATCCCCGAGAATGGTAAATGATAGTAGTGTCACTTGGAGGGGGTGTTGGTGAAATCAGAGCACCAATAGGGTGAGACATACACAACACGTGTTTGCGGCACACACATAACATGAGAACACTAGTTATGTGGGGACAAGGTAGTAGATGGTACTAGTTACCACCTCTTTTTCTAGGAAGAAAGAGGTGAAGCGGGCCATTTATGCATGCATTGGGATTCATGAGCATTTAATTCAGATGCATACACGCATAATGGAGGAGCTAAAAGGCTTTGAATATGAGTAGCGGGAGTCAAAAGCATGTACTTTGATGCCCAAGATCTTCGAGGTCTTCTTCAAGGAAAATTCCAAGGAACAGGCATAGCAATATATCATGTGTACTATGTCTATCGTGTGATGAAAAATGACTACCTATTTTGTTGTGTCATGTGCTCTCTATACTACAATGTGTTTACCATGTGATGTTCAAGTAGGATATCGGGTGCTCATGTGAAATGTCTATCCTAGTATCATCTTTTACTTAGTCGAATATGTCCATAATGTACCATCGAATGTCTTTGCTTAGTTTTGCTTTTGAATTCCTCATCTTTTGCATGATAGTGATGTTTATTTTATATGTCGCTTCTATTTTTTTCATTTGCTTGAGAATAACATGCAATCAACTTATTAATTCAATCTTTTTGAAGTACTTAACATCTCCTTTATCACCTTGTTTAGAAGACGTATTTCTCTATCACTAGTTAAGCCCAATGGAAAACTAGGTCTTGTAATTATATAGTTGTATATGAAATTTGTTGCACTCTTAGTTGAATTATTGGGTAGGGCTCTTACTTGAATCCACTTTATCAAATATTTTGACCATTTAATAAATAACACCATATTCCATACCTTTAAGGATGGTCAAAGGGGCTACAAAATTCAAGCACCATCGATCATATAACTCTTGGGGTTCTACCAGTTATAATGGATGAAAAATTTCCTTTATTATTTGACATGTATCATAAGCCCACCCATTTGAGACAATCTCGATGTCTTGTTGGCCAACATATCCAAGCCAATTGGATTTTTATTGCTATAGCTTCATGACTTTACTTGAAACTTCTTGTACTCTTAGTTAGGTTGCTAGGTAGGGATTTTGCCTCAACCCACTATGTCCAAAATTTAGACACAATTAGTGAATAGTGGCATATTCCTTTCCTTGAAGGATGCTTAAATGGCCTAAAAAATTCAGACCCCATTATTTACACTACCATTAGGGTTCTACTAGTTGCATACGTTGAAATTTTTCTTTCACTAGTCTTTTTGTTCTTTGAATTGTATCATGTCATCACTTCTTCAAGACAATATTAATGTATTGTTGGCCACCATATACCAGTTAATGAGATTTTTATGGCCATAGCTTCATGACTACATGGCTAGTTGCTTCCTCCTGATGTGCATCTTTTAAAACATAGTTTCTCCTTGCTTAGTGCATCGCTTTAGAATCTGATCTTTGCCCATATACAATAGACCATTGATAAACTGAATTGAATTTGACTTCATTACAATTCATCTTCTTGTATTCAATGGGACTTTCATGGAAAGCCTTTTTTGTAGACATGTCTTCATCAATATCTTTATACCACTCAAGCTATACTGCAATCCCAAATAACCATGAATCATGTTAATCATTGTTTACTCCTTCCGCAAGTTTGCGCATTTTAATTATTCACAAATGATCAAATCATATGATTTTTCCCGTTTACTATGATTGAGAATGTTAATGCTTTCAAGGGAAACAACCATCTCAATTGTTATTTACTTAAGGTTGATAATAGTCTGATGTAAATGGGACTATGGTGTAGCTGACTTATGGCATGCGTAATTCATGGTAGTTATATTGGGTCAAATGGATAACTTGTGGAATAAGTTATATTTGGTAATTAGTCGTCCTAATGTTGAATATGTGGTTGGTGCTCTAAAGATATTGTATTTGGTTTGGGTTGTCATAGCGAGAGGTATTTTTTGAGTAATTCCTTTTAAAAGGACCATTGTATGGTGTAACTCTACCTCAAGGATATTTTACTTCAAGTATATTGAATGTTAGGGTATTTGGTACCCACCATAGATCTTGTGTAATGTGTTCTTAAATATATTTCTTCATATCTTCGTTTATCATATGTTGTGATCTGTATGGTGTAACTCTACCTCAAGTATATTTTACTTTGAGTATATATTGAATGTTAGGGTATTTGGTACCCACCATACATCTTGTGTTGTGTGCTCTTAGATATATTTCTTCATATCTTCTATTATCATATGTTTGGATCATTAAAATGGTATCATAATGTTGGCTTGGGCAAAGTGGGAGAAGGGATTTTGTAGATCAAGTCATTTCGTGGAATGTTTTGAGGAAATAACCTCACTTTGCAAAAATCAAAAGATGTTTCTCTTAGTAGAACCATCTGATCAGAGCTATTCTTTGATCATTCCCACAATCTTTGATCTCTCCCTCTTCTTCTCCTTCTTCTTCTTCTAATAGGAACAATCAAAGATTGTGGGAATGATCAAAGATTGCGGGAAAGCTTCTTTTTTATGACATTTAAAGACCTTGTGCAAACATAGACCTCCACAAGTATAATTTCCTATACCCTAATTTCTCTTCTTCTGCTAAAGGCAGGTTTTCATTCGCAAGTAGTGTAGTTGCACTTCTATGAGAATGACTTTTGGGAACCTTATATATATGGATCCAACTTGTAAAAGTGACCTAGCAATTATGCTGACAGACTTGACCCTAATTGATACAATATAAAAAAATGAGATGGAAATAGTGTTGTGTCGGTTAGGGTCAATACAATTTTGAAGGCACAAAAACTGTATCTGTTGGGGCCGATACAATTGGAAGGAACCATAGATAGGAATAAGACTGTGCTAGCCATGGTCGATACAATATAAAGTACAGGGAATGCTGTAGAACTGACTCAACATGACCAAGTTAGCACGGAAAACACATGAAACTGGGCATAAGAGTCGGATGGAAGGGGAAAGAGCACTAGAGGAAGCTATACTAATCAAACAACATGATAAAGAGTATAAGCAGGTATAACATGTGATCATATAAGAATCTCTCACAAAGTGCCACGAACTGGCCCACGCCTTTCTCGACGCACTCCTTAGGATGTGCACTTAGTGAGATCCATGCACCGACTAGTCCTACAAGATATATCGTTGATAATTGAAAAATATAGGTGTATTGATAGAAGAAGAGGATGAAAGAATGTTAAGTTGAACATGGCGTTCTTGATAGCAAAGGGATCAAGGGACATAGAACTCAAGGTAGTCAAATGGTGGCTTGGATTAAATAATGGCATTCATTAGGATCATCAATGGACCATAAAAGACAAATTTTGCCTTAGCAAGTTGTGTTCTCAGACTATGTAGAACATGGCTATCTGGTGATTCCAAGAAGGATCCCAACGACATTCCATTACTTGGAATTTAGTCCAAGTTCAATTAGCATGGTCCTTGGCACTTGGATGGTGGTTAGAATGGAACTTGGGTTAGTCTCGGGTGGACCCAACTCGTTGAACTATCATAACCAACCATTTTTGAGCCAAGCTTTGGACCCATTAGACTAAGTTTCTGTTTAAGACAATTTCTTCATTGTAAGAATGGATGGTTGATTTAGATTTATAGGCTAGAGTATAAGAACGAGACCCTTTTTATTTTCTTATATTTCTTAGTTAGCTTATTTTCCTGTGAGTTATGATGTTTTGAGACATTTTTTTAGTTTCAGATCAGAATGGCAAATCCCAGAGATTGTTCCTTAAATGAAATATATTTAAATTAAAAGGATTTGAGGCTCCTTTTTAGGATTTGTGCATGTATATGGTGGTTTTGTTCCTCTTCCCTCATAGTTAATTTTTACTCAGACCTTAGCATCATCTTCATTCATGATTGTGTGAAAGTTGGTCATATAGGAGAGTGGTTTCATTGCATTTGTCTAATCGAATGAAACAGATTTATCTACATTAGAATATAGGCTCAGTTCTCTCTCTCTATCATTCATCTTTTGATCTTTTTAAATAATTGCTTATTTAGTTTTAGAGTTGTTTAATCTACAATCTATGCTTACATGTTTCATTTGGATTGCATGCCCCCTGCTAGTCTCTTTTAAAGCATTGTTGAATCTAACTGATTAATAGCAAGCACTAGATGAACAAGGAAATTTGAACAAAATGATTATCTCCTAGTCTATCTATTTCATGAGTATCAAAGAACATTTTAGATAGGCCCCTTGTATGTAACAAATTGCATCAACAAACTGAGGTATTTAGTTCACCATGACCTACAAGACAGATACATTGGAAAAGTTTGATAAAAACAAAGACTAGCTAAGCAAAATTATCCATATGCATAAACTCAGAAATTGCATGAAAGCAAACTTCTCTGTTGATTCTCATTGAATGAATAAAATATTACAATAGTATCAGAATTGGAGTTGACATGTATAATTATAAATCTAAATAAATCAAAATCTACCTAAAGTTAATTGACCCAAGCAATTTTTAAAAAATTGCTATTTCTAGCAACTTTCATCTTCTAGCAAATTTTCAACAACTATTTTAAAAAGTTTTGCATGCGAGCTTGAATGGGCCTAAAAATCTTCACATATATTCTAAACATTAAAATTAATTTAATGGATCAATTTCAACTGAATTTCATGTCCATTCACAAAAATAAACTATTTCTAAAAATGGAGAAATCCTAAAAAAATACTAAAATGCATTTTTAGATCCTTAGATGGTGACGTATGGCCTCATAAAAGTTCTTAAAACATCCATAACTGGATATTATAGGTTATTGATAGATTAAACTTTTTGATACGGTTGTTTTGATGCAAACAAGAGCTCAAGCATAGTTATGGATCAAAAGTTATGGCCTCTAGAAGTCTGGTTTCCACATCATCGTCGCTACCAAGCCTACTTCATTTTAGGAGAGTTCGAAGGGAGGATCCTTACCTATTGAGCCTACTCTTTTCTTCCTACATGTTGGTGTGTTCCAAAACATACATCAAAAAAATTATTGACAAATTTAGTACAAACTCATCCCATGTTCTAATTTTGTATGGTAGAACAAATGCATTGCAAGTAAAAACCATTTAAAAGGATATTTAATATTATACATAGTTTAGAATATAAATTAGGATTTTTGTTAAAAAAATGACTACAAATTTATAATGGAGAATCAAGATTAGTCACCAAAATTAAATGCAGATTACTCATACAAAATAGTCCCACATCTTTAAATTATTAGTAAAATTATTTATGTTGCATGATTATTAATTAGAGTTGATTGAGCCATTACAATCAAGGATGTTTGTAAATGAAGAAATAAACATTATCACAAATTCAAACTTAGCTTTAAAAAGTGCCTTTGTTTGCCAACATGATGACATGACTAAGGACCCTGATGAAGATCAAGATGTTATGCAATTCGTGGTGATGGACACAACAAGTACACCAAATCAAACCCCATCAATTCTTACTTCTTTATCCCTGGAAGGTATTCAAAACTAATAAACACTTGAGAAACCTTCGTTACTGATTTTTATACATTTAATTTTCAATCTATTCATATGAACTATACTTTAAATCTTAAATATAAAATTATTTTATATTTTATATGTTTAATTCTTTTTGAATCTCAATGTTATTATTTTATGCAGCTCCCAAAAAACACTTATTTATTCTCAATTTATATGGGTTGCTAATAAAAAAAATTTAATTCAAAAAATAAATAAACCTTCCAACTTAAAAATAATCACTTTAACTAAGAGGAATGGCAACCCATTTTAAAACTACTACATCTACATAATTTCAACTTGAATTTTGGACTTCATCTGATACAGAAAAAAATACTATAACAAGTGAAAGTGGAGTGTCTATTTTTTGGGATGTAGAGAATTGTGATGAAAATTATGAAACTTGTATGAAGAATTTATAAACCATTTGGGTAGATGCTCAATTTTATTATATCACTGAGAACACTATTGTAGTCAATTTTCTCAAGAAATTTGTTCATGGAGATAATTTTATTGTATCCACAAAGGTCACTACGGGTCAAGGAAACTCAAACCTCTAATTTCGAATAAGAGGAGTATGTTGAAGATAAAGAAGATGGGTGAAAATAAGTGGAACACAAAGCTAAGTCTCCAAAGGTTGTAGTTTATCCACATCCACATTCACATCCACATCATCAAGAGGGGAAACTAATGGAGGGATGACATGTAGCATAAGAAAAGTAATAGCTATGAGTATACTCGACATCTAAGGAACAACCACTATGGGTATATTTGGAATCAAAGATGCAACAACTATAGATATCACACCATATGAGAAGCAACAATTTTGGGCATATCTATATTTCGACTTGCACATAGAAGGACATGGCACCATTGAAGATTAGCACCTATGAAAATCTCGTACAACTAGATGGACGAGTGAGCTTGTTACCAGCTGTTAACAATTCTTTGAAAATGATGTTATTTGGCTTCTCATGTTTCACTGATGAAACATGCCGAGGAGGGATGTCATAATTCGTACCTAGGCATATTATAGTATAATATAAATAGGGTTATCAAATAGCCAACTTGTGGGCATATAACTTATGGTAGCTATATTGGGTCATATGGGTAACTCGTAGAATATGTTGTAATTTACAATTAGACGACCTAAGGTGTAATGTGTAGGTTAAAGGGCTTACCATAACCCTAGGGTTATAATATGAGAGGCTATATATCATTTAACAGAAATATCATGCAAAGATATACTATATTTGGTTTGGGTGCTTCATGGTGGGAGATAGTTTGTAGTGATTCCCTCCAAAGGAGTATTGTATGGTGTAACCCTACCTCAAGGGTATTATACTGAGCGACCTTGAATATTAAGGTCCATAAGTACCCACCATATATCTTTTGTGTTGTGTCATCTTGGTTATATTTCTGCATTTTTTCTAGTATCAAATGATGTATCTTTTCGTATATGACGATTGATGTTACCAAGAAACTAAAACATGTATGGGTACAAGAAATATTAATCTTAGAGGAACCCATGGAATGAAATTTCATGGTAAAATAATAAAAAATATATAAATATAAAATAGAGAAATAAAATGCACACAATATTTATTTGGTGCATAAGAGGATGAAACACATAAAAAACATGGGATTTGAATAAATAGTTTAAGACTTTAGAAATGGAGACATAGTTTATAGGTTCAAAATTTATATCAAAATGTGGAAGTAATTCATGTTCGAGATACTAGAACATCATTTTTCATAGAATGTCTACACCATCCTTGGGATTATTAGAACTAGATACATAAGTGATAATGCCACTACCACTAGCTCCACTCTTCGGTTTTTGTGTAAAAGCCCTATGTCCATCATCTTCAATGAATGAAAGATTGGCAAAAGTAGTAGTGGAAGCATCCAAGTTAAGTTGCTTTGGCTGAATATATCAAATCAAGGTCCATTCCTGTTTATAGTACCCTCTCATGTGATGGAAGTTGCAAATCAGAAAGCACATACAATAATTCTGTAGCCTTTTTTGCTGCCATCCTGTTGTGTTAATTGAGCGGATAAATGTTTATGTATTCTAGTTGCGGTCAGTTAAAGAGGAACTAGCCACCTCTACAGGGAAAGTTTGTTTGAAATTTCAATTTATTTAGATGTAAATTTGTAATTGGGGAAATAGATTTTATTGTTAAATAACGTAATGAGACTTAACTAAATTTAGTTAAGGTCTAAACAGGTAACCTCCATAACTGCTGTAACCATTTGCTTGTAACCAATTTTTGGATTGCATAAATAAGATTGATGCACTGATCAAATAAATCAAGTGCTTTCACAAACATCTCTTCATTTGCTAATAGTGGTATCAAAGCCACCACTCGAGGAAGCTGGAAAAGGTAGGAGTATTCATCATTCGAGGAAACCTTGGTTCGCACAGGGGAAGCAAAGATCGAAGGTGGAAAGGAGAACACAGTGAGGAGGAGATCACATAGTTCATGGAAAGACACAACAGTCCCGTAGAAGAATCGCATAAGGGTTTGTAAGGATGCAGCAGACACGTGGAGAAACACAACAAGATCGTAGCTTCGAATCACAGCAGAATTACAACGTAGCGGAAGGCACGAGGAGCAGATAGTCTAGTCGACGTAAAAAACTCTGGATTGTCGTGGCACTATTGTGGCATGAAGGACGTGAAATAAAACGCCAGTTGTTTTAAATGCAATCGAGTTCTTCCCCATTGCAGACTCGTTGAAGGGTCTCTAAGGCATGAGGACATGTTGCTGCAAGGTTGTGGGTTGTGGAGACTCGCAGAAAGGGACACAAGAAAATCGTGAAGGGCACCAGTCAAGGGCAAAACGACGAGTTTCAGTCGCATGAAGATACCCGAGGCACGACGAGGAAGGACACAATGTCCACAAAGAAATTGCAGACAGGGTCAAAGCGTTGCAAGAAGGGCATGAAAATAAAAGTCGCGGAAGGGCATAGTGCACAATCCCCAAGGTTGCAGGGAAAATGCCAAACAATAAATGACGAGGACATAAATTCTTGTGAGTTCATTTGAACTTTTTTCGGATTGTTTAAAATATTTTTTCTGAATGATTGAAAGTTGAATTGAACAAAATCAGGAAAAAAAATAGTCCAATTTTGCCGAATTTTATTTTATTGATTAAAAATTATTTTTTGGAGTGAAAAATGGCCAATATTCAAAACCTCGTCCTTCCTGAGGCCCAAAAATTAACTGGACAGAATTATAATGTATAAAGTCATAAAATCTTGATGATTGCGGAATTTTGTGATTGTGACAAGATAGTACTTGACACAGAACACCGATTGGCAACGAATTTTGCCGATTATGACAAATGTCATAAAGAATCCCTTCTATTGTTGAGACTTTCTATGTCAGATGACATGATTCCGGAGGTGCAAAATGCTGCAGAAGCAAGTGCACTATAGACCAGTCTCAAGAACAAGTACCAAACTTCGGAAAAGAGTCGAGTATTTTTCAAAAAAATGTCGGAAGGTGGGTCTTTGTTAGAGCATTTATTACGGATGAAAGATCTCCGTGACCAATTGTTAGCCATCAACAAAAAGGTGGATGACGATGATATGGTGGCTCTTGTTCTGAACAACTTGACACCTTCGTATGAATCGTTCGTGGAAGCGTTGCAGTTGATGACAGAGAGTAACACTCACTTTTGATCAAGTGAGTTCATAAATGCTGCAAAAAGAACGCAGGTAGACACACTTTAGTGAGCCCAGTTCTGGGCAATCAGAAAGTGCATTTGCTGCCCAATCCAAAGGGAAATGGAAAAGACATTCAGATACGTCTTTATCTTCCCCAAAATTCAAGGTAAAATGCTATTATTGTCAAAAATTTGGTCATATTAAGAAAGAATGCAGAAAAAGACTATGATCTAACACATAGCAAGAAGGCAAAAGGGCATGCAAATGTGGCAACAATTGAAGCTTAATCTGAGGAAGAATATGCTCTCATGGCGTCATGCTCCGATGAGAGGACTACCAATAATTGGTTTTTTGATTCCGGTGCATCACGGCGTTTTACATGTCGAAAAGACTGTTATGTTAATTTCACTACAAAAGAAAGTTTTTCAAATTCCGTTTCCTTGGGCGATGGTAGATCACATGTTGTAGAAGGGATAGCAAATATATGCATTGTATTGAATAATGCTGCAAAGTTCATAGTCAAGAATGTTAAGTATATACCTAAGATGAACAAAAATCTTCTATCAATCAATCAGTTAACTGAAAACCCTCACATTATCGTCAATTTCTCAAGAAATAAATGCATTGTCTGATATGAAAAATGATAAAGTCATAGCCCTAGGCATTGTGCAAAATGACTTGTATAGACTTGTTGATCCTGCCACTGTCAGTTTGAATGCATTAATTGTGGAGGATAATACAAGTGTTGTATGCATGAGAGATTTGAACATCTCAATCTTCAGTATTTGGCCAAACTCCAAAAATTGAATATGGTTCTTGGATTGCCTACTATCCAGGTCAAGCAAGATATATTTGCAGGTTGTTTGGCTGGCAAACATAAGCAAAAACCTTTTCCCATTGAAGGTGCCTAGAGAGCAAAGGGGCTCCTTGATCTTTTTCATGCAGATCTATGCTAGCCATCTTGGAAGTCATCTACCATTCTTGGTGCAAGGTATTTTTAGTTGTTCGTAGATGATTTTTCTAGAAAAATGTTGGTCTACTTCTTGAACAAGAAGTTTCACTGTTTTGCTGAGTTTGTAAAATTCAAAGCACTGGTAGAAAATCAAACAAGTTGGCGGATCAAAGCCTTAAGATCCAACAATGGGGGAGAATTCACTTCAAAGCGATTTCAAAACTATTGCGACAAGGAAGGAATTTATCGGTAGCTAACAATCCTATACACTCCTCAGCAAAATGGAGTGGTTGAACAGCTAAATCGCACAATCATGGAAATGGCTCGATCCATGATCCATAACAGAGGTGTGCCGTATAAATACTGGGGAGAAGGATTAAACACGATAGTCTACATATTGAACAGAAGTCCCTGCAATGCTTTGGAGAACATCACTCTGGAAGAACCCTGGTTTAGCATCAAACCAGAGGTAACACATTTTTCGTGTTTTTGGTTCTGCTGCATATGCTCTCATTCCTAAGAATCAAAGAAGTAAACTGGATTCTAAATGTGCATGATATTTCTTTGCTGATTATAGTACTCAATCCAAGGCATATAGACTAATAGATGTGTCTACTAACAAGATCATCCTTAGTCAGGATGTTGATGTAAAAGAAACATAATCATTTTTTGTATGTAATCAACACGCTGTCTTTGATAATTGAGAAGTTTCTAGCATTGTACATCCTCTGAAAGATGAGGAACCACATGTATTGGAGACACCATCTCAATATTCAGTGCAACAATCTATGGCTAACACTCCATTAGTGTATCAGCGTCGTCGACTTGAGTCGACCACTTCTCCATCTGCTGTTCAGCAGGAACAATAATCCTTGGTCCAGAAGAGACCCAAGTGTTATTACACCACTCTACAGGATGTACGAGAGGGTGATCTTCCTCAATCTCATACACGGTCTTGACAACTAGGAAAGTCAGTTGTGGATTCAACTGATGATGAAGAGCTTATGTATTTTGCTCTTGCTTATGATCTTTTCACTATTTCAAAGCCCCAACGATATTCTGATGCACAAGGAAACCTTGAGTGGGTGAAAGCAATGAAATCATAATATGATGCCTTGGTGAGAAATAATACTTGGACATTGGTGGATTTACCTCTAGGGAAGCAACCCATTGGCTGCAAATGGGTATACAAACTCAAATGCAAGGCTGGTGGTACTTTGGACAAGTACAAAGCCCGTCTTGTTGCGAAAGGATTTTTACAATAGGAGGGAATAGACTACGAGGAGACTTTTGTTCCTACTGCAAAAATGGTCACATTTCGGCTACTTATTTCTATCGCATCTCAGTTTGGTTGGAAAGTATTTCAAACGGATGTCAAAAGTGATTTCTTTAATGGCGATTTGGATGAAGTATACATGGTGCAACTTGAAGGTTTTCAGGACCCTGGTTGTGATCATTTGGTTTGTAAATTGGTGAAGTCTCTATATGGGCTTAAGCAGGGTCCTCGACCCTAGTACATCAAAATTGATCAACATCTATGAGATTTTGGATTTAGACGGAGTCCATATGATCCAAATCTCTATATCGAAAGCACTGATGATGACATTGTGATACTCATTGTGTATGTTGTTGATCTTGCCATGACAGGTAGTGGAGACACAATGTTTCAGAAAGTCAAATCAGATTTGTGCACCGCTTTTGATAGGACTGATTTAGGCCTCTTGCACTATTGTTTGGGTGTAGAATTCTGGCAACATGACCACTACTCTTTTGAAAAAGTTTGGAATGATAGATTGTAATTCTGCTTCTACACCTATGCATGTAGGGCTGAAATTATTAGCTCATGACGATTCATCACTGGTCAATGATTCATTATCTAGACAGTTGGTGGGCAGCATAATATATCTTACCAACCACTCGACCAGATTTATGTTTTGCTGTTAGCTACCTTTCTCGGTTTTTGTCTCAACTGAAGCTAGTACACTGGATAACAACAAAACATGTTTTGCCATATGTCAAAGGAACTCTTGACTTTGACTTTGACCTTCTCTATTAGAGGACAACAAATTTTAGATTGATTGGTTATATAGACTCTGATTGGGGAGGATCAATTGATACTAAAAAATCTACCACCGAGTATATGTTTTCTTTTGGTTCAGGGGTTGTTTCATGACAGAGCAAGCTTCAACATACCATTGCTCTCTCTTCCACTGAAGCATAATATAAAGCAGGAGTCAGTGCCGGTTGTGAAGCAGTTTGGCTACGTCAGATTCTTGCTGATTTGCAACTTCTTTCATATACACCTACTCCACTATTTTGTGATAATCAAAGTGTATTGAAGTTAGTAAATAATCTTGTTTTTCATGCTCGCACCAAACACATTGAGATACATCATCACTACATTCGATAGTTGGTTGATTCTAGTAACATTTCTCTTCACTTCTGTGCTTCTACAAAGTAGCCTACAGATCTAATGACTAAACCTCTTGGTTCTATTCTTTTTGTAAAGTTTCAAGACAAACTTGGAGTTGTCTCTAGTTTAGTCATTAAGAGGGGGTGTTAAATAATGTAATGAGACTTAACTAAAATTAGTTAAGATCTAAACAAGTAACCTCCATAATGGATTGCATAAATAAGATTGATGCACTGATCAAATAAATCAAGTGCTTTCACAAACATCTCTTCATTTGCTAACATTTATTTTATTTTATCTTGAGAGTTACAAATTGTAGATGCATAGTTTTTAATGGCAATACACTACAAGTGCTTGTCATCTTGGCCATGGAGGTATCGCCATCTAAGTGGACTCATGCTATACTTGTTATGAAAGCCTTCAATTTCTCACATGCCTTGTGATATTAAAACATCATAAACTTATTCCAACTATAACTTCAGATCAAAGATTATTTTCTTTTCTGAATATTATCTTATATCCATGTGCAAATTCCAAATATTTTAGTATTGTTAAATTTGGTATTTAGAGCACATGCAAGGAGATGCAATAGGGTGGTCATTTTTTCCCACCTCACGTCAATTTTTATTTTGTAAAATTACTTTTTGAAATCTTGCTCTCTTTATTTGCTATGACTTCTCTCATTTGTTCTAGCATAGAGTCAATCCCATCATTTATTTCTCCCAATGAGGGATGTTCTATATCTGCGTATCCAATCATAGACAATGGGATTTTTAAAATTGAGCGATTGACCTTGCCCCACTAGTTGTCATTGACGACGAGTTTTCACTTTTTGGGCTTTCTGTATGTTTGACTACCACCACACATCTAGGAGGTTGTGGATAACCGTATCGCTCAAGGATTATTTCAACTTTACAGGTCCTCTAAGACTATTGCATGAGAGGAAAATCTAATCTCAACAACGTAGAAAAATTAAATTTAGGATGTTCTAAATTTTTAGATGAACAATCCAATAAATTAAAAATTGAAAAGAATTTGTAAAACTAGTTACCTTTAAAAGCACCAATCTTGAGAATGTCTAGAAAATGTTGGGGATATGTGATGGCTTGTCATAAATATCAGTGTGTCATCTCTCTCAATATAAACTTGATCTATCAATGGGATTTTGTCCAAATTTTGTAGCATCAGGCTGAATCAATGTGTTGCACAAAGCGCCCCAAAATTATGGTCATATCTCCAGATGTATTAATGTTATTTGTGTTGTTCTTGATTACTTGGAGAACATTTTGAGAGCCCATATACTCAATAGCATCTATGAAGATGTTGTATTGAGCCTAGAGTGGAAGAAAAACATTTCTCTTTTCCTTTAGGTGCAATTCATCATTTCCGAACACAACATACAACTCTCTATTGTATCGTGCTCTCCAAGTGTGTTTGTTCCCCTTCATTGCCAACGACAAGGAAGAAGTAAGTTTTATTACGAGAATAGAATAGGTGCAATTCATCATTTTCGAGCACAACATACAACTCTCTATTGTATTGTGCTCTCCAAGTGTGTTTGTTCCCCTTCATTGCCAACGACAAGGAAGAAGTAAGTTTTATTATGAGAATAGAATAGGTGCAATTCATCATTTCCGAACACAACATACAACTCTCTATTGTATCGTGCTCTCCAAGTGTGTTTGTTCCCCTTCATTGCCAACGACAAGGAAGAAGTAAGTTTTATTATGAGAATAGAAAAGGAGGCGTTAAAAGATCCTCCTAACCCAATTTCATACACTCCAAGATTCTTTTTTCGATATTTCTCCTTGCATTTCATCCCATGAATGAATAAAAAGTTTAATCTACATTCTATCTCACCGTAATCACTTCATCTATCCTCTCGATAATAAATGCAGTTTCAAACCCTGGATCGAATAGAAGTATGCCATGCTGTTTTGCCTTTGATGATCCACATCTTTGGGTTAGGCATTGAGGAGCACATTGAACTATCCATGTGGATGATAGACTTCACATCCTATGTACAACAAGATTATTAGGGGTGCGCTCTACCATTGAGCTAATAGCTCAGTGGGGTTCCCCACCAGTAGGGTAGCCCTTCCAAAAGCAAGAGAAAAACCCTCGCTTGCTTCACTGTTTTCTATGACATGTTGGCACCCTACTTATTTTTTTAGTAGAGGGTGGTGTTCATTTGTCTTTGTTAAGATGCTAATATTGTGTTTATTTGATTGAAATTTAGCTAGTTAATTAGAACCAAGCTAACTAAAAAGAAATTATGTTAGTTAATTTACTTAGCTTTGAAAAGTTTGAGTTTTCCTTAAATATTCATTATTTATTTATTAGTAAATACTCCCCTTGGGGATGGGGGGCAACCTTTTTAATTGTTGCCTTCTTTCTTTGTTAATGAATGTTAATTTCATTAAATGTAATAAAACTGAAATTGCATTAATTTTTTTAATGAGATAAAAATATAATTGCATAACATAAAATTATGCTCCATATTTATATAATAAAAAGGTATAAACTATATGCTATAAATCACTAAAACAAAAGTAACTAAGCAATTAACTCTAAAGTTTTAGAGTTGTAAAAAAAATCATTTAATATAGTTTAAATTTTTCTATATAACTTTTATAATAATATAACCATGTTTTTGAAATACTATTAATTTTTTTGATTGGCATTTGCTTTTGACCGGAGCTACAAACTGGTCTGGGATACCATCGGGGGCCCATATCCCCAAGTGATCATTTACCACATGTACCAAATATACCAACAATGGCCACAATTGGCTCAAGAATACCAGCAATGACCACAACCGGCCCAAGAATACCCACAATAGCCACGACCAGCCTGAGAATGCCAACGACGACCACATTTGGCCTCAGATACTTCAGTGAGATTTGAACTTCGTTGGGGCTTGAAACAACCAAGCCACTTTACCAACTCACCCACATCTCATTGGTTTGAAATACTATTTTCATTATAAATAAATATAAAATTTATTTAAAAAATATATAAATTTTACTCTTTTTATTTTTGACCTCTTAAATTGAATTTAATAAAAAAATTAAATTCAGACTAAAACTAGTGAAAACTTAAATTAATGCAATTTAATTTTGCATTATTTAATGTATTAAATACAACAATATTTACTATGTTAAATATCAAAGTACTGTATTTTAAACTAATAACATTATAGACTAAAGCAAATAGTGAAAATAGGATCCTCTCAACTTGTTCCAACTTGAGTTAATGAGCTCACTCATGAACAAAATTTCAGTCTTACTTCACCATTGAGTAACGAACTTCATTGCCAAGAAACAACAACAAACTCCATCTCTTGTCGTTTGCATCTTTGATGATGTAGATGCATCTCAACCGAAATTTTTTTCTTGGTGTCGCTTGCTCTCTTTCAAACATGTAAGGAATATATGTGCCTAACAAGCATTAGCTCTTTGAAAAGGAGTTAATCCAGCCGCACAGTCCAGTACAAATACAATTTCACTCTAATTACTAGTCGTGCTTTGTGCACCCCCTCCTTTCGGTTAAGGTAATGTAATAGCATTGAGCATTGGTTACTTGGCTAGTGTGATAGATAGTATGTATGAGGCTTGAGAATGAATTTACTACTGTATGGTTGACTGACAATTAATAGTGATTCCTAAATCATGCAGGTGAGTTGCAACTTGCAATCTAAATTGAAGCCATGTTTCTGAGATTAGCTTGCCCTTGTGAGGGCATGATCCTTTGCCCCGATCATTTAAGCATGTGTTGCCTAGGGCATAAGGGGAATGATGACATCACCTTCCTCCCACTTGAGATTGATAGTCTATTTAGGGTGCCAAAATCCTATGGAGCTAAACATGAGGGTTACACTTGTTGTGGGACTTAACCCAATACCTTGTGGCATGAATTGACGACAACCATGCACCACTTGTGTCTAGGTTATCGAAGACACTCATCTCCTTCAAAAGGATTCACAACATGTCAATCCTTGCTTAAGGTTTTTCGCTATGCATCGAATTAAACCACATGCTCTACCGTAGGATATTTGCAAATGTAATTTGTAGGTAGGGTACTTAACACATTAGTTGCAACACTGTATGGGTCAATACACACAAAACTTAGTATCCATCATTTAGGGTTGGGACTATTGGGGTCTCTATTCTTATTTACTCCCCAAGCTTTTGTATATAAGTGTGAGTGACGACCTAGTAGAATGCTTTCGCTTGGTGGTGTTATTTCTAATTTCAGCGCATTTTGCCACTCCACCAGAAATTTTGTTTTTCTCCACTGTCCTCTAGCTTGGTAGTTGCCACTGCCTGTCCAAGAATGAGCCTTGTGGTTTGACGAGGGACTTTAAAAACTACCTACATGCACTTTACACCCAATTATTCTAGATAACGTTTGCATCCTCTGTTTTATTGTAGTTGTTGGCATAGATTTAGCCGATGTTTATTCCTTAGATATCATCATTCCTTCTTTGAGAAAATAGGTTTATGACTTGTGAGTCTTTTTCCTTCATGCGACATTGCTCCATTAGGATTTCGCCCATTGCAGAAAATTATTCATTGCTGCCTTGCACAGGAGTCTAGGCCGTGTCTCAATCCCAGTGTGGCCAATCATCCTCTCAGAGCCTTGGTAATCAATTGCTTCACCAACTAGCTAATTTGACCTCAGCCCCTCCTTGGGCAGATTCCTCCCTTTTGCTCCTCAGCTTACCTCTATGAGGTACTAACTCTTTAGTGTATTAGCAATTGTTTCCAGTTGTTCTCCTCTTAAGCAAAAATTATTACGGTTTACTAAATGGTTTTCCACTAGAAGCACCACTTCTTGTTTGACTTGCATGTTTTAAGCATGTTGCATGCGTTCATCCCGAGTCAAGATCAAACTCTCAATGAAATTTAGAGTTGCATTACTTATTGCTTCCTTGTTCATGGACAAAGCTCAATTAGATTTATGTATCATCTAGAGAAATTAGATGAGATTTGATAATAATCTCTTCTATCAGATACATTGAATTTGTTTAGGATATTATATTTGAAGATATATATTTTAATTTTTAATAGAATACAAAAGGCAATAACAAACATATACTATATGTATTTTGTTTTTGTATTAGAAAAACACTAGGCAAAGTGTAATTTTGGAGCCTCAAAACTATTTTTTTTTATTATTAGTGGATTTGATAGTCTTATCAAAGATGAAGGTGTTAGTTTGAATGTAATATAGACTAATTAATTTATGCCAGGGGAAAACAAAATACGCTACTAAAATTGTAGTTTGGTAAAAATTTGTTAACAAAGATTTACGAAAGTATAAAAAAGAATAAACAAAATCTATAATAACAACATTTTCTTTGTTATGATAATAATAAATTTAGTATAACAAACTCCTTGCTAGAAGTTAGCAAGGACTAGTTTGAGTTAGGGAGAAAATTCACTACTAAAACTATCCTATGTTCTAAAGATTATACGATGAATTTTGATTGTCAAATTTTATCCTATTCCCTTTTTTATGTTCTTTTTCCTTCAAATTATTTGGAAAATAATAATCCTATATTAATGCGATTATTATTAATGGAATTTCTCATTTCATTCATAAAAAATACATATTAATGTGTTTGTTATGTATATATAGTTGGCATGAAGTCATAATATCTTACGTTCTAAGATATAATGTTCACAAGATATGCATCCACTATTCCACTTTTTATATCATTTATATTCATCTTAATTAATCATATTTACCTTAAAAAAATACAGTTGGCACGAAGTCATAATATCTTACATTCTAAGAGAGAACATTCACATGATATGTTCTTTTATATTATTTATATTCATCTTAAATAATTATATTTATGTAAGAAAAATATGATAGATGTTATTACTATTTTTTTTTTGACTTTTAGTGGGATGTTAAATCCCATTTCACATTGTGGCCATTCTTGCTCTCTTGTGTCAACCCCTTAGCCTCTTTTTATCATGAAATGAGAGCAAGTAGAGCTCAAAATAGAAGGATTCCCATTTTTGGGGATAATCAGGATTGAATCAATGACTTTCACCACATCAAGGTGACACTCTACCACTCAGTTATATCCATTCGCTACTTCATCCAGAAGGAAAACTGTAAGAAATTACCAAAGAATCAAGAAACTCAACACCACTATCCCATTATTCTCTGAAAACTAGGTTATGATTTCATACTCTTTCAAAACCTCAGTGAAAAGAAGATAAAATTTGTAACTAACTTATGCTTTTTTTAATACCCAGCGAGCAAAAAGTTATCTCTTCTCCATATACATCTTAATTTATATCAACATACTAAAGTAAATTGCCTCCATTTTGGTTGTCAAGTGAAAACAAGTGGAACCCTCTGATTTCTAATGGTACAATACTTTTCTTATTGAGTTATTACTTTTCTCTCTATCCAAACAAACAAGATGGGTGATGCTTGCAATTCAATAAAAAAAAATAAACTTATTGAGTTGGTGGTCGTAGACCATTAACTAAGAAAAAAAAACTTTTTCTATAGATTTTCCTCGACTATATTGCCAATTCGCAGACACAACCCTGTGGAGCATATATCCAATTGATATCATTTTAACATAGGTCACCTAAATGATCTCAAGCAACATAACCAAACCATGCCACTCAAACCAAAGCACAAAAGTCAAAATGTTTCATCAAATCGATTCCTAGTTAAATAATGCATAGCTATATGGATATGCTCATTTTAACCTATGAATTTTGAACTAACTTGTCATTTGAAGAAATGATATATCTAGATATCAATTCTAAATTAGTATGTATTAATATCAATTCATACATAAAAAATCATTCAGAAGAGAGAAGAATTAATCCCAAATGATTATTTTGCATAGCATTGTTAGAAAAATATAAATATATATTTATTCATTCATGTTTGATTAAAACACGAAAACTAACTAAATCGGTTCTAATCACCCTTTTGGACATGATGAAGAGAGGGAATACTCGAATAATGAAAAGAATCAAAGTTATCGTACTTCCAAAAGAATTGAATGAGAAGCCCTATGAGGTGAAATTCTCATGTACGGTTTTGTATAGTGACAATAGAGATACTTATCTATAAACTTTTCCACTATCACCTCCAATAAACCAAACAATGCCTTATATAAAGTTTCAAGAGCACGATTAACCTCTGAATATGAATTCATGGCTTATATACTTTGGTATTGAGCATAATTTACAAGACCAATCTATGGTATTAGTAAGAGGTGGAAGGGTTAAAGTTTTACTTAGTGTGAAATATCACATAATTCAAGGAATCTTAAATGTTATCCTAATAAAAAATCGTAAACAAGGGCATTCTAGTGCGTTGTATATTCTTAACTAAGATTTGTATCATTTTATTATGATTCCATGCCAATTGCTAAAAACATGGAAAGTATATGTCTAACCTAATAACGAACATTTTGTAAGGGGATTGTAGCAGGCTAAAACAAATGATCTTATATATTATTTAAGGAAAATTGGAACTACTTCTATGTTTAAGGTTCAGTATTGAATTGATTTTATAAGTTTTTTCATAATTTGCATGTGTCAACAAAAAATTCAAAATGGCGTGACCTTTTTAGAATAGGTTCAAGTCAAATAGCAATGATTTGAAACACCTTTTATTTTTAATATGCTATCTTTAAAACTGAAGGACTTAATCATATAGATATGGATACATAATTGAGAATGAGTACATGAGGGGTAGATTTCATATATGTAAATAGAATCACGTGGAAAGTCATATACAATGAAAGGTGTGTGTATGGTTTGGAGGGAGATCTTTCATAGCTTAAGAGATCCACCCTACATTATGGAGTTAAAATACCTAAATAAGTGATTATTAGTCTTTACAAAAGAATTATATACCCTAATTAGGCTGTGGTAAGTCTGTAAACCTTAGTTACCAAGTTCGGTCAGATCTCGGCCAAATTAGGAACAATGCAAATTTTTTTGGTCTTTTGGATTAATCCGTGCGGTTCAGACATTTTTTAAATCAAAAAACATAAAAGTTAAATCCGTCCCCAAAAAAACCTTACTGGCTACCGCGAACCCTAAAACACGTTATAAATATGCAGTGAGTTCACAAAAGCTAAACAACAAAATGTGTTGAGGTTAATCTTGTTACAAGAGATTGAACGCAGTGGCGAACGATAGGAGATTCACGTCGAACTGCGAGAGATTGGTGGCAAAGGGCAAGAGATTGACGACGAACTTTGAGAGATTGATGGTGAAGGGCAAACAAATAGTCACAGTAGTGATGCAAGCAAATAGCAAAGGTAGCAGAGTGGACGACGACAACAACAATGATGAAGGTACCCTGATGGCAACGACGAAGGTAGATTGATGGCAAGCGCTCAACGCAGACAACAATAGAGGAGATTTACAACAAATTGCAGGTAGAGAACCGAACACCATCAATGAACGACATAGGGAGAGGTAGGTAGGTTCCATTCATTATTTTTTTGTTAGGCTTTTTTAATAGGTTTATGTTTATGTTTAGGTGTTTAGTTTATGTTTAGGTTTATTAATTTAATTTTACTATTAGATTTATATATTTTTAGTTTGTATTAAGTTTAAAGTTATATTATAAAATATAATTTAAAATATTTGGAATTATTAATAGATTTTATTTTATAATTATAATTTATAATATAATTGCATTTACATTTAAATTATAATTTATATTTTATAATGTTTATTTTAAATATTTTTATTTTCTTAATATTTTTTTAAATTTAAATTTTATTATATTTACTCAATTTTTTCCGGTGTAAATGTGATAATTATAAATTTTTAAAAAATATTTAAAATAAACATTATAAAATATAAATTATAATTTAAATGTAATTACAATTCTATTATAAATTATAGTTATAAAATAAAATAAAATCTAAATAATTATGGTTCTTAGATCTTGTGTTTGTCGATAGCAATTTAAGATTGTTTGAACACAATCTTGCAAAAGAAGATGACAATCTTCATTCATGATGGTTTCTTTTCACCCTCATGGTCTACATGACCTCCTTCATCTCTTCCAAGTTCTATCTCATTTGCTTCAACTCTCTCAAATTCTAACTAGATAATTAGGCTTATTAGGCCTTGTTCTTATACTAGGTTCTTGCTCATAGACTCCTTGGTCAGCCATACACACTTGCACATTTAGATTTACCATACAATGGGACTTATGGTATGTAAAAAATAAGAATCATCCTTTGAAGGAGATCAAGAAAATTTTGATAGTGTTGATGAGCTTGATAGAGGATTCGTTGATGGTGCTAGTGCTAATTTAAATTTTGAGCAGGGTTTGATGTTGCAAATGTTTGAAACTTTTGAGTTTCATATTAATTTTGAGCTTAGGCTCTAAACAATGGCTATTATTCTATATTTTAATGTAATTCAAATTTGAAACTCATATATATATATATTCCGAACCAGATTTTTCCTAATTTTTTTCGAACTTTTTCAAGAATTCTGAATTCCACATTTTTTTGCCCTCTTGAATGGATTTAGATTTCCGAACTTTGTAACTAGGCCGTAAACTGGCTAATTTAACCAATATGCAAGTAGAGAAAGTATCATAGGAGTAATTCAAAGGTTATGTGCACCTTAAGTCGGCCACACATCTGTAGACCCCCAATAGGCTAAGGGCATAGCAAAAGGGTAGAAGACCTTACTAAAACCAACATATACCTAATGTAATAAGCTAGGACTATGGTATTTAGATTAGGGACCATGGTAATGGAATGGTCCGTAATAAGTAATGATAAGAATAAAATAAATGGTAATAAGCATGTGCTATTACATAAATGAAATGGAACATACAATGTTCATAATTTGACCATGCAAAAAATAAAAAGGGTATGATTAGGGTTACTTACCTTGAGTCGATTTGTTGGTGCATTAATCTTTCTTTTGGGTTTGGGCACTCTGTGAGAGATGGATGTAGGTGGAGCCAAGATGGATATAATAAACCCTATTTAGACCATAGTTGGGGACTCTAAAGGATTGACACACCTTGTTGACATACCTCCTATTCTTGAATCTCCAAGGCCTTTATTAGAAGTTGTTTTTCTTCAGTGAAGTTCTTTAACCTATTTCTCTCTATGTTCCTTAAGTTGTATAAATTGTTGTTAATCTATAAATTGGGGTTAGAGGAAGGACTAATGAAGGTAAAGCGGTGGAAACTTTGATATGAAATTGGTAGAGAAAAATCCATGACACAACTCTCATTGAGCTGGCTGAAAATCGACCCACCTTAGTTTTGAATATGGGAGATTATTGCACCAACAAGTCCTAAACAAAAGAAGTGTTAGCATACGATTTTAATGTGTATACATTTGACCTTGCGAAGCTTATTACTAATCACAATAATGTAATGAGAGTGGGGCATCATGAAAAATATATGCTAAAAATAAATGAAATGAATAAATTGAAATAATTGAGATTCTGAAAATGATAATATTTTTATTTAAAATAAATTCAAGAAACAATAATAGATCCACTTTAATGCGAGGAATAAGAAAATAATAAAATATATTGACCACTTTGAGGGAAAATCTTCAGAGTGTAAATTACTAATGAAAGGAATTTGAGAATACAACTTATGATGATTTGGGATAGGCTTGTTCTTTCTTATTTATCGACATAATTAGTTAAAGTCACACCCCTTCGTTGTCCTAATTAGGTTGCCTTAAAGAAACATTTATAACTAATAAATTAAAATATTTTGGTTAAGATTGCCACAAGTTGGCTACCTATAGCCTTAGTACTTAGGAATGTAAAATATTAGGGGTGTGACATGTGTTTCCCTTTAAACAAGCGTTGCCCCCAACACTTAGCAACTCTAGATACTTTTGCATGAAGCGGTTCTTCCCATGTTACATCTTCAACCATAAATTCTTCCTCTTGATTAGAAATTGAGAAATGGCTCAGTTTCGCAACTATTTCACTCGTTTCTCGATGATTACAGGAATGTAAAATATTAGGGGTGTAACATGTGTTTCCCTTTAAACAAGTGTTGCCCCCAACGCTTAGCAACTCTAGATACTTTTGCATGAAGTGGTTCTTCCCATGTTGCATCTTCAACCATAAATTCTTCCACTTGATTAGAAATTGAGAAATGGTTCAGTTTTGCAACTGTTTCACTCGTTTATCGATGATTACCTTGAGTTCCATAATGAACTTCCCTTCTTTGTCTAACTTTGGAAATTTTGATTGTACTAGAATTTTGTTGCTGATAACTTTCGCAATTAGGAGACATGGAATATAGGATGAATTTAGGAAGAGGGTGGAAGCTACAACTTGTAAGCTACACTGCCAATTAGGTGGATAACTTTATAGCGCCATAAAATTTTGGTGCAAGCTTGAGGTTCTTATGCTTCTTAAGTGACATTTGTTTGTAGGGTATCAATTAAAGGAATATCTAATCTCCCTTCTCAAATTGCCTCTTACTTCGATGTTTATTTGCTTCTTTTTTCATCCTGGTTTCAAACCAAATGTAGTTTTTCCTATTGGTGTTGGATATGATCCTTCACCACTTGGGCTTTGGGGATGACTTTGCAAATAAGTAGTTGATGGCGGGGGTTGCTGTGTGAAATGATGTACCATACCATCTTTATGCTAGAAAAAGAAAGAAATAGTTTTTGTTGTTGTCGATGAATGACTAAAAGTTGGTTAATGGCACTCTAGAGGGCATGCAATTACAATTTGGACCATTGTGCTTGCTTTTCTGAGGCAAAGCAATGCAATCACACTTATGTTTGAATGCATGAATGATATCTCACATTTCCTTTTCATAGGTGGGGAGTACGAAATTCTTCCCTTTGAGTTTTCAACTCTCAAATGCCAAGGGACATCCTTCTTACATCAATTCTGTGCCAATTCCATGTCCTGAAGCATTGTATTCTACCACAAACGTCTTAGAGAAATCAGGGGTAGCTAACATATTTGTGGTGTTAAGAGCTTTTTACAGTTGCTTGAATGCTTGTGTGGCTACCTCTGACCATGAAGAGGAATCCTCCAATAATTTTTTTTAAAGGTGCCAAAATGCGAGCATAGTTACAAACAAAGCTTCTGTAGTAGCCAGTCAACCCTAAGAATACTCCCAAACCATTTTTTTTTTAGGTAGTGGCATATCTTTGACAGCTGCATTCTTCTTTGGTCCACATTAACACGTTCATGTGAGACTACATGGTCTAGGTACCCCAGTTCGTTTACTCCAAGTGCACATTTGATTTTATTTTGTGGATTTTATTGTCTTCTAAAACTTGTATTATCTTCTCCACATGTTGCAGGCATTCCTCCCATGTCTTACTGTAGATTAGGATGTCATTAAATAAAACCAACACAAATTTACGAAGAAATGGAAAGAATACTGAATTCATGAGAGTTTAAAAGGTAGAGGGGGCATTAGTGAGACCAAACACCATAATCAATAATTCATAATGACCCTCATGTGTTGGGAATGCTGTCTTATGGACATCATCTTGCTCAACTTGGATTTGATGATAACCCAAACGTATATGTCACTTAGTAAATAAAACTGCACCATTTAACTCGTTTAATAATTCATGAGTAACATAAATAGGAAACTTATCTTTTAGGGTGAGATTGTTGAGTTCCATGTAATCTGGAGATGAATAAGTAATTTTGTTTGGGCAAACAGTTCTTGAGTGCAACTTTTCTTGGACTAATTTTTCAATTTCAGACTGTTCATATAGGTAGCAGTAGGGCTTGATGTTAGGCGGAATGCTTCCTGGACTCAATTCAATGGTATGGTCATGATCTCTTGAAGCTATGGTGGATTTTGAGTTTCTCCATCTTGTGCTTCTAAAAAATGTCATTGGGCCATTATACCATAAGATTTTTTAAACAATTTCTCCATTCTATGAGAGCTGATTATTTGGCTTGGTGGTGTTTGTATCCCAATAAGGCTGTACCTTTGTCCATCTACACTGAAATCCATGAATAATTCCTGAAAATTGAAGGACATTCTTCCCAATTGTTTAAGCCATTGTACTCCCAAAACTATTGCTGTTCCCCCAATTGGGATTGCAAACATTTCTGAATCTAGTGGATAGTCTCCCATTGAGATTTTGATATGATGATATTTATCCCCACAATATAACTGCTTCCCATGGTTATCATGTCTTGAATATTTGATATTGGATACACAAACACTTGAGCTCATTAGCTAATCTTTTGACTACCTATATTGACCAAAACTGTCACCTTCCTCTTCTTGATATAACCAAGTACTTTGAGTGGTTGTGGTGTGCTTACCCCATGCAACGCATGTAGGGAGATAGTGGGGCTTTCCTCCTTCAAAATGCTCATGTGCATGCTTTACAATGGGTTCCTGCACAACTATTGCTTCCTCTTTTGTAGCTTCATTATCAAAAAAATCATTGATATTTTTCTCACTATTGGCGCACTAACGACCACTTGACCATTTGTTGCCACAATGCCAACAATGCCTTTTCTCTTATATCTGCCACCTGTTGAGGAGAGAGCTTTGTAATTTTCGATGGTTTAAAAGAGTTTCATTGCTCAATGTGCAGTGCTTGTTGCATAGCTTTCCTAACATTACAAAGTTTCAGCAAATGAGCATCATGCTTAATTTGGTCATTAAGTCCATTGATGTAGAATTGCAGCCTCTGATAAGGTATTGTGTCCTGATTCCAGATTGCCAATCTCATATGCTCAACATTATATTTGGTTACATAGCCATATTCTCCGAGTCCGGATTGTCTATAAAATTTTGCATAGAATTTTTTTGCCATAATATATATATTTGCAAATTAACTTTAAATGACCTTAGCTCGTCCAATAATGCTTAGAAATTATATTGTGACCACTTTTCAGAAAGCTCTTAGAATTCTCCTTCCAACAATGAAGGAATGAGTTTAATCAACCTCTTGAGTGATGAGATTGAACCTCCGTAAGATTTCTTGAAAAAAAATCTGCAATATTAAACAAAATTCAAAATTAAAAAAAAAAAAAAAAAAGGCCTGCTTTGCTCAAATTATATGCTCTTTCATGTCTTTGTTTTTGAAGGTCTCACCATTATCAAGAGATGATGGTGTGGGGCTTCTGAATGTACAGATGATTTGGTTTAGCAAAATTTGGAGACAACTCTAGTTACATTTGTAAGGGGCATAGCTTTTACCCATTTATGGAAATATCTAGTGTTTGTTATGATGAATGTATGCCCATCTTGTGCTCTAGGTAATTTATCCATGAGGTCTAATCCCCACATAGAGAAGGGTTACAAAACTTCAAGTGTTTGAATCTCGGAGGGAGGTAAGTGAATAAGGTTATCATGAAGTTGACAGGCTTTGCATCTATTGGTGAATAGCCTGGAATCTTGATCTCAAATAGGCCAATAATACCCTTCTCATAATAATTTGTGGGTTCTAGCATTCTGCTACAATGTAGCTTGTAAATGGCCTCCATGTGCTTTGCTCGAGAAGAGGAGGGTGCCTTTGAAGTTTTTGTAATAAAGGATGCCATTTCTTAGGACATATTTGAAACATTGGTTTCTCATCTGTCTTTTCTCTATGGTTGGTTTTAGGTGGATAAGTTTGTTTTTCAATGAATTGGTTATGGGTTGTGGCTTATGGTGAATGCTATATTGTAGCAAATGAGGGGGTGCTATTTGGGTGATATAATACAAGAGGTTTTGCTAATTTGATGATAAGAACGTTCTCATGTAGTGCTTTGTGAGGCTGATGATGCCAGGGAATTGACGACTATGTTCTATTCTTTTGGTATTGCTTCAATAGTAAAAGGTGCAAATTCTTTGGTTAAGTTGGTTGCTATTTTGTGGGATGATTTGAGGTTGTCGATTTTCCATTGGTGTTCTTTGTCTGTTTGTTGGAAAGATAGTCGTGAATCACCTAGGTTGTGTAAACAATTGATATCCATGTTAAGTATGACTTTCCTGTCAAGGATGAGAGCCTTATATTTGGCCGTATTGTTGGCAGCATCATTGTTAAGGTGAAATACTGGGGTGAATATTTTGCAAAAGGGATCCTTAAGGACACATCCTACCCCTACCCCTGTTAGGCATTTAGCTCTGTGAAAATGTGAAGTCCAAGTATCTTTGTGTAATTCTATGGTGTCTTCTTTTTTCCTTGCTTAGGTGTTTTTTTTTTCTTTGGGTTCTCTAATTTCAATTTCGGCCTCTTTGGTTGCTTGGGCCTCAAGGTCAGCTCTGTAGTTGTGGAAGCGATCGACTAATTTCTTGGTGAGATTACTTGTTCAACATCTTCAATGAAGAGTGCATTCTCATCAGGTAAGGTGTCTTGGATTTGTCTATTGGTGGGAGTGGGTGCAATTGCTAGTTGGCCGTCATTGACTTGTCCTTTGGCAAGCATCACTTCATTCAAGTTTTGCCTATTCTTTGGAAGGGAGTTGGTCACATGTGTGCAGGAGGAAAATTCAGGGCAAATCTTTGAATTGCCCCATGTTTTCATAGAAGAATTCTTATTTGAGGGATTGTCATGGGTTTTGGCATGTTGATGATGGATTTGATTTTGAAGGAATCCATGTCAATCCTTCGCCTCAAGACCATGTATCCTAAAAGTTTTTTGGATGCTACTCCAAAGACACCCTTGTTAGGATTGAGTAGGACTTTGTATTTGAGTAATCATTCAAATAAGATGCTTAGGTCCAAGGGGTGGTCTTTGTCAAGTTTGGATTTTGCAAGAAGATTATCGACCTATGATTCTACAAGTTTGTGAGTAAGGTCGTGGAAGATGTTTGTCTTATGGATAGGGTGACTCCTTTTCATATAGGAACGATGCTAGAAACCCATTCAGATTAGTCTATGGGTTTGACAAATTTTGCATTATGAGTTTCTTCATTTCTTTGTGGCAAAGTATGGAAATCTCTTTCGAAAATTTTCATTGTTTTTAGTGGATAGGGGTCGCGCTGAGGTAATTGAAAATGTTGTGAACTACAATCTGGAGGCCAATGTTGGGCATGTCATAATATTTCCAAGCAAATATATCTTTGGATTCACTAAGGTGAGATAGTTATCTTGTTCCTCAAGAGTTAAAGATGATCGAATTTTGACGATCTAAGTGTTTTTTTCAGCTACTGATTTTATGCCAATGGTATCTTTGGCTAACATGGCATTACCAGTGTCTTCAAAATTTTAAGTTGTGGGTGGTAGCCTTGCAATCTCATTAGATTTATTATCAACACTTGCCATAAAGTTGTGAAAGTAAGGGGGTGTTGTGAAATGCCCTAGTTTGTGATGTTGGGGGAGTGGGTCTCAAGTATTGCTTTGTTGCTAGGTAATGTTGGTCCATTGTATTCAATGTCAATTTCTAAGTCTACATATTGGTTTCCTTTGTCATATATTTCTTGATTGATTTGTGTTACATCTGTGACTTGTGAATCTAAAGATGTGCTCTAACTATTTAAGGGTTGGTCAGAATGTTTCAGTACATCATCCATTGGGTCGATGTAGTTGTTAGTTTGAGGTGTGGATTGAACATCATCGGTCATGACAATGATGTTTACTTTTTCAATTACTTATTATTCTACGCCATTGACATGGCTTATGCTTATTGTTTGAGGCATGGGCGATTGTAAGTCGTTGACTGATCCAATGATGTTGAGGAAGTTATATGTCTTTTGGCCAATGATGTTGGGAATGTTTGATGTTCTTTGTGCATCATCAATCAGGGTGTTGTTGTTGGTTAGTTGAGCTTTGGGTTGATTTAGTTCTTTAAAAAATTCTAAGAGTGTCCTTTGAGTGAGCGGTTGTTCGTGTAATTTGTAATTTTATAGATAATCCATATTTGGTCTTCCAAGGGAGGAATTGCAAGTGGAGTATAAGGTAATTCTTGATACTCATCTTCGCAATGGTCAATTTAAGGACTATTGCTTTCGCAAGAGATTTGGACCATGCTTGCCTCTTAGTTGAAGGCATGCAATAGTCCTAGTTTCTTTTGGTAGTGGAGTACATCTAAGCATCGGGTTGAGCATGGGAGATAATGTACTTGTCATTGTAGGATGGTTGTATGGCACATGCTTGTTTTTGCATGTCTTCTTATTGAGGTTCTTCATTCATTGCATCTTTATCGAAGATGCCAATTTCACTAAAAGATCTAGGGGAAAGTAAGAGTGGATATTGGATGAGTTTTGTGACTCATCATCACATTGAATGCTGTCATCTTTGTAGGTTGCTTAATTGGCATTGCAAGGTGAGTGTTTATCTCATTCAACATCTGTTATGGGTAAATATCTATCTCATGGTAGTAAGGATTTATTTTGAAGTTCATTTGGTTCATCATCATCTGAATCTACAATAGCAAAATATAATTTGGGATGCATGTCGATATATTCAAGTAATGACACATTAGTGATTGTTGATTGTAGGAGTTCTAAATTCTCCATTTGGGTTGGTAACCAGGAGGTCCCAAGGGTTTGGGTCGACTTCATGCTTATAGCGAATGTAGTTGTGAATAAACTTAAGCCATTGGATTTTGGAAAAAAAAACAACTTTTCTCATATGGTGAGTCCAAAGTAGTCCTAAGAGTAGATTATAAGGGAGTGGTAGGTTGAGGACTAGAAATTTAGTTTGTACAATATTAGGTTCCATTTTAATAGAAACCAAATGCATCTTAGTGGTTTTTGGTATTTTTTTCAAATACTTGTCATGTTTGATTGAGGCTAATTTTTCGGGTATCCTATCGTTTTGATAAGCCATAGGGAGGTGACATTAATAATAAAACATTCATTCATTAGGACTTTTCAGATTTATGATTTGTTCATGATGACACTAATGAAGAGAGTAGGATTGTTGACTCTATAGAAGAGTTCATCATTGATCATGTCATCAGTGCAAAATTCTATGGAGTTTTTATTGTTTGATTGAGGTTGAACCATGGTTTCAATTGTGTGTACATCGGTGTTTATTGGACCTTGTGAAGGTTGAGTGGGTTGTTTGGTATCAATATTTTGTGGGGATTCTTATATAGATTATAATTGTTGTAGGAGAGATTTTGGATGATATGGGGATGCGTGCATTAGTCCCATTAATGGGATTTTGCAAGACACAATGTTGAGTTCCTTTAGGAAATTCTATTGCCTAGATTTTGTGTAAGTACCATATTGATATTTTAGTTGGAGATTTGGTAGTTTTTGTGGTGGGAGGGTTTTCCTTGGGTTTGGATTCCATTGGTAGAATTTTAGGTTCATTTGTGGCGGTGGTATCTTTGATGATCATTTTTTGTTGAGGGGTCTTCTTAGGTTTGGTTGGATAGGGTCCTTGTGGGTAGTTTTTTGCCTAAAATTTACATTGGCTGCATTGACATACTAAAAGTTGATGAGGTTTTGGTTATAACCTCCTTCAATGCCAAATATTAATCCCCTAGCTCCATTGCTTGTATGAATTTTCTCGGGGTTAGATATAGTTGGATAATGGGAAGTTTCTACGTATGCTATGTTGGGTGAGCTATTGGATTAGTGATTTCTTCTTGTCTTTGTGAGGCTATGAGATATTCTTGATATCATTCACATTTGATTGATTCATGATCAAAGTTTGTGCCCAACATGAATTCATGCAATCCTTTTAAGGTCATGAATTTTTTCATGTGTCCCAAAATGGCATGCCAACAATAGATGTTGGTGTTTAACCATTGGGCAAAATGTTTTGTAGGATCTATGTTTTAAGGTTTAGACAGTCTTCTCTTGAGCTCATTGTGACTCAGGTATGGGTCAATTGGGTCTTGAATACTTGGGGGAGATGGGATCCAGACATGGAAGTTGGAGGAGAAATATCTTTGGATGCTTGAGGAGTAATAGCATTAATTGTATGTATCGATTTGTGGGAATTTTTGCTAGTTGATCTGTGTGGAGTGCTCAAATTGTCCTCTGAGATGATCTTTCCTATTGACTTGGTCGGAGGCTTCTTCTAGGATTTAATGAGAGAGAGCGCACTTTGTATTGCAACTTAGGTTCTAGAGTGGTGATAAACAATTTGAAGAGAATTTATTCACTCATGTTGTGTTCAACTCTATGTGATGGGGACTTATATTTCTTGATGAATTCACATGTGAATTCATTGTTTGGTTGTTTCTCTTCAGGTAAATAATGTTATCGGAATTGTTAGACAAGAGCATTGTGTAGGTCTTCTAGTTTGATAAATGATTTGAGTTTGAGTTGGTTTTATCATTCTAAAGCATCTGCACTAAAGGTTTTGGCTAAGAGATTTGTAGTTGTATAGGTGTTTGTTTTGATCCAGTCTTCTGTAGAGATTGCCAAAAGTTTTGAGATGTAAGGTAGAATCAATAGAGCCATCGTATGTGATGGTTGTAGAGATGCCTCCAATATCCATGTTTGCAATATAATGTTATACGGGTTTGGAGTGTTTGGAGTAATTTGTTTTGGATTAGTGGTTGTGAAATAGGGTTCCCATCAGCATTTGTAAGAGGGGGAGGGGCGACATTTGTTAGAGGGTTCCATTATAATTGTTGTTGTTGACTGAACATTTGCATTTGAGCCATTTGGTTGTTAGTTGTAGTTTGCATTTGGGCTATTTGGTCCTAGAATTGTCAAATATATCTAGTTGAGGGTTTTGGATTGGATTTGCTATGGGGGTGTTTGGAGGCAGAGCATTATTTGTGGTGCCCATCATTGATGTAGGAATTGGTGAAGGATTAGAACTATGCAATAAGGGGGCATTTATGGGACTACTAGCTTTTGGGTGAAGAACATAACCAAAGAAGGTTGTCTCATTGTTGTTTTTTGTCTTCTATTTCATAGCTTATATTAGGATCTTCTTGTGGATCTCGTGTGGTTTTGCTAGGAGGCTTAGTATTTCAAATTTTCAATCATGTGCATTCAATGGATGGACTAGGTTGAGGTTGAACACAATTTGAGCAAGAGATGTTACCTTTGATAGTGCACAACCTTTATAGAAACTAAACAAGAGAAACCACTATAGAATATAAAGGGGTTGAGACTTGCTAAGAAAACATTAAGTGGCGACATGGGTGGACATTTGGAAACATTGGAATAAGATAAAAAAGAGAAATGGTGAAAATGACCCAAATAAGGGTGGGGTAAGATTCATGTTGGGTTCCACAAAATGTATTGAGCCTTGAAATGGATCTCCACATATACAAGCCTCTAAATTGGTAAAAGGTAGAAGACCATTTTAGAACCAACATAGATATGACAAGACTGCAACACAACTGTGGCTGTAGGAAAGAGAACTTTTTGTGTAATGCAATAAATAATCTAGTTTGTAAACTAGGGGTTGTGACGGGACTGGTTATAAGTGCCTACTCATGCAATTTCTATTTAGAGAAGAGTATAAGACCTTACTAAATATGGAATATAACTAAGGTTATAAACTATGACTATGCTATTTTTGTCAAGGACCATGGTAATGGAAAGGGTTGTAATAAATTAAAGATAACATAATTGGTAGTAAGCATGTGTTTTAACATGAATGAAATGGAACATACAACATTTATAATCTGACCGTGGAAAAAATAGAAGGGGTAGGGTTAGAGATGCTTACCTTAAGTTGATTTGTTGGTGCGTTAATCTTTCCCTTGGCTCTAAGCACTTTGTGAGAGATGGTTGTTGGAGTTAAGATGGATAGATGAAACCCTAAGTAGAGAATAGCTGGGGACTCCAAAGGATTAACATACCTTGTCGGTGTAGCTTCTATTCTTGAATCTCCAAGGCCTTTATTGGAACGTGTCTTTCTTTGGTGAAGTCCTTTACCCTATTCCTCTTTATCTTCCCTATTACGATTTGCGAGTGCAAAGAGAGTAAGTTTTTGTTGATCTAGAAATGGCCATATGATGTTTTGGTTTAAGTTGATGACATTGGCCTAACCGAGGTAGTTGGTCCAAAACATAAAAGATAGTATGTCATGCTGATGATGTTGGCCAAATCAGGATAAAGTATAACGACCATTGATGTTGGGCACGAGCAAACAATTTTAGAGGAGCGGTCAAAGGAAGGACTGATAAAGGTAAAATGGGTGATAAGTCTGATATTGAGATGGTGGACAAACACCCATGACACATCTTTCCCAGTTGGCTCAAAACTGTCCCATCCCAACCCTGAATACATGAGATTAATGCTCCAATAAGTCCTAGAAGAAATGTTAGGATAGTGATTTTAATTTGTGTACAAATGTAAGTAATGAATTGTGCATCCTATGCCTTCCCCTCACAATCAACAACCTTCAAAAACATTACCCCTTAATGGCACTCTGCATTAATAATTATCAAAGGTTGGTTTTGCAACCTCTTTGTCCATCTGAAATGACGAACAATCATGTTTCCTTCCAAGAATCCATGATTGGCAGAAGGTCATTTCCATATTCTCTCTCCTTAGCCAACAATGCTATTCTAATTATTTTTAATATTTGGGATATTAGTTCCCTTCTGGGCTTCATTGACACCCCTCACCATCTCCTACCAATATTTCAAAGGGAAGTCCATTCACATAGATGTAGTGAACAACCAAATCATCAGATATCTCCCTTGAGCCCTCATTTAAAGCCCTTTCCAAGGAGGCTATTTTTTTTGTTGTCTAGTGAAATTTGAGAGGTCTCTTCCTTTAAAGAAGATTAAGTTACATTGTAGAAAATGGTGTAGGGGCAAAGCCCGTAGGTGGTCTGCCAAAAGGTTTCCTTCACAAAGGATGTGAATGCCCACAAGCTCTTACAACCGCTGTTTTTGCTTCGTCTTTTTCCTCTTTGAAAGCCAAAATTTTGACATTACTCTAAACCTTCTATTGCATGTGATCTCTCAGATTATCCCTATAGGAAATTGACAAAGGCAATGTCCCAATAGTCTATTAGAGGCAATATAGGAATTCATATTTATCTCACTTTAGAGTCAGATGAGGAATCCAACTCACATGGGGTATCTTAGTGAGCATTCTTTAAACATCAGCAAAACAATCCCAAGACTCACTGATTTCGCTCAAGATGTATCAATGAATCTTTTCAAAGAAATATAAAAGAAAGATATATTGTTAAAATAACAAATATTAACAAACAAATAATTTCTTATTCGATTGGAAATTACTCAATTTAAACACGAGCACATAAAATTAAAATGAAATGGATTTATGAAAGAAAAGGCATTGGAAAAACAATTTACTGCTATGAGAGCTAAAATCGTAATCGATAGCAATAATAACTTGTTGGATGATAATCAGCTAGGCTAAGAATAATTCTAGCAAATCAACATTGAATAGAAAAAGTATCAACATAAGAGCATATAATGCAACTCTTACAAACATTTTCAACAAATCAATAAATAAAAAATTTCAAGAATAATTGGTAAACATCTACGTTGCTGATACGGATATAGGTATGAGAATCGGGTATGTGGGTATGGCGATTTTTTTATGTGGACATGACCATACAAAAATACATATAAAATAAAAAAATATAAGCAAAATTAACCACATAATATGCATAGAGGAATAAAAATAAGTTAAATAACCACAAAACATACTCATAACTCAATATATGTTGCTAAAGTACATACATAGTACACAATAAATGATTAAGTCATAAAGCTACACCAAAGGGGTCATTTAAGTGACACCCTCATTTAGAAAAGCAGCTCAACATAAAAACATAAGGTACACAACTTATAAAATTTAGGTCAACTAAGAAACACTTTAAAAGTAACTAAGTTTTAAAACACTTTTCCCTCCAAAAATGGAGCTAAAAATATCCACCCTTAGATTAGGTTCTATCACAATCATTGGATTGGGTAAACCCTAAAAGTTATCTTAATCCATAAGGATGCTTCACAAAAGTCAATCCAAGCTTTGGAGGCTCATTTGCAGCATGAACAAAGTTGGGAGGAGGAGAGTGAAAGAGGGGAAAGGCTTGTTCATGCCTTTTCCTTCCTCCCCTAAACTCCGACATAGCCTCCATGGATCTTCTTGCCATGGAGGTGCAGACATCATGGTTTTAATGTAGGATTAGTTTCATTGAGTAAAAGCCCACAAAGCTTCACCCCATGTGTAGGGGGTTTCAAATAATGTTAGATCTATTTTCAAAGCATACATTGTTTGTTTTAATGTTGTTTTGTAGGGTCATACACTATATCTAACAGAAAAAATGTTGTTTTGATAAAATTAGTGTTAATGCTACTTTTAGGGTTGAGAATCCACTTTATTTCGTTTTTAATTGTTTTTTGAGGTCCACGTTTGACTTTTCCTGCAGAAAAATTGAAAAAAATAATTAAAAAAAGCGTTTTCAGACTGGGTACGCAAGCCAAACAGGCAGGGTACACTCCTGCCCTTGAGGGTACGCTGCATACGCCCATGGATGTATTCGGACGTACCTGCAGGGGCAGGGACGTACCCTGCCCCTGCGGGTATGCCACATACATCCATGGACATATCTAGATGCACCTGTAGGGGCAGGGACATACCCTACCCATTTCCCCCTTATATCTCCTCCGTACCCATGGATGTTTCCGGATGTACCCGCGGGGGAAAGGGCATACCTTGCCCATTTCCCCCTCATATGCCTCCCGTACTGTACCTAGACGCATATCGAACCGTACCTAGGGGTCTGCAGGGGCATATCCGATAACATAACATTAGTAAACATCTATATAAAAATTGAGTTGTAGTAATCCACGAGTTTGAAATTACACAGGATGTTTTCCAAAATCGCAAATTACAAGGGGATGATGGGATTGAAGCATCACGATCAAAACCCATTGAACTTTGTGTGGGTGCCCAAATTTGCATCTTTGACTTTTAATGTAGAGATAAGGCAGTATGTCCTTTAAGGATCCTTTTTAATCACTCAACTGTAACAGCTGGTTTAATCCAATGAATTATGTTTCCAATTATAATCTCAATTTATTCGCTGCCTTTATATTCTACTCTTGATTCTGCTGCTGCTTTTTTATCAGTCTTCTATTTCTCTTGCTTTTTTTAACTCCCTAAATCTTGAATTTGGATCTTCATCTTCCCAATCTCTTGCTTCTCTTCCAAATTTGCTTTAATTAGCCTCTCAATGCCTTGAGTGCTGATTTTTATTTATTTTTTCTTAATGTAGACTGAAGTCCTGTCTAGTTTCCATTTCACTTGGACGCATCAAGAATGACACAACCTTAGTGTTTCCTTTTGTCATTTTGATGCAGGTGCATTATTGTGCATTGTCAGATTGTATTGGTTTTTGTTCTTATGAGGTATTATAGGTCCTATTGGTCAATAAGAAGTCTCACATAGGCTTCAGTTGTGGTTTGTAGGTTATTTAGAGGTGTTTTGGGATTTTTCCTGCTAAAACAAAAAAATTAAAATTTTGAATTGGTTTTGGCCTGTTTGGTGAGTTCTAGCAGGTTTCAAAGACCAAGATTCTTATGTGAGTAATCCTTGGGGTCTTTCAGCATGTTGTAAATATCATTTACTCATTACCTTGGTTGTAAATGTTTAAAACTATGCATCTTACATTGATAAGCCTTATCCAACGTAGAAGCATGACCAAATCTAGCTTGTGTTAATCAGTTTCAAGGTAGTTGAGGGATTCTTGTGATAGGAAACCACGCTTAGACATTCAGTCGAAAGAGGATAGAGGTCGAACCATCAGTGGAGGAGCCAAAGAAAGCAAGCGAAACAAGAATAAAGAGAAAGTTTACAGATTTGTGTAAAGGTGGTTGGAAGTTGCAGGTCTGTACTACTGGCTTTGAAGCATAAGAGAATAAAAAAAGGCTTGTTTATGATTTGAATACATTTTACAGAGATCTTTAGATTGTAAGAACATGCTTCAAATGTTTTATGATCTTGTTTCATTATTATATGGTAGTTATTTTGATTGTAAGATCTGAAATACCCTGTTTCTGTGATACAGTCCACTCAGAAAAGGAAATTTCTCACTTATTTTTGTGAACAGAGGGTCTGAATAACACTTAAGGATAATGGAATGTGTATAGGTCTTAACACAATTGAAATCAACTTTTGAAAGCCCTTAAAACGCGAGATATTCAATTGTTAGTACTCTCGGGTTCTGCAGGTACAGAGAAACCCTAGGGCAGGGTTTATGACACTAAAAGTGTTATCTCGAAAACGAACCCTCAGATTCTTGAGAAAATTGGTAGAAAGTTAGGTGATATTGTATTCTAAGTGATCAAAAAGGTTTTAGCCCTTGAGACCCTCTACAAGTCATGTTATTGAAGACTGAGTTTTCTGACCTGTATAAATAGGCCTAAAACAGGGTTTTCGGTTAACAAAACATCTATAACTCTTAGTCTACTGATCTAAATCCGTTGAGGCTTGATAGGTAACTCCCTTAACATAATTGCCATCTAATATAATTGATTTCCAACCTTATAAAGCTTTAAGGAGAAAAACTGAGTTGTTTTTGTAAAACTAGTAGGCCTAGAAAAGGGCTAGAAACTGTGTTTTCATCAACTCCACTTGAGGATTGAGATTGTGAAGGTTTAGAAAACTTCTTGTTTAAAATGAAACACATGCATGAATGTCTAAAGGCAATTTATGATGCTTAGAGTCTGAGCTCCCTTGAAATAGGTTAAAACCCATAGGCAGACCTATGTTGAAAGGCTACAAGTAAGAAGACAGAGATTCTTGAAGAGTTTTAGACCTTTAAGGATCTACTTACACCACATTTGCTCCCTAGGTATGTTTGGATCAATTGGTTGTAGGATTAGAACCATCTATCTTATTCCACATTCATCTTTGCTACAAAGGGGTTTCCAAGAGGAGTCTTCTTGTCTGCTGAACTTCTTTTCTTTGTCACTCTAGAGCTAGTGTCAAATCTTCCATGTACATCATTCAGCACATTTTCAATTAATCACACAGCCCAACTGATATCTACTCATTATCCTGGATTACAGAAACTTTTACTTCTGAAGGAGAATTGATGATGTCAAGTGCCAATGCACCGGCAAGAGTCAAATTCGTAGGATCAACTCGTGATCTCTTAGCTTCATCTCTGTCACCAAGCCCCTTATTCTTCTTTACAGCTCGTTGATCATCACGATCACTGTAGACTGTCTCTACTTCTTTACGTTATGTTTATTGCCATCATCATCACCATCATTGGCACCATCACTTCTAAATCCACATCATGACCCAATAGCTCCTTAAGCTTGAACAGCTGAAGGTGCCTAAGTTTGTACTGGAGGAACAGTTTGGCTTGATCCTTTTGATTGGTTTGTATTTTTTCAAGTCCTAGAGTTGCAATTAGACACAGGAACAAATTTCCCAACTGTGATGGTGTCTTGTACACCAATACCAACATCAGTTGATGGCACATCAACAAAATAAGGTTTTCCTCTTGGAATGGGTAGTGGGAGAAATACATTCTAAACAGGAGAGTTAGATGGTGTATCCAGAGAAATGATCTGAGGATCCTCAGCCACCTTATCCACATTAGTGAGTTCATCAAGAGTAGATTACTCCTGTGGAGCAATATCCTGATTCCTGAGTAATCTGAGGCCCATCATCCTTTTGCTTGCTCTTGTTTGACTTTGATACCATAGTCAAAGAAAAGACCATCAATTTTATAAGGAGCCTTATGCATTATTGGCTTCGTCATCTTCCTTGGAATAACCACCAAATCCATTGCCACCATACGCCTTAACATCTTCAAATCAAAGATCATCTCTGTAAAAAATGATTGCTGGTTTAGAGGACTTCTTTCAAATCCGTATACTTTGATGCATTTCAAGAATCCCCGAATGACCAACCTTCCTTAGGCTCTGATCTTAATGGATCAACCTCCTTTATTGTTTTAAGAATCTCTTGTGACCTAGGTAACACCTGTGTAGGAATGAAAGGTCCCATCAATATGTGGTCTTAAAACATAACCAGCTGAGCAGATCTTTCTTCTTAAATTCATGCTTTCTTGCTCATGTTTCTCTGCATTTCTCAAGTTCTTATCACGACCATTACAATTCTTCACAGCAACACTCTAGACTCCGCACTTAAATACTCTTACTCTAGAATCAAATGAACTCTTTGAAATCTGAGAGTGACAATAACTCAGTATCAGGTGGCTTACATAACCAAAATTAAGCATCTACTACTTTAATAACATTGACTGATGGAAAGATTTGTTTTTAAATTTCAGTAGTAGGCATCACTTAATTCATAAATTCAAATAAAGATTATTCTGACTTGACACCAGCCTGAATCATTCTTCATTCCTTTCACTTGTATGAAGCGGACATCACTTTTGCATTAGTTGCTTTAAGACACTAGAGTCATTTCTTTCATTGGTGCGCTATATTGCCAACCGTCACTGACACTCCTCAAGTGCTTAGTGACCCATGAGCGATGAGCAACAAGCAATCAGTGAAATAATCTCACTTGTCTGCCATCACACCATATTTTATGTCCCTTGTGTGGGATGGAAACTTCACATGAATACACAAATTTTACAAGAAATCACACACTGAACATGTTGTGGTATAGAGAACACATAACATAAATAGGAAGAGAGTTATCTATTCATCTCACACACAATGCACATGATAGGCTTGAACCTATGTCACAAGGTTCAGCAAACTTTTTCAATAAAGTTCGAAATTTGCTGAACTTGTTAGTAATTTTGGCTTGTCAAGGCCAAATTACTACCCCTACTATTAGAAACTTTCCCCAGAACGGTCAAATCCCCTATACAGCTGGTCAAATTGGTGATTTATAGTATAAAGGCATGAACAAAGGGATATGTAGGCAGTCAAAGTATCAAATACAATCATGATGAAGACGTACAACAATGTTACACAATCAAGTGTGTTCACAGGATGATATGTTGAAATAAGAAAGGGAAAAGGACTTTTACAAGAAACGTGAAGGGTATGTGCCTTTCGGGAAGGTTCATTAAAAAAATCCCGAAGGGTACCTACCCTTCGGGAAATTTCATAACACAAAAATCCGAAGGACTTTCCAACTTTTCCAAAAGGAATGGTTCATAACATTTTTCCGAAGGGCAGTTCCAAAAATCCTGAAGGGTATGTGCCCTTCAGGGAAGTTCATTTACAGAAAACCCGAAGGGTATGTACCCTTTGGAAAGGTCACTTGGCAAGAATCCTAAAGGGTATTTGTCCTTCGAGAAGGTTCACTTTAAGAATATCAAGGAACATTACAAAAATCCCGAAGGGTCTGTGCCCTTCGGGAAAGTTCATCTACAAGATTTTCGAAGGGTAGGTCACTTGTAAAGACGCAGAAGAGAAGACAATTCCTTCAGACTTTTTGTCCGAAGGAAAAGGGAATTAACAAGATGAAGATTGCAGACAAAAAGTCCGAAGGAATTCCTTTGGAAAAGATTGGGAAAGCTCAAAAGCAAAGTCCGAAGGGTAACATAATTTCCGCGGACAATTTGTATGCGGGAAAACAACCAAGGAAATGAACAATCCCTGTGGGGAAATAACCAAGGGAAAGAACAAAAGTCCGAGACAATTCCCGTGTACATTTTGTCCGCGGGGAAATTGACTGAGCAAAAAAGTTGAAAAACGAATGCCCAACTCAACATTGGAAAGGAAATACACAGGAAAGGCACAAGAAGGATAAAGTTCGAAAGGAAAGACTAGCCAAGGGAAAATAGACACACAAAAGCCACAAATAGATAAGTGCCGAAGAAATGCATGCACAAAAACAAGAAACCGAGAGGAGAAGACCGGGAAATAACAAAGAATTCAATCTAAATGCATCTCTCACTTATCAAGATCCTTGTCCATGCAAGCAAAGGCTATTTTTAGTGGACTGGTCAAAGCTTCAGTTGATCGTTTGACAAAATCACGCTTCTCCTTGGTTTTCATTCAATCCAAAGCTTTCAACGTTTCAGGCAGTTCAAGTAGAGTTCTCTGTTCAAGATGTGGCATAGCTTTGCATGCAAGTGGAGACCATGGAGGTTGACTGATCTTGAGTTGGAGTTGACTAGACAAGCTTGTTACATATCTTCCTTGTTTTCCATTCAAAGGAGAAGTTTGACTTTCAATGGGCCCACCATTCATACTTTTACGCCAACCTTGGATTCATGCATGTTTAGAGATTTTTAGAGTGTATTGTTTATTTTAAATATTAAACTTTCAAACTTGACCTCACCGTGATACTTCTACGCCAAAGTTTGGAAAGGCATGCAAATTTTGTAAAAGGAAAAGATTTCATTGAAAATTCTAAATATTGTAAAAGGTGTTAAGTCTTGAGTTAGTTAACCAAGATTAACCCTTTCCCTTTTGAAAACGCCACTTAAGGCTATTTTAGATTTTGGAAAGCTCATTTATTGGTGTAATGAAGCCATTTAGAAGGATCCTTGAAGTTTGAAGAAGGAAATTGTAAGCTGGACCAGTGATCAATAAAGAAATTTTTGTTCTGAATCTGAGTTTGAAAAGAAGAATAGTGTGTATTTGATTGTGCATCAGCGTATAAGTGAGTTTTTTCTCCTTTTGCAGGTCCCTTCCTCACCTATCTTTCTCTATCTCAACCTTTTGCAGGTCATTTGAAGAGGTTTTCAACCTTTCATTTGAAATATTTTTGCTTAAGGGCAGAATTATAAATTTCATTTGATTATATGTGTGCATTGATTTCAGTAATTTCAGAGGATTTGAATAATTCGGCACCCCATTAGATAGGATTTCCTATTTTAGTTTCTTTCTCCTTTTTCACCCCAAAAATCATAGTAGTCAATTATTTTGAAAAATCTAAAGGGAACCAACCCTCTCTGGAGGTTCTTCTCATCAAAGAGTCATCCACACTTTGAGAAGTTACAATTGTATTTGCTGGAGTGAGTGTGTGCTTGCATACCTTCAATCAGGGTGCACTCCAGAGTTATAACACTTCTGACGTGGCAAGAAAATTCGTCCAAATTCGGTATGTTCGGCCAAAACAATGTGAGGAAAAAAATGACAAAAACACAAACAGAGCACGGATGGTTCAGATTCACCTACACAGGATGAGCTAGCCATTCCCTCGCTGCCAATTTATACTCAGAGAGTTAGATTCAACTAATCATGATTCACTGTCAAAGATTGTTCTGAACTGCTGCGTAAACAACAACTATGTGTGTGATTTGTAGACTGGTAGATTGTTGTGTGCGTTCGCACTGTGGACTGTTGACTAAGCATTTCCTTTCCATTCCTTGCTCGACATTATTTTCCATGCATTGCATGTCTCACCATATACATCTCTAACCGAACGCTGCCAATATTTGTATTTTAATTTAGGTTTGATTTAGGTTTTAGGGTGTATATTGTTTTTATGTTTCATTTTTAAATTTTATATTATTTTATTTGTTTATTTTTATTTTTTTAATTTATATTTATATTTCATTATATTTAATATTTGTAAAAAATTATTTTATCATTTTTAATGCTTATATATTGGTTTATTAAAAATTAAAAAATAAAAATTTATAATATTATGATTTTTTAATTTTTTTATGGTTCGAATTTAATGGCGAATTTTTTTCGAACTTTATCGATTGGCGAACTTGAACCAAATTTTATCCTCGTCGAACTCGAACCTTGTGACTTTGGCTTGAACAATGATATATTCCTAAAATCTTCTTAGTGTGCATATGCAAATGCTACAATGATAATCATATCAGATACATCTGATGATATGATCCCTAGGATTGATGCAATATAAGTAGGAGTCCAAGAAGAACAGGGGCAATGGTTGGTGTGGTCCAACCCGTTGGAACCACCTGACTACTAGAAAAATTAAACACTCTCCTGAGTCCTAAAACTCTTTCATAACACAACTTTTATTTATTTATTAATATATCTCTTTTATTACATTTCTTTTCTACACCTGATCTTACCTTTATCTTTCCTCACTGCAATTAGCAATTAGTGATCACGTATTGCAGCTCACACATTGCATGCTTGAATCTTCATTCCAGCAACTTGACCTTTGATCTCCCAGCGGCGAAGAGCGATGAGGTATCACAAATCACAAGTCGCGCACTACATACACAAAAGCTCTTTGATTCTTAATTGACTCAACCTTGAAGCTTACATAGTGAGCGATTATAGACTTTCTTGCATATCGCTCATCGCATGCTTCACACTTTCTTTACTTGATGCCTCGATCTTTATCAACCAATGATGGGAAATGAGCGATATGATTGCACAGTGCAGCACTTAACCTTTTGATTTCAACATGAAGCTTCTCATTGGCAATGAGTGATGACTTGATATTCAAGCCCACCACAGCTTAGATTTTTCTTGTTCAAAATACTTATTTTACATCATGGATGGGGGGTTGGAGGTGGGTTTAGAGTTTAATTGTTTTTTTTAAATTTTAGAGAGTGAGTCTCGGAAACCTTCCGGCAACTTCCCAGAAATGCCAAGATGTTTCTAGAAATGACTTGTAAATGTCGTTGTCATTTCAGATCTGTTTCTACAAACATCTCCATTTTTTGGTGTTTTGAAAATGATTTCAGGTTTTACCCCTACTCGTTTCCATTTCGGAAACACAAAAAAGAGGAAACAATGGGGAAGGTTGTTTGGAAAGTTTCTTGCAACCTAGTATATATTTATAAGAGCACCACTTACTAAGCGGTTATAGTAAAGGGTTGGAATGTATCAGTTGTCAACTGTTATTTCAATCAGCATTGGTGGGAATCTTGATGCCCCCAAAGGAGGCCATGGCCTCCTCAATGTACCCCAGATCTCCCAATTTCAGATTTGCAATGTCCCAAGAATCAAATCAATTCTCTAGAGAGGTCCTGGTAAAGTCTGTGCACCAACATGCCTAAAGAACTGTAATGAAGCCCGGAGAATGGTTTCTAAACAAGTTCCATTTCTCATACGATGAGATAGAAAACAGGTTGTGGCTGCTAAAAGAAAAATCCTTCATCTGTAGCTTCATGGGCCCTTATCTGGGCCCAAAGGTCATTTCATGGCCATAGTCTTTAATAGAGATGAAAAAGACCAAGCTTTGCAAGGGAGTTCCTAGGTTATGAAGGAAACTGGCCTTTTCATGAAGCCATGGTCAGCTGATTTCAACCTTGTAGAGGATCTACCTAACATGGTCCCCGTATGGGTGAGTTCCATTGTTACCTAGTGAAATACTTCACAGGAATTCTCTCTACAAAGAATATGAAACGCCATTAATTACTACATTATAGCCTCTAAATTCTCTAAACAATGAAGGGTGCTGAATTATGCCAGGATCTGTGCAAGTGTGGATCTGGAAAGACGTCTTTCTGACCAAATATTGTTGGAAATGGGGGGAATTGAATGTGAACGACCGATTGATTATGATAACATCTCATTCAAATGAAAAATATGTTTATGAGCACTGCTATTTAGTAAGGGTTTTCCCAGCACGGCAAGGTCAGGGAACAAAAGAACCATGGGCTCAAGAGAGAACCCCCACAGAGATAATAAGAACCAGATTCCAAAGAAAAAACAGATAAGAGAGGACACCCCAACAGCATATCACCCAGTGATTGATAAAGGCAAAGTCACCATGGATGAAGACAAACTCCAAAAAGATTATCCATGTAATAGAAAACATTATTTTCAACCACAAGAGCAGCTACAAATAACAAATCCTTCACAAGAGGATACACTGGTGGAAAACTTTTGTGGGAAACATTACCATAAGACATCCAAAGGAAGTTGAAGAAGTCACTTAAAGTAAACCTGCAACGCAAGCATTGGAGAAAGAGCAAAGGCCAGTGATCTTTTAAAATCCACAGCAAATCAGATACTTTCCACTTTATTAGCAGACTGCTCTAAACCATCATGCAGATCCAGTACCACCCAAAATAAGAATAAGACTTGATAAAAAAACAGAAACTAACAAATAAAAGAAGAGAACCCATTCAAGAAGCCATCAAAGTATTCCTATTAGTATTAAGGGAAGAGATTGGAGGGTCAGAAGGAGCATATCAAATCTAGGTCGGCATGGAGTCTAAAGAAGCCTATGATCACATCCTAGGATCATCCCACAACCCAGAAGCAGGGTAATGCATATTTTTAAATCGCCCAAATAGATGTAGCAATATCAATGAAGGGATCTCATTAGACAATATTTTTGTTGTTTTTCTTCAAGATCAGGGAGCAATTTTTGTGATGCCATTGTTGATGGATAATCATGGTTTGATACACTCGAACAATGTTTAAACAAATTTAGTGTTTTATATCTTGAATCTGAATGAAATGTATTTTACCTTTTATTAGAATGTAATTGAACTTATATCAAAGGAAAAGAAAACCACACCACTTACTAAAAGTTACATTATGTTGGTATGCATGTAAATGTAGAACGTCATATTAGTATTGTCACTGTTATCTATGTCTTATTAATTACATGTTTGGGCAGCCAGTGTTGTTGTGTTGTTAATGATCGTTTTGTTGGCTTTAAGGCAGTGTTGTAATGAGTCTCCTAGTTATGTTCAGTTGTGTTTAACTGATAACTGTTGGGACTTATTGATATATAAATGGCATTATGTATGTCGGGGGAAGGGCACTGTTATCAGGTCCTCCTTGAACTATATGAATTGTACTAAGAACTATTTGTATCAATGCAAAGCTGCTATAAGTCCAATGCTTTTCTCTGCCATGTTGTGCTATGCAATTACTATTCTGTGTACATTGTTATTGGTAGTCTAGTATCTCTAAAATCATTCTACATTCTGGTGCTGTTCCCTTAAAGAACGCCGGGTCAAGCTAAATTTGATTCATAGAAAAGTGTGATGAGGCACCCCATTATGTTATAAGATCTATGTGCTGAAAATAACCATGAAACACAACGACAAAATATATTAAAACAATACAAAGAGTTCAAGAATTAGAAGACTGATGCATATGAGAATTAATTCATCCTATTGTCTCCAAAATGCGGGAGAAGAGGGCAACACAGTTAGGGAGGGGACCTAGAAGTTAAATGGTCTACTTGATTGGTGGAGCAACATTGGAGAAATTAGGCTGCGACAAGCAGCCATTACTAAAAATCCATCAAGTACAAAGAGGAAGCAAAAACCAAGGTGACAACCAAGGCCAAAGTGTAAGTAGAAGTTGTAGACAAAGCTAGAGCGGAAACCAAGCAAGGGTTCAACTGCTACTAGTGGAACCTATGACACTCGCAATAAATAGTAGGTAGAGACTACCATATCCCCTTCCAGAGGAAGGAAGTGGGACCTTGCCGACTAGGTTGACAAGAAGTTGGAAGGAGTCACATGAGAAGGGGACGTGATGAGATACAAGATAGTTTATGGATCCTTGCCGAAGGTAGGATCGAGCATAGGTACGCATTTGATAGTGCTAAGATAGCAGAACAACATCCAACATAAACCTTCTCAAGGAGGCGACTTGTATTTGAAGAATTCCAGAAGATACCCGTAACCAGAACCATGGGCACCCCATCAAGTCCATCTCTAGAAAAGAAGTTATTAAAGTTCATTGGTGACAGATCAGAGGACCCTGTACAACATCACAAGACATGTTACTATCTTGACTACCAATGGGAACACAAATGAATGTCTTTGGTTGTGGTGCTTTCTAGCCACACTTTGAGGAGTGGCCATTGATTATAGACAAATACACTAAACTTTGTTAAATTACATGAAAGAAATTGAGTAAAGCAATCAAGAATAAATTTAAGCTCCTTGAAGACGACTTTGAGATTGTTATTATCCTCATTGCGGAGGACAAGAAAGGTGTCTTCACCCTCATCTTATGAAGATGCATACAACCGAGCCATGGATTTGAAAGCGATAAAAAGACATTTTGCACGAAGAAGATGACCCTAACTCTAGTGATGATGCACAAGTAGATCAGGGTTCCAATCAAGGACACCGTTTCATCTACAATGCTTAATTTGGGCAAACACACTATCATGAGAACCAAATCGAAAAACGAATGCATAACTCAACACACAAACGCAATCCTTTTATTCATCTTGAAGGAAATAAAAAAAGTTGCAAGTTTATAATAACAGGTTTTGAATACAAATATTAGCAGCATCACGCTTCACCAAATGTCAATAGGAGAGAAAAAATAACAAATTCTAGTTTCAATCATCCATCACCAATAGAAGGAATCCCCAAACCAATGCCATTTTTCCATTTAAGGCGGGAATGGATTGAAACTGCATCTTCCCCAGGTGGCTCTTCACATTTCATGACGTTTCACCTTCCCAAATGGACCAAGGCAGCTTGAAAGCATTACAAAAGGTCCAAGAACCCATTGAAACATCTAGAGTTGTAATGTCCCCAAATTGGGACAATAATGCAAAAGAAGGTTTTCCAACAAACCCCTGTATAAAATTGCCAAACCACTGAAAACCTGCTCCACAAACCAGCTAGCCCTAGCTGAAAAATTTATAGAATACTCAAGCAAAACACACCAAAATAACTCCACAAATAGATGAAAATTATTTGGAAAATAATGTACCTTTTTTGGACCAAAATAAATTGGCGAAGTGGCTGAAAATCCCTCTGCCAATAATCTAATTTTTATATGAAGGTACAGTTGCGTTTTTCAATCACCAAACACCACAAAAACATCCATAAATGGGTCGCCACACTTTAAAAAAAAATAGGGGAATAAATCTGAATAATCTAATTTTTATATGAAGGTACAGCTGCATTTTTCAATCACCAAACACCACAAAAACATACATAAATGGGTCGCCACACTTTAAAATAAAATAGGAGAATAAATTTGAATATAATTTCTTGGAATTTGCCCCTCAAAACACCTCTCGGATCTCTCCAATCAAGTCATCCAAGTTGCCTAAAATATATAATAAATTCCTGAATATTTTTAGGGCATAGGTTGACCTTCCACACATGCAAATTGACCCAAAACAATTCACCAACAATGGTAATAAATTATGAAAATTACCGACCCTAGAAGAGGGTTCAAAAGACAAATTTTTCCTCTTGAGAGGGGTCCCCACCCTCTCAAAGCAAGTTGCCACCCTTGGGATGGCCTCCAAACTCAATCAAGCTCCTCCATTGAGATCCTCCTCCTCTTTGACTTGCAAATTATGTATTTCTAGCTCTCCGAAGGGTTTGTAATAATTTTTTGTTGAAGGTGGTGTCGAAAGACACCTTTGTAGATCCACTTGCATACAACTATGCAAAATTGAAGCGCAATTACAGCCCTTGAATAAATCTGCCTTGGTATAAGAATGGAGGTTTTTGTCTCCACTCCTAGGTGCACTTGAAGGTTCGTCCTCAAGTCACTTTTTCAGGCTTGACATACTTGCACAAGAATTTCAATATAAATAATGCATAACCTTTTCAAATGATCCTTCCCTTTCCTTTTATATTCTTCCTCCAATTGTGGCATCCAAATAGAGAGGGAGAGTTTACATTTTCCTTTTTGAAAAAGATATATTAAAAGCTTCTTTATAAAAGCACTTTTAGGACTTAAGTGCCCATGACCCTCAAAAGGTTCCAACTTAAGTGGAAATTAGATAAAAAACATTTTTTGCATAATTCAATTGAAAATTATAATACTTCAGTACTTTTCACTTTTTTGCTCTTTGAATAGCCTCCACATAGTTCCCTTCTCTTTCTTTGCCTTAGTCTTGTAGGAACAAAACCAAGCTAAGGGTCTAAAGAAAGTTATGCTAAAAAGTGGGACATTACAAGAGCAGACCCACACAGTCTTTCATGGACAAATTTAAAATATTAACATGCATTTTTTGAGTTTCAGACCTAGGGGGCTTTTTAAAAGGATATACAAATGTTTTAAAACATTGTGAAATGACACTAGACCAAAAGACTTTCCATAGCCGCAAAGCACTATGACCAAGCACTTCGGCAATTCCACATCAAATCAGAATTAGAATCCCACACACAACTAACAATGTTGCCGATAAAAGTCTTTACCTAGGCGGGTTTTAGGATCTTGTGTATAATAGACAATGTCGTCGAGCAATAGATGATGCCACCATTCTTTATTAGGCAGATTTATAATATTGCATACCATTGACAATGTTGCCGAACAATAGACAATGTTGTGGATGGTAGGCGGATTTCATAATGCCACACATTATTGACAATGCCTCTGATAGAAGTCTTTCCCTAGGCGGGTTTCATAATGTCGTGTATTATTGACAATGTTGCTGATGGAATTCCTTACATAGGCAGGGTTCATAATGCCACGTAGCATTGAAAATGCCACTGAAAGCAACCAAGAAAACAACTTGCAACCAACACACCAAAACAAAGGCAAAGCAAAACAATAGAAAATAACCATCACTTTGTGTTTGTTTGATGCACAATAGCCTATACGCCATGGATGCTTTTTGTATCAGACACCACGGTAAATGAAAAGGACAACGAGCTCCCGCTCCTGAACTTGCAGTGAGTTGCTCTATAGTTTTACCATGTTTTGCAACCTCGGATGCATTCTTCCAAGTTGCGTCTTCAGTTGCTCTATCCTTCCACTTGAACCAGGTACTCTTAGTACTCAAGCCTTCGTGTCTTATTGCCAACTCAAATATCCAGAATGACTTCCATCTCCTATTTAGTTGGCTCTTGGCAACTGCTCCTTCCAATCCTCAATTGAAAAATCCATGTTATGACTTGTTTCCTCTTCAACATACAGGTACAAATCTGCCAGATTGAAGATAGGCAAAATGCCTACTCCATTTGGAAACTCAATCTCATATGCATTCGCTGAGAACTTCCTCAAAATCTTGCAAGGCCCAATCTTCTTCCACTTGAGTTTGTTATATTAATTTTTTGGAAATTAAGTCCCTTAATTCAAAATCCACCTCTTTCTTTTCCATATCAACATGCTACTTGTATTTTTTAGCACTCTCTTCAAGTCTTCTCTTGACTTCTTGATACACATCGTGCATAGCTTGAGTAGAGTCTTCACCTTATGCACTTCGTCTGCTTGTATCAGCTATACGCATTAACTCACATACACCTCCAAGGTTGCTCCCATGCACTATCTGAAAATAACTCATTCTCGTATTGTGGTTGTTTGAACCATTGTAACCTAATTCAGTTTGTGCCAACATCAAGTCCCACTGTTTAGGTTTGTCACTAACCAAACATCTTAGCAGATTACCAAGACTCTAATTCACCACCTCTGTTTGTCCATTTGTCTGAAGATGATATGCTGAACTAAAGTCTAATATGGTACCCAACTTCTTCCATAGTGTACTCCAAAAGTTTTCAACAAACTATGTATCTTTGTTCGATATAATACTCTGAGGCAATCCATACAATCTGACAATTTCTTGAAATAACAGATTTGCAATATGTGTGGCATCACTAGTCTTCTTGCACGCTAAAAAGTGAGCCATCTTTGAAAATCTATCCACAACAACAAATATGTAATCTTTATCTTGCTATGTTCCTGGCAAGCCAAGTACAAAGTCCATGCTCAATGCATCCCATGGTCTATCCAGAATGGGCAATGGCTGATACCAACCAACATTCTGAATTTTGTCTTTTGCATGTTGGCAAACTCTGCACTGTTGCACAAACTTCTTCACGTCTGTACCCATCCGTGGCCGATAGTATTTTTCAAAAGTCCTCCACTATGCTTCTCCTTCAATAGGTTCTCTCTCATGGAACTTTTTGGCATACAAAACTTCCGTCTTTTGAACAACAATCCTTGTATCATGTAGTCTAACCATAGAGTTCTATCTGCATCCATTGGATTTCTGCACGCTAGCGGTGCATCTTGGAAATTCATGTCTTGCTCATACAACTCCTTCATGGATTCAAATCCAATGACCTCTAGTTTCAGCTCATTCACTATAAAAACTTGCCTATTCAAAGCTTTAGAAGGCATTCATACCTTCTCATTGTATGGTATTTGGTCTACTTTGGATCAACTTTGCATGGTGTCTGATTTTGCACTTCCGAAATTGCTAGTGTAAGGAGTACCATCAAGAGTTAAGGAATTGTGTTGGATATATGCTTCCTATTGAGGAAGTTATGGATGCTACAAGAAGACCTCAAGGAGAAGTTCACATGAATATCAAAGTAACATGGCATAAGCATGGTGGATTAACTTCAAATTTGGATATTTGTACAAAGAATTATCAACAAGATATGAAGGAAGCAAGTGGTGATAGTGTCTTATCATCAAATGTTAGAAGGAACACACTCATAACAGCTACGAGTTTGATTTTCAACCGTGATGCTATTGTCATCACCATTATCAGTCACCACATTATTTCTTTTGCACTCATACAAGTGGATTTGCAGGGATTTCAGTCATGGGAAGGAGTACTTTTCAGTTTGTGACTACTAATGGGGAGTTTTCAGCCCTTGGATGGCTGCCCACCACTTCTGCATTGATCACATTGCCGGATTTTGCACGGGTTTTTCATTTTTGTAGCTGTTACACCATGTTTATATTGCAGGGTTTGATGATCTCAGTCATGAATAGCTGCAAGTTTGCACATTTTAAGGGACTATCAATGTTGGATAAGGTTGGTAGGAGGTTTCAGCTGAAGGTAACCGTCATTTCAGCCACACTAGTTCTAATTCGGATGAGATTCCAGTTGGTCTGTTACCGTTGTAACTTGTTTCCAGCCCATACACAGTTTGTTTTGTGCCATATTTTAGAAGGTACAACTTGCAACATTATGGAAGGATCCATTGGAAATCAAGGTTTCGGTTATGAAGCTCTAATGAGTGTTCCAAATTCTTCATCTCTTTGGAGAAGCCAAGTAGGGCAACAAAGACACAGTGGTGAGTATATGGCAGTCGTTGGTCTTGTGGGAAGTCAGAATATGTAATTGCAAATTCCCAAGGATGATTTGGGATCCAGGAATTGCAAAGATGATCATATTGAGTGAGTCAAAGCAATTGAACTTACAATTGCTTGAGGGCAAGCAATTTTGGGAAGGGCAGACTATCATGTCCCCTTTTCGAAATATTTAATGAGGGAAATAATTTAAATAAATAATGTTGTCCAAGTTGCTTTATTTTGTAATGCGGAAAAGGACACTTAGGTGCTATTATTATTAAAAGGGGCCAAAAAGCTATATTGATTACATGGCCAAAGAGGAGATATTTTATTAAATGGCCAAAAAGGTAAGAATTGTCTAAAAGTGTTTTAAATGCCGTTAGGGTTGGTGAAATTGGAAAAGTGAAATTATAAAAGGACAAGTGGGACCAATAAGATGATTTATTCCTTACTCATTCATTATTCATGATTGAATTCATAATTCTTTCAACTTCTGTTTTTTATGATATAAACCCTCTATTGCTATCAGGTTCGATGAGGAAAACCCTCCAATCTTCATAGGGAACTCCATCCAAGGGTCACAATTGTGTAGAGAATTAGGTTACTTCAGATTAATGCTGGCTAAAAGTGATAATTAATTTCCAGAACTGCCATCAAGGGTTTAAGAGAACAAAACATGGGTTTTCATTGTTCCAGGGAAGGGCATCACACTTCTGGCAATTATTTTAGTTGTTTCAGACCTCCAAATCACTGTCATCATCATTCCCTATAACTAGCGTCACCTTTTCTAGCCTTTTCACTATTGTACTAAACATTTTAATGTAGATTGTTGACCTTGGGAGTTGTGCATTGACCTTTTGGGGTAGATCATTGACTTTAGAGTTTTGTCGTACCCTCCTACAGCCTGTTGTATTGTTTGGAGTTATTTACAACTAGGGTTTCAAGGAAAGATTCAGTCTTTATGCGTTTTCATGTTGTTCAAGGTTAGGGCTTGGTGGAAAAATCATGAATATGGTATTTTGACTTTATTATGCTGTTATACCTTCCATAATTGAATAAGGATTCACATTTATTCCTGTGCACTAGTTTATATTCTGTTTTCAAATGCTATTTGATAATATTTCAGATTTGAATAGATTTGCAAAAATAAACATTTCAAAATTAATATTTTGCCCAGAAAGGGATATTACAAAAGCATGATTGTCCGTGTATAAAATGAACTGCTTTGGTAACAAGTAATGTCGCCATTTTTTGAGAGCTTGCACCATAGCATAGAATTCTTGGTCATAGACCAAATACTTCCTCTTAGCATCATTCAACTTCTCACTGAAATAGGCAATGGGCTTACCCACTTGACTCAACACTGCTCCTATCGATGTTCCATTTGCATCGCTAACACTGGCTGTTCTGTCACCTTTCTCTTAAAAAAATGAAAGCTATTCTTTGCTAGAACAATACACTAAAACTTCTTGTTGTCTCCTTTCATATTCATCGTGATGGGTGCACATTTGCCATTGAAGTTTTTGATAAACTTTCTATAGAAACTCGCCGATCCATGAAAACTTCTTGCTTCAAACATATTCTTTGGCAAAGGCCAATCCACAATTGCCCTCAGCTTCTTGGGGTACATTTTCAACCCATTTCTTGAGATTACAAATCCCAAATATATCAGCATCTTTTGTATGAAGATGCACTTCTTCAAGTTCACTAGAAATTGCTCTTCCTTCACCTTTTCCAAAACCAATTTCAAATGCTTCAAATGCTCCTCCTTGGAATGACTAAAAATCCGAATGTCATCCAAATATACCATCACAAACTTACCCGTGAAAGGCTTCAACACTTCGTTCATGAGCCTCATGAACGTACTCAAAGCATTTGACAAATCGAATGGTATGACCAACCACTCATACAACTCGTCATTTGTCTTGAATGTGGTATTCCATTCATCACCTTTGTGTATGCAAATTTGATGATACCCGCTCTTCAAATCTATCGTAGTGAAGTACGTAGCTCCACTCAAATAGTCCATTAAGTCATCCATGCTTGTCAATTGAAACCTATACTTAATGGTGATCTTGTTTATTGCATGCAAATCCGTGCACATTCTCCACTCCACTTTTCTTCGGTGGCAACACAACTAGAATTACATATGGGCCCAGACTTTTACAAATTAAACCCTTCTTTAACAACTCCTTCCCCTGCTTCTTAATCACTTCATTCTCCATTAGAGTGAACTTATACGTTGCTTTGTTAGGCAAACTTGCTCCTAGCACTAAATCCATATGATGACTAATGCTCCTTATAGGTGGTAGTCACAACTCACTTGTCACAATATCAAGATAATCTTTCAGTATATTCTGAATTTGAATAGGAAAATCACTTAATGTAGTGGCTATTGCAACTCACACAGGGTTTGAAATTAATGCAAAACATATTTCTTCCTCCTTAGACACCTTCAAGAACTCTTTACCAGATACCAACATTGCTTTGGTTGTTGTCCACCTCATCTCATTTATCCTTCAATTGGCTCAATGTGTCTCTTGCCATCCCTTGTTATTGTGCAAGTGTTTGCTCGTTCGTCATGCGTGACTTTCCTATCAAACTGCCATGGCCTTTCCTACCGCGCATGACACACGTCCATGGGCATGATATCACATAAAACTTCATCCTTATATGAACCAATCTGAAAATTCATCACACACTATTCATTCACTAGCACCTAATGCCCTTTAAGCAACTAAGAAACCTTGTATGGTGAATGATGTGTCAATCATTTCAGCCCAAGTTTTTCTATCATTTCTTGAGAAACTAAGTTATCCATGCTACCGCTATCAATCACGACTCTACGACACTTATCTTTAGACATGCAAACAGGTCAGAATAAACTCTCCTGTGTCAATTCGTTCACCTTCTTGGTTGGTTTCAACAACACTCTTTTCATCAATAAAGCCTCTCCTTGTTCTGGCTCCTTGTATGATTGGAGACCCAACACTCTACTCATCTCCAAAAGCTATTTGAGCTAACCCTTCAGCTCTCTTACCATTATTCTGGGAGTTTTTTGGACAATCTTGCTCCTCGTGACCAACATACTTATTACACTGTAAACATTTACCATGAAAACCTCCGCCTCTACCTTGTCCATAAAAGACTCTTCCTCTAGAAGAGTATCCTCTTCTCGTCCCTGAATTTTGATTTTTGTGAACTGCTTGCCTCTCCACTATTGTTTTGTTGACCTCTACCACCGCTATTCTATCCTGGTACTTTTGAAGACCTTCTCTACCTCTAGAGTTCACTTGTTGCCTCCTCATCAACTTCTCCTCTGCCTTCAATGCACATTGAAAGGCTTCCTCTACAGTTCTCAAGTTCAACAAACTAATTTCATCTTGTATGACAAAATGCAGCCCATTGACATGCCTTGCAACTTTCTCTAGCTCTTCCTCAGCATGTTGAGCTCTTATTGTGAGTCTATAAAATTCTTCGGTGTAGTCTTTGACATTCATCTCTTTTTGTCTCAAATTTTATAGCTTTCTTAACAAGCTCAATTGATAGTCCGAGGGTAAAAATTTTGCTTTCAATTTCTCTACTAGTCTATCCCATGATCTTATTTTCTTATTCTTTTTCTATCTCTCAATCTGCATGTGATCCCACCATAAAGAGGCATGAATCTTCAACTTCATGCATGCGAATTTCACTTTCTTGGGTTCCTCCATAGACTCTTAACCATTTTTTCTCCATTTCAGCTATCCATTCCACCAACTCTTTGGGATTCAAACTCCCATTATTACAGCGTGTATCTAGCTTCGGCTTGATACCAAGCCTCACCACAACTCTAAAAAAACTCGTCTTTGTGTTGTTTTCCATATCTTCCAACCCAACCTCTTGAGCTTCCTCTTCCTCATCATCGCTCATGTCACCACCATGAGCCACTCTCCTTTGAGCTAATTCCATTGCATCCAACCTTGCTTGCATACCTCTCATCATCTCAGTGAAATCTGCAACTCGAGGTCCACTCGGTCTAGCCCCTCTCCATACAACATTTTCTTGGTTTGCCATCTCTCCACCAATGCAAACTTCTCTTCCATAGCTTGGCAATAGATTTAGCTTGAGTCTTCTTCATGCATACTTTCGTAGTGAGAAAAACACAACTTTGATACCAATTGATGCATATGCAAATTGGGTTCCAATTAAAGACAATAGTTTCGTCTACAATGCTTAATTTGGGCAAACACACCCAATCATGAGAACCAAATCAGAAAACAAATGCATAACTCAACACACAAAGCCATTCCTTTTATTCATCTTGAAGGAAACCAGGAAAACAATGCAAGTTTACAATAACAGGGCTTGAATATAAATTTTGGCAGTATCACGCTTCACCAAATGTCAAGAGGAGAGAGAAAATAACAAATTTCAGTTTCAATCATCCATCACCAGCAAAAAGAATCCCTGAACCAATGCCATTTTGCCATTAAGGGCGGGAATGGACTGGTCCTGCGTATTCCTTGTGTGGCTCTTCACATTCCATGGCGTTTCACCTTCCCAAACAAACCAAGGTGGCTTGAAAGCGTTACAAAAGGTCCAAGAACCCGTTTGAACAGTTACAACAGACCTACACGGTCTTTCATGGACAAATTTAGACATATTAACATGCACTTTTTGAGTTTCAGACTGAGCATCTTTTTAAAAGGATATACAAATGTTTTAAAACATTGTGAAATGACCCCAGACCAAAACAAACTTTCCAAACATGCAAAGCAATATGATCAAGCACTTAGGCAATTCCACACCTAATCGGAATCAGAATACCACACACAATTGACAATGCCGCCGATAAAAGACTTTATCTAGGCGGGTTTTAGGATCCCGTGTACAATAGACAATGTCGCCGGACAATGGACGATGCCATCGATAAAAGTCTTTACTTAGCAGATTTTAGGATCCTGCTTAAAATAAACAATGCTGTCGAACAATAGATGATGCCGCAGATGGAAGTCCTTTCCTAGGCGTGTTTCTTAATGCCACACATTATTGACAATGCTGCCAATAGAAGTCCTTATCTAGGCAAGTTTCATAATGCCTCATATTATTGACAATCCCACCGATAGAAGTCGTTACCTAGGTGGGTTTCATAATGTAATGTTGGCGAAAGCAACCAAGAAAACAACCTGCAAATAACACACCAAATCAAAGGCAAAGCAAAACAACAGAAATAACCAACACTGTTTTTGGTTGATGCACAATAGCCTATTCGCCATGGATGCCCCTGTATCAAGCGATGATAGTGAACTTGGATTAGTGCGATCCTTGAGAAATGACATACTCTAGATGATGAAGGAACTAAAGGGAGATGGTAAAAATGAAGGCAAGGGTCATCTGCTCAAGTTTTATCAAGTTACAATGCATTCAGTCAAGGACTGTCTGTACAATATGCGAAATAAGAGCAACCAAGTACTATTCACACAGAGACATCAACACCATGCACCATGCCACAAAAACAAAATGATAGTGGTGTTGAGTGTTGGATTTAGTACGACTTCCAAGGATGGCGAATTGTATAGTGTTGGAAGTGGATGAGTTGAAAATGACATTGGAGTTCTCTATAGATGGTGTGGGCCTGGGTGCCATTATTATGGCAGTTGTCCAAAGCAAGCCAATGTTGATAGGATTGACATAGCCGAGGGCAAGGAAGTTAGTGCTATAACTAGAGCACAAGTGAAGAAATCCTATTACCTTGACCCGCATATGGAGAAGGAAAGGCTTGCCAAAGCAAGGCTAGAAATCGAGAGGGCCATGGACAAAGAACAACATTAATCACATGAACATACAAACAAAGTGATGAGGAGATTGGAGTCAAACAAAGCTATTACACAACATGTCTTGCAAATCACTCTATGAGTAAAAGTAGCTAACTTATTGCAAAGCATTCTGGAATTCAAAAATGCGTTAACTACTACTGTACAAGACACTGCCCTGAAAATGGAGCCTACAATGGAACACCTAACGTTGGGTGATGGGGAGAGCAAAAAAGGATAAGATTGAACCCATAATTGAAACGCCCTTGTTAGGTGACCAAATGTTCGATCCTATGCTCATGATGATGAATTTAGCTTGACAACTGACAATTATGCATATGGAAAATTTGGGCAAGAATTTGACAAATGCTATCATCGATGGTGGTTTTGACATGAATTATTTTCCAGAGGAGACTTGGAAGACTCTTGGGAAGCCAACTATGTGGTCTTAGACATTCCAATTGGTCGGAGTAGATCAACATGGCATTAAGGTATTGGATATATTGATGGGACAAAAGGTAATTATTGGAATCCAACCCCTTTTGTTGTCGTCATCTCATTGCAACAGGCCTATGATGCACTATTGGGTTGGGGTTGGTTGATAGCAACCAAAGTCAATCAAAACTAGGAAAAGAATGTCATAGATCTAAAGAATCAGATAGTCAATGAGGAAGCAACCTCATCAGAATAGATTCACACTTTGAAGAAGACTACTTAGTTGATTGGAACCGAGGTTTGTTGGAGCCGAACAATGAAGAGGTCTTGGAGTTACATTGTGCTTCAACAATGAGACAAAATCCCTCAACAATCTTTACCATTAGCAGTTTTAAGACTATGAAGTGTTCTAGCATGGTTGCAATGGCATTGAGATTATGGAGATTGAAGAAGGCCAAGGATTGCAACGAGACGAGCAGAAGAAAATGCTGTCAATGCCAAGTCCTTCCAAACCATTAAGATTATAGTCGGTTTACCCTCTAGAGTTCTAAGAATACAACATCAAAAGTGCACAGTTCGATGATAAGTTGACTCACCTAATGCAATAGGTAGCCAACCTGACATCTAAAGCACTAACCTTGCCAGCTCTAAACATGACATATATTAATAAAGATTTAATAAAAGGTGATGTACGACCTATCTTTGAAGTGTGGTCAGGTATGATAGATAAGCTCGACTTGGATGTACAGAGAGTCATGTCAAACTAGCCGACAAGAGCTATGTTGAGGTAGAAGAAACATCATTGTAATCAATATTGGCGGCACTTGAAGTTCAAATCAATGGCACTTGAGTTAAAATGACAATGGAAGTACAGATATGCTAAATATTTAAGGTATAACAATTTCTTATCTGCAGTGTTTATATTAAAAAATAATGGTCGATAGGCTGTACCGCTAGAAAATTTTGAAATACTTTGGGGATTGGCTTTCACCCCTTGACATAATGAATAACGGAACAATGCAACTAGAGTACGTGGATGGTTGCTATCTATAGTTAGTCAGATTGGAGTTACATTGCACCGAACAACCACACTTTTGAAATTGAACATTCAAACCCTATGCCCAAGGGTCGAAAGGCTAAGCTCGAAACATAAAGCATAACCAAGTGTGAAACATAAAGTCGTAGAACCTGCTTCATTGTTCGATTCCCATGTTTCTACCCGAATCTGTACCGTCGTCTGTATGTCTCGTCCTACCTTGGATGTTTGTATGACTTGTATCGTTGATGTCCGTACGATCTTCCATATTTTATGATTTGCACCTACAAACGTTGGCCAACGACCTGCCATGACTAGTATAATGTACACCCATGTTTATAAAATCCAACCGTATGCACCTATTTTAACATCCTAGATGTATGTTGTTACTCCGTATGCTCTTATCATCTCTTATGCTGCACAAGCCTTTTGTATATACATTGTTTGACCCTCCCATTTCGCATGCCCAGGATCTTTATGCAGTCGTATGGCCTCCTCAACTACTGTATGCCCAATATGTAATTTTTTGTAGTTGTATGTCTTGCCCAACAATACACTTTGGCACATGTTGGTCTTCACCTACTACACAACCCATGCGTCAACCTTGTTGTATGCTCGGTTCTCCTCCATTGTTGTATGGTTCCGCTTCACCCTTGCCATTCAACACTCAAAATGTGAGCTTGTCACCATACTTCCAACTAAAAACTATTTTTTCACAACTGTTCCCTTCATTGTCTGGTGCACCTGATAATTTTCCTTCACCGTTTGAGGAGGCTTTACTGGAGAAAAAGGTTGCATTTTTATTTCCTGGAGCAGATAGTAGTTTTTGAAACGAGCAAGCATTTGTGTAAATTGGACATTAGCTAATAGTTGTGGTGCCAAGTGCTCCAGGTTGGGAGGGAAAAAAAACAGTTATTGGATTCATGGGTATTCTGAATTTAAAAAATTTCAGTCTTTGTCCACGTATTTTCTACAAGGTTGGGCATTTCACAGTTTCAACATTCGCAACCTCTACATCCACAACTCCTCTAGAAATGTTTTTTTGTCTTCCATCTTCTACTTTATTTATATCATGTTGTCTTTGAGTTGTGTCGGAAGGGACCGTGACTTATTTTAGAGGAGGGAGGTGGGGGAACGGGGGAAGGGGGGAGCGGAATGCAGACTATCATGTTAGTATTGTCATTTTTATGTGTGCTTGATTCATTACATGTTTGGGCAGTGTTGTAGTGTGGAACTGCACTCTTGTGAGAGAGTTCTTTAAGCTCTCTCACTTCCAGCTACAAGCATGGGAACAACCTCAGGCTGTGTATATCTTATGGTGAGGTTGAACCTCTAGGTTTTTTAATGAGGCTAGTTCCTCAGATGCTTCACTTTAGCTTGTCCCCACACACTAAAACCTACTGTTAACCAAGGAAAAAGGAGAGAAAGATAACATGAAAGGGAAATCTAAGCTAAGGACGGTGATGCACCAAAATATGAAATGATCCACTTTCAGCTTGGAAGCCTTAACCACTACTGATGAACCCAACCAAGACGCAGACTATTCTAATCTTATCTCAAGGCCATAGGCATGAATATTTGTGTGAAGGTCGAAGGAGAGCCCTGTGTTTTGAAGGATGGAAAGGGATAGGTCTATGTGAGACACTATGAGTTCGTAACACTCCAAGGAGGGATCGACATCTAGGCACTTCACACACCCTGCACAAAACCAAGAGAATCAAAGCAAGATGCTTGGAAAGATTACAGATGATGAACAACATACATTCTGCAAATAAAATCCAAATGTGCACACTTGACTTCAACGCAGAATTAGAAAGTTTATCTTATATTGATTCAAGAGAGTTTTACAAAGCAATTTTGACAGAGTGCCTCTGTCACTAGTCCAATTATAGTTTCTTGGCTCCAAGGCCCCTATTTATAACAGAAGAGGCTGAGAGAAGAAGGGGACTCGTGAGAAACTGGGAGGGAAGTCATTAATTTTCTACAACCACCACCGTCGTCCACCTTTGACCATGAAAATGAGTCATCTAAGGTCGTCCCAATCCTGTCGAGCCCATCCTGCATTCAAGTCGCCACTGGGTGGATTTTGAGGGAGCCATGTCGTGAGTGGCTAAATGTCTTCGCTTGGCACGACCGAGTTGATCTCTGCATTAAACTCGTCCTGGCCACCTTCCCTTTGCATGCCTGTTTGAAGAAGGACAAAGTCTCCATGCCCTTTTTACTTAGGTCGTACCATGCTGCCTTAATCATGCGGCTGTTTGTCGAGAGCGAGAGCCATGTCGAAAGACAAAACCTTCATAAATTTGCACCTACTAGCTCCCACTAGTTGCTTTGGCTCTCTTTTGCTCTGATTGGTCGTTGGAAATTGCCTTGGATCCTTGACTCGTGTCGTAGATCTTCTTGACATGGACGCCTGCGAGTTGTCGATCTCCTTGCCAATTGGATTCGCCTATGCCACGTGGCAGCCTCTCATTCGTCTGATCATGACTCGTGTTTAGTTGATCCTTAGAACCATGTCGTTGGACCAAACTTATTAAGTAACCTTGGAAACCCGATTTACTCTTTGCAGTGTAATTCAGGTTTTCTAAGCTACTTAACTTATAAGCTAAATCCTTGAAGAATCCCGATTTACTCTTTGCAGAGTAATTTGGGTTCTCTGAGCTCGTCAACTTCAGACTCTCCCAGCTTGATTACTTCCCAATGGCTAGTTTATCACCTCTAAGTTTGACGTTCATGGGCCCGTCATTGGACATTTGAATGCCAACGACTAGTCCTCCATCATGAAATCGACGTCCATACAGCCGTCACTCACTAGGACAATTCCTTTGGGTCCCTTATTACTTTGAGTCTTTGCTCGGCACTTATCTCAAACAATTTCCCTATGGACACTTTCTCCGAAGGAAATGGTCCCTCGGCTCTCTCTTGGCTCTTTGTCTTTGCACCATTTCCTGTGGGCAAATATTTTGCGGGAATCGTCTCTTTATCTTTTCAGAAAGGAAAAGACCCTTTGGGAATCTGCTAAGTGCCCTGTTGATGCCGAGAAAGTGCCCTTCGGTGTTTTGAAAAAGCCTTTCGAAAGAATTGAGAAGCACCCTTCGGTTTATTTGTTTGGACCTTTCGGAAAGTAGACCCCATCGGGAATTTTGAAAAGACCCCTCCAACTTTGTGAAAAAAGATCTTTCGGAATTTTTCTTAGACCTCTGGGAAGGACACTTCGCACGAAAGGTGTCCTTCGGAGCCTTTGAAAGGACAATTTTTCAGAGAAAAGACCTTTTGGAAAAACTGTTCGGGGCACTTTGTAGCCAAAAGACCTTTTGGAGTCTTGAAAAATGCCTTTCGGAATAGTGTAGTGGACCATTTCCTTAAGAAATGGACCTTCGGGAACTTTGAATATGAACCTTTTTTATAGAAGTGCCCTTCGAAACTTTCTTGCGGACAAAATGTCCGAGGAAATTCCAACACTTAGCCCGAACGAAATCTTTGAAAGAAAACACTTGGTGAAAAGTCCTCAAAGAAATGAGCCTTGTCCATCGGGTTTTCAACTCCTACTTACTTCGAGCTTCTTTGGTGAAGTAGCTGATATGTCAAAACTTGAAGTGTTAATACTTCGAAAACCCAAAGTCCTCTTTCTCAAGACCAATTCGGGTTTTGCATGCCCTCTTACTTACTTCGTTCTTTTGGACCCAAGTAACTTATATGACAAAGCCCGGAGTCTTCCATTGCTGAAAGCCCGCGAACCATTGCTCAAGACAAGTTCGGGTTTCTGGGCTTAACCTACTTCGGGGTTGCGGAGTTACTTTACTTCGGAGTTGCGACTGCTTGCAACTTATAAGGCAATTTAAGAAAAGTAGTTCCACTGATGGAATCCGTAGTTCCTATGAACTCATGCTTGAAATGCTTGAATTGCTTGGTTTTGCCATGAAAACTGGTCAAGAACCCTTTTCTTTGCTCTGCAGACTTGTCCCTTAGGATTTAACAAAATACGCTTTAAGCAATCTTAAAGTGTTTCAAAAGCTTTGTGAGAACTGTAAGATCTCTTTGGTCCACTCATTTCATCCGGGACATTTGTTCATTTGCTCATCCATTAGCAACTTGATCCACCTGGGCGCAGCTTGGTATGTGCGCCAAAATTGGCCAACAGGGAGCCAATATTGTTATGTTGTTAATGCTGTATTTCTGGTTTTAGGTTAGTTTTGTAACGAGTCTCTTACTTATGTTTGGTTTTGACGGTTGTGTTAAACCGACACCTTGGGATTTATTGTTATATAAATAACATTATGTATGTTAGGGAAAGGGTGCTGGTATCAGGTCCTTCCTGAACTATATTAATGAGTACTAATTTGCTATTTTATTCAGATGATCTGCTCTGCCATGGCATGTTATGCAATTACTATTCTGTGTACACTGTCATTGGTAGTTTAATATCGCTATAATCATTCTACAGTAAATTTAGTGTTCTTTTTTTTTTAAAATTTTTTTTAATGCTTTTTCATTAAAAGCATTTTTTACTAAGGGGAGCCATGTGGAACCCAAACATCCCTCCCAAAACATGAGACAGGCTTGAAAGGGGTCAAGGTGGTTGGGTATTTACTGGAAGTGCTCTAAAAGCATTTCCGGCAGTGTTTCCAAATCAAAAAATTCCACGGAAAATTTCTAGGCTGTTTCATGTAGCTTAAACATGTTTAATTCTTCCATTCCTCAATGATATTTGTGATTTTGAGCTGGTGATGCTCTGGGCTCAATGTTTGCACCCGCTTCTTAACATTGTCTGAGTTCGAAGCTTGGCTGCTGGGGGGATTCTTGAGCTCACACCACAAGTCACTACCCCTAATGTGCTATACTGCATCAGTCTCATCTGGCATGCATGCAACTCCGATGACATGGGGAGTTCTCCAATCATAGGTGAGAGTGGGCAGTCCACTGCTTTATTAGCTGCTCACACGTTCGAACTGTAAAGCCCTACCTGACTTGGCATTGGCTCAATGGACATGTACTAGTTTTTCATCTTTTCAAACTAATAATTTACATTGGTATTGGTCTAGTTGGGTTTTTTAAGTTCTCTTATTTGAATCTATTTAGGTGATAAATTCACTTAAATGCTTCAATTCTCTAGGGGGAGTATCGATGTGAACTATCATATGTGCATCCTATTGTTGTCTCTAGTATTGATCTACTGTTTATATGCTCCGTGACTGTTTCTTAAATTAAGGTATCCGAATTGTTCCCTGTTGAGACAATGGTTGTCAGGTCCCTGTAATTTGTCTTGCTTATATGTCAGAAAATAACTGAACATTTATCTGTTGATTGGGTCCTTTCTATCTCTTTCTAGGATCAAAGTCGCACTTGGTTTGTGATTCTTACGTCAATTCTTTGTCCGTTGAAGAGCATTATTATCATTGTGATTCTTACGTCTTTAGTTCTCAGTTGGCGTTCCAACTTACTGTTATATATAATGTCTGTATGGCATGCTTAAGGAAAAACAAAAAAGCAGTTACGTTTAACTTCAGCATGGTATAATGTAAATCAAAGATACAGCCTAAATAAATGTCTCGTGTAATGAAAATAAAAATCAGCAGGCAACTAGTGGAATAGCCTAATGCATGAAGGGCACATGACCTTCAGAGGTAGCATTTTTAATTCATTTATTCACTAGACATGACAAAAGATATGGTTGGACTAACAAAGGAAAATATAGGCATGTATCTTATTTTTTGAATGAATAGTTCTTGTTCGAAATTTTATGTATTAGTTTGATGCTCATTTTGTTTGGTAACTATCATGGGTGCAGGGTGGAAAGAGATGCGCTGCCACTTTTTCAAATTTTGCGACAAAATTATAAGTCGAGCATTGATCGGGATTCCTCCTTTAATGAGGTGATCAAGTCACGTTTTTTATTCTCTTATTGAAAGACTAATCTTAAATAACTCCAAAAATAGTATCACCTGATGATATAGAATGCTTGTGTGTGTCCTCGTACTGTCCAATATGCTATCTAATTTTCATCTCCATTTACTACTAGTGATACATTATTAAAATTTCCAAGATAGCCATATCTGATCCTTCTATAGTATATACTATATTTGAATAAAGCAATCAGGAATATAAATTGGAGAGTTGAACTACCAAACACATTGGACACATTGAATATTTACTTCCGTTTTAACAGTTGCTAGATGAGATAGCTGAAAGATTTTATGGAGTGCGCCGCAGAAGTGGTCTACAGTCTATTCTAGGAGATATGTTCAAGGTGAGCATTCTATCTTGCTATGGTAAAGTTCCTTGGTCTATCTTGACATTCAGTAAAGGTGATAAGACAGGAGGTAGCGTGCTTCATTGTGCTTTAAATATAGAAATGTTATACTCATATTATCCAATTGATAATATAAACGAATTCAATTCGGTGCAGATGATGGAGACTTAGTCAAACTTAAAGAGTCAGTCTTTTAACTCTTGAAAAATAGGATTCTTTGTCCTCATTTGAAGGCAGTGATTGATGGTGGAAAGCCATTTGTTTTCATTGCACTATGAATTATGTACTACATTCAGTCCCATCCAAAGGTAGATTCATTATTCTTTCTCTGCATTTCTTGTGATGGCTCAATTTGGATTACCGAAAAAGACTAAACATTGTTTTGATTTAAGCCCTGTGTATTTATTTTCTTCCAATTTATGGTTTGGTATTTGGTTACAGGCTCAGATCAATTCTAATACTATGTAAATTGCAACTTCTTGCTTTTTAGGAAGCGTGTACCTTATGGTTTTAGAACGATTCTATCTCTAATATCTTAGTTTTTTCTCATTCCAATTTATTAGTTCAACCACTAAGGAAGAAGTGCTAAAAGTGGCTGGAAGTTAAAAGTATATCAAGCATTATAGTTTGGATTTTAACAGCAAATTTCAACAATGAGTGATTGACTGGACCGGGAAAGGATTGCATCGGAAACTCGAAGAATTATATAAATAATTAAATTTTTAACAGCATCACCATTTAACTTGCGAGTCTTGCAAGGCAAATCCTAGTAGTCTTCTATCATGGGATCTAGACAAGGGTATTTGAACTAATAAAAAATGAAATTTGGAATCACACCAGTGAACAAGATATCTGCTCCATGCTGTAGTCTAGGGGACAAGGGTATTTACTTTTGAAGTTAGGTGGAAAGCTTTTCCAATAATTGACAATTATAAGGGGACAATCTAAGCATTTGATATGGAAGGTAGGGGAGATAAAATTGTTTGGATTTTTTTGAAAGAGAAATAATTGTTAGGATTTTTTTGAAAGAGGTAAAATTATTTGATTTGTTTTTAAAATATGATTGTTGATTTAAGGTGAAATGACTATGGTTTGATTTTTAGCATTCACTAGATTAATAGTATGAGATCAGTGTTATTAAAAATTAGTTTTTAGCTCCCCTATATCTGGTGATTTTGGGCAGAAGGTGGATGTTGTGCGGAAGACTAATGTTGTGCAAAAGATTGATTTTGGGCAGAAGGCCAATGATGTACGAAAGACTGATGCCATGCACAACACTAACACTGTGTGGAAGACAGACGCTGTGCGAAAGACAGTTGTTGTACATAAGACTGATTCTCTGTGGAAGAATGCTATAGAAAACATGGATGATCAGATATGTAGGTAGAATTTGACGTTGAAGGAAGCCTTGACTAGATCTCACGCTGTAAATGGTTCCCTTGCGCAGGTTGGCCATTCCCCACTCTTCTCCTCTACTGTCTACAGAGGTCTGGACGTCATGGAGTTGGAAGTTGTGGTGGACTCTAGAAGTTTGAAGCATGTATCTTTTGCAGAGGCGGTATACCATAAGACAACTCCTAAAGAAGATCCAAAACCTCTCAAACTTGCATCTTCTGACCCTGTTGTGATCTTTGAAGCGGAGTCCAGACAAGTGATCAAATAAGAAGAATTCTTCTCAGCGCTAGGTGTTATATGTAGATTCGTGGATTATTGGACAAAACTTCAAGAGCTGCATTCTTGGATCTCGAAGCATTGGGAACCCCTCCTTTTATGTGATCTTTATATTTACCCTTCCGTAAAAAGATTATTTATTATTGTATTTCACAATATTGAAGATAATGCAAAGATTCAAAACCAATTTTGGGGTTTGAATCACCACCCCTTGGTCATCGAACAATGGTCCCCTGCCTTCAATCCTCTCACTGAACCACTTAATGTAAAATCCATTTGGGTTCGGCTGCCTCATCTTCCTCATTAGTTTTGGACCAAATCCAACACGAGGGCTATTGGTGAATCACTGGATGAGTATTTGCAAATGCATCCAGATATCTATCATTTCTACCACTATTTTTTTTAGGATTTTGGTGAATATTGACACTTCCAAGAATCTTCCTGAAAATATCACTTTGCAAGTTGGGGATCGCTCTTAGTCCCAACCTTTAGACTACGAAGGTTTGTTGTTTCATTGTCGTAGCTGTTTTAATACATGTCATTTGACCAAAAACTATAGTTTCCTTAGTAAAAAGGATTCCCTTTGGTGGAAAGACTTCTTCCTCGAACACCTGTATATGCTCGGTAGAAATGATTCAGAGGATTCCAATAGTGATGATTCTTCATCACCTTTGGAGGATCTTGAGGACCATAAAAGTCCCCCTTGTTTTGAAGATGTACTTCTGAAGGATTTAATCTCTCCAAGGAATGCTATGAACTTGGTAGTCCCCTTTGCTTTAGCCACCTCCTCCGAAAAGAACTGAAAAATGGAATTGGCTAGGATAGAAATCAAAGACCTAGTAGCGAAAGGCAAATCCCAGCCTCATGTTATTGCAGAAGTCAAGGATGGACAAAAGTCTAGAAAAGGAAAAAAGGTAAAAAAACAATGGTTCAACCATCTTGTATGTCCCTTCACTCAAGGGGACTTTGAGTTGAACCTCCTTAATCGGAGGGACTCTAAGTAGATTCACAAAAGACAGTTGTTGAAGGTAGAAAGAAAGTAGAAGCTTGTTGAAAATCTGCAGAAATTCCCCTGGTTTTAATGATGTAAAAAGTCTTGTTGGTTTTTGTTTGTCGATGATTGTGTGGAAGACTAGTGGATGTTTCACTGAAGCATCATTGGTTGATTGCAGTAGATTTGTACATCTGTCTGTTTTAGCTCATTTGTTTTTCATTGCTTGTTTTTGGGTCTGTTTTGCCTAATCTGTTGCCACTGGTAGAGATGTCCCATTTGCATGTAAACACCACATCTTTCTCTCCTTTGTATTAAGTTCCGCAATTTTAAAACCCTGTTACCTTTACCCTATCAAATAAAAAAAATAGTTTTTGGCTTTTGTAAACACAAAGGAGCTTGATACTTTACTCATTTATTGTACAAGATTCAAACACAATACACACGTGCAACACTAAAATTAGTTGGTATCATATGTTGAATCCTAGATACTGTTCCATTCACATTTCAAAATGTAAAATCCCCAATAAAAGTTCTTGTTTATTGTACAAGATTCAAGTAAGATACACGTGTATAATGCTCAAAATATTTGGTATCATATGTTGAATGTTGTATACTCTTCCATTCACATTTCAAAATGCAAAATCCCCAAGAAATATAAGTGCAAAGGGTCTTTATTTGGAACCTAGGGTAGAAGTAGTGTATATCTTTCAAGAGAAATAAATAACCTTGTGGAGTTGAGGATTGTATGAAAGGTAAAGCACATTGACTTAAAGAAGGGATGCTATAGTTTATATTATCTCTTTTTGTCAAAACTAATAAGATACAATTTTTAATAATTTTCAATTGATTAGGCACTTAGCTATAACCCATAAATTTCAAGTTTATTTTGATGGGAAAACTTTGCTTGTATGCATTTCGTCACAAAGATGCTAATATTTTGTTACCAAGCAAAATTTTCAAGGGTATGCTTTTCAAATCTGTGGTGAAATGGACGACTAAAGATTTAGGAGATGTTTATGCTTTAAAAATAAATAAGTTGTGGTGAAATGGTTAAGCTACTTTATTTTAAATTTGTTAAAAACGTTCGGGCGTTTTATAAATATGTTATTGATAAATAGTTGTCATCTGAGGGATAATAGTTTAGCAATGTACTTGGTTGAATTTTAATATGAAATGTGTACATGGTTCTTGTTAAACGAACATCCTAATTCTATGAGTATGATGGCACACACTTAATCTAAAAGGTAATGTATATATGAAATCAAAACAATAGAATTTTTATTTGACAATGGTATGACATATTTAACAGTTCTTTAAATTATAATTTGAGCATGAATTGAATATTACGTCTTATGCGGGTTTTATTTGTTGATCTAAAGTGAGCCATGTCGTCTAATTGGAATGGGCTTATATTGCTAGCGAAAAAAATAGAAACAAGATCCATATTTTAAGGAAAGTTTACTTAAGGTACATTTTTGCTAGTCTTCATTGTGGCAATGCCCTTTGTTTACCACTCAATCATGCTAACAAGACATATTAACTTTTATATACTAATTTGTTATGATATATATTGTCTTGTTGGCATGATTGAGTGGCAAGTACACACACATTGTGGTAAACAAAGGGCTTTGCACATGCACATATATATATATATATATATATATATATATATATATATATATATATATATATATATAGGAGAGAATGTTTGTATATTAGTTTAAATTTGCTAACTACCAGTCCTAGAGATACCATTTACAACCCTTGTTTATATATATGTATATTACTTTAAATTTGCTAACTACCAGTCCTAGAGATACCATTTACAACCCTTGTTTATATATAATAATATATATAAACAAGGGTTGTAAATGGTATATCTAGGACTGGTAGTTAGCAAATTTAAAGTAATATACAAACATTCTCTCCTAGGTTTAATTGATTCAATTATCAACATTCCCACATTATATCATATGAGTGCAACAAAAAAAATTCCTATTCTATTTGTGCTTTCCTTCCATGCTTTGGGTAGGTAGATTGAGCGAGGAAAGGAAGCTAAAAGAGAAGCTTACTTTCATCATGGATTCATCTATGAAGACTTGACAAGGGCCACATGCATACGCTGTTGATTTCCCAACTATATCCAAATGGAATAGTATACCAATGAATCCATTTTCTTTCCAAGTCATCTAAATTGAATGTTTCATATCCAAAACACATTGCAATCAATGGTAAGTTCATTTCAATATGCTTGATGAGGGAATGGTTGGCACCAATATTGAAATCCACGAAATCAATTAAAAAATAAAGCTATTTTTACAACTTTTTAAAAAGGTTGTCTTAGTCCAATCTAAAGTTTATAACAATCCCATTTCAATGCAACACAAATTGAAGAACATACTTTTTCTCATTTGATATTTATTTGCTATAACTTGGACGTTTACTTGATGAACCAAAAAACAAGGCATCTTATCTTTTAGCATTAACCAATCACCATACATTTAATTGCAAACATAAATATTTCCATTTTCTTTACCATCTTGATTGTAGGTTGTTCATGATCTTAACAAACTATATTATTTTCATCACAACAAATTTTCTAGGAGGACACTATATTTGTCCTCATACGAGGTGTAAATTGGCGGGTCATGGGTCCATGCAAGTATCTCAACATCAAGACTTTTGTAAATTTGAACAACGCAACAATATATCCACAAAAATCCCTTGTAGGTGAATACAACCATGATCCTCCAAATCATCCATTTTCAAAATTGATAAGTTGTATTATTGGACATTGCCCCTCCAATTTGGATTCCTCGACTTAAGCATTTTAGGGAGAGCTTGCAAGGGGGATTAACTATCCGTGTTAGTTTCTCTATCTTCTTAAAAGCCCTATCCATTTTTTTTTCAAATTATCAATGATAATATTTGTAACGGTAGGTTCTCGTCTTGTTCCCTATAGCCAAATATGTTGACCATTTATGATCTTGTATATTTGAGGTGATAAAGTCTTAATGACCATAAGGATATAATGATATCTTGAATTGTCATATTTGATTTCCATCCCATGATTTCCCTTTCTTGTGGAATTGACAATGATGATGGAGACTCCTTTGATTTTGAGCTTGTCAATTTTGAAAACATATGCTAATTTGACTCCTCAATAAAGCCTCGGCCTTTGTTAGGCCATTTTTTTAGAGAGTTGTTTTTCTATGTATGTTGTCGTCATTTTGTTTCTTAGAATCCACCACCTCATGCAAACCCTGAATTAGCTTTAGCTTCCACATCAAAGTTTAATGTAGTGCAATTCATTGGAGGAGGAATCTATTTTATTGAAGGGTATATCAATTTTTTTTTAATATTGCTCTTTTTTAAAGGATATGTAATAGAATCTCACTCAAGAATTGTCTATCAAATGTTCAGTTTGTCTATCATTAGATGCTTTTGGAGGCCATGTTTGAAGAGCATCTATTATCATTCATGTATCTCTATTATGTGGAGAGAGGTGGACTAATTATGTAAAACCATCTCATTTCTTTCTTACCAAATATTCCAACAAATAGCATTTAAATGAACCTTCTAGATTTGTTTGAACTGTTTCGAATTCCATGACATATTCTAGCCTTAGACCCAAAGAGGGATTCAGGGTAGACCCAATTGCAAATAAATATATGGAAGAGGCAAGCCCATAGTTCCTTAGTGAAGTAGTATAGTAAGTGATGGTTCCCTAACTCTTTCCCATCCAAGCATCGATAGAAGATTTTGATGGTCCTTCGAAACCTTTTTTCCTCAATTTATCTCAAGTTAAAATCTTATTCCTCATTGGCATCCACAAAATGTCATTCAAAGCAATTAAAGACATTATGTTAGATGTTTATGCTTCTAAATTTCTCCACACCTTTGATAACTAGGCTCACTTGAATTTGGTTAAGTAGGATGTCATGAATTCAATGGATTGTGGCTCTATTAGAATCATCTAGTTATCTAAGCCTTAGGTCAATGATATTGATTAAGAGTTGATTTTGATAGTAGTGTTAAAAAGATGGTGGAACATTGAGTCAAAATAGCTTTAGTGCAAGTTGGTGATTTGTCTTTTACTATTGTGTGAAGTATTGTCATGTTTGATGAGATGACCACTCCGAAGGAGGTGAAGTGGAAATTGAACTTTATTGCTTATTCAACCAAAGATCACTATAGCCATGTTGGTTCAATTTGATGATGATGTTGAGATTCATAGTTACGTTTTTCCAATCATACATTTTTGTTGGAGAGTGATTCCAAGAAGCCATCAATTTTGTAAACATGACTCAAATCAATGATAAGTGATAATTCTTTTGAACTTGTATTTTACTAAATTCCTTGGTTTCATTAAATATCTATTAATTTTCCTTTGTCTGTACATTTTTTGATTTTCCCACATTCCCTTTCCAATTTTTATTCTTATTGTTGAGTTTTTAATCATTAGTTCATGCATTCAAATAATTAGAAGGATAAATTCAGAGCATTCGAGATTTTAGGATCGATTTTTTATTTATTTAATTGAATAGAGAATCACTCTAGAATTCTAACCCCATTGACACTCAAATGTAATTTAGAATTTGGGTAGACTCATATTATTTGACACTCTTTTTGGCATGAATTCTTTGATAATAATATCTTGGCCTTTCCCATTCATTATATAGGCATGTTTAATTTGATATTTGAATGCACTTATTGAAATATGTAATTGATTATGCTTTCATCCTTTGATTTAAATTTATCAATCTGATTAGTTGAAAACATTTTTAGCTCAATTGTTTTTTTACATTTACGAGTTGTTATTAGCAATTTTGGCCATATTCAATATCTTGTTGTGATATTGTATTTTCTTACATTCTATTCATCTCTACTCCATATCATGCTTATGTCGTGAATGTTTAGGTTGAATCACTACTCAATGGATTAAGTTAGTAAATGATTAAAAACATTTCTTTATACAAAACAATGATTCACATGAACACCTTCCAAGAGTTTAATTGAAAATTGGAAGAAAATTAAAAGTGGATCTTAAGTTTAATTTAAGGAAATATTCACATGGATACCCCCCTTGAGTTGATTCCTCATCTAACTCGAAAGTGAGAGGAGTCACTATTGGGTTAGCTGATCCAAATCACATTTACTTTATGTTTTAGTTGATAGTTAATAATGTTAGTAAATAAATTAAATAATATTAATTTATAAATGTTGGCTGGTTCACAATAGAGTTAGTTGGGTCTCGTAGTGGAACCACCCCATGGAAGCATTATAAGATTTTACCTCCTTTGTAAATATTAATCCAAAACAATATATTATTACATTTTGTGGGAAAAAAATTATTTATGATGTAGTTTTTCACTTTTCCCTGTGTGCACGGTCCAATAGTTGTATCAAAGCTTGGTCAATTAAGGAGGATTAAAGAAATTTGAAGAGTTTGGGTTTTCTCTATGGAGGATTGAAGTCATTGAATCCATGTTTTAGAAGTAATCTACAGATTTTTTTATGAAGTTTTATGTTGTATAATTCAAATTGTATGGCATTTATAAAAGTTTTGGGAGGGAAATCATACAGAACAAACAAAATTGCAAGTATACTCCCTAATTGGTCACCATTGATCCATAGATGGTCCTAAGAAACATATGGGACCAATCAAAGGACAAGTAATGACCTAGCTTCGCAGTAAAGTCCCTAGAAATACAAAGCAAAGTAAGGAAGAAGGTCTATAATTGAGACATCTTGGACAACAGAGACACTTGGACAAGCATATGATCAAATATACATTTTCGTGGTTTCTTCTAGCACTTGATTTGTAAAGCCCCCATAAGACCATTTTTTACCGCTTGCAAACCCTATTAGGTCAAATATACATTGGTGCGGCCTCCATTGGATCATTAATGACATTTAATCTGTTCTTTGTGTCTAATTGGCATGTTAAAAAGCACCAAAACATACTTGTATGCCATTTCTCATCTAAAACTTTTAATAACATTATTTTAAATTAGTCAAGGCCTTAAATATGTTGTTTATTTATCATATAAACTCATTTGTATGGTTTTTTAAAGTTGAAAACCCTTTGTTTTTAAGGGCATGACATGCATTTTGATCCAAGTTTTGGAGCTTTTACCTACATTAAACCTCATACAAACTGATATGTAAGCCTTTTGAAACTCTTGTTTGATTTGTTTGACCTCTTCCTACATCTGTACACCCTAAGGATAAATAAAATGTAGATTTGTACATCCATAGCATCCTCTGCATTCTATCTATCTTTTTCAAGGGTTTAAATTCTTCAACTAAATCCTTTTATAGACTTGAGCAAATTCTCTTCCATTCTGGTGCAGTCCGATGCAGTTTGCATAAGCTCTGTGATGTGGCATTCCAAGAAAGTATGGCATAGAAGTGATATTTACTTCCTAATTTACTTGTTCTTCAATAGTTTTCAATAGTATTTATTGAAGTGGGATCCACCAGGGAAGAAAGCGTCTTAGTTTTTTACATGCATAATTTATAGAAGTGAATTAATTTCACATGCATGTATTTTTTTATAAAATTTTTCAAATCAACAAAAATAGGGATAAATAGAACACTTTTCGTTTATATATTTAAATTGATTGAAGTGGAGTTGGTAAACAAAGTTTTGGCAAGTTACATGCAAGAGGAGAGGTTATAGGTTCAAACCTTCCAAGTATTTTTTTTGGTCAACTTATTTTTCAGCTTAAAGGGAATGTTTTTTATATCCTATTCTGTACTTGACATTACAGGGGTGTAAGTCGCATAACACTTGCAACATTGGTTGTAAATTTTGTGACCAGTCATTAGTTTGTGCGAAGGTGTTCTTGTGACCAATTGATTTTTATATTTTTGGATGTTTTGAACACATCAAAATGGTCGCTAATATGATTTGAAGCATATATATATATATATATATATATATATATATATATATATATATATATATGGTGTTGGTTCCTACTATATATGGAAAATAATGAACCAAGGTGCATTTTTAGTAGGAACCAACACCTTCAAACTATTTTTTTTCATAATGACACTTCATGCTTGTGCTATCAGAGAGCATATCATCCTTTATAGGGTCATCAAGATCCTTGTGTTTAAAAAGGTATAAGTGTCACAATGGAGGTTGGAAGACTATTCCCTTCTCTAATTAGCTATTCACTCGGAGTTTGAGTTAAATATTTGAATGACAATTTTAGTAGTAGTATGTTTATTTCAGTTTCAATTTTTGTTTTCTTCACTTCATTAATATTTTTGATGATGAGTAGACAAGATAGTTTTGATTTAGTTTTTTGTTGTAAGGGATTCTCATCTCTCTCCTAATAAGGGGGAAGATAATGCATGACCTTCGATCAATGGTTGGTGATTGTACGAGTTGACATATGAGTTGCTAGTACCATAGTGTTAAGCAAACATCTGACAACATTTGTTGGACATTAGGGAGGTGTCCCATACACAATATTGAAAAGTTGGACGAATTTCTGTGTGAGACCTTATGTGAATTGATGTGATTGAACAAGCCTTGATCGTGTTATACTATAACACGATACAGATAGTCTCAGGGGATGAACATGCCTTGATTGCGTTCATTAATTTTTATTTCTAGAATTGGCCAATAGGTGATCTTCTAGTAGAATGAGTACATGAGAATTATGTAACAATGACCCTGTTTTTATTTAGAAATATGAAAGATGATGTACAGTAATTCCTTGATGTATTAAATTGCTTTCTTTACCAATTGTCTGTTCTATTACAATAGCCCGGTGAAGAGGAATATATAATAGGGAGAATTAACTCATAGGGGAACTCATGGTGTAAATGAGTGTAACTCATTGTGGATCTCATAGGAGAACTCACAATGACACTTAGTTGGATTCCATCTAGAATTTAGGTGGAACTCACCCTCACCCACTTAACCTTTTTATAACACCTAAGCAAGCTGAAGCTAAATGTGTAGGGATAATCTATTTAATAAATAAATAGAATAATAAATATCTTACACTAACACCACCCTTATGCATAGCTTAGGTGAGCTAGAAAAAAATAAAAATGGGTCCAAAGAACAAGGTCTAATGAAATACACACGTACAATGCAACTCTCAAAAAATGGAGTAAAAGGAGAACACCCAGTGGAAAAAAAACTCCCCCTCAAAAGAGAGATAAAAAAAGAAGGTAGGACTAGAAAGCCTCGCTTCAACACTTGTCCGCCCCTGTCCCTCATCCCCTTGAGCATAACTTAGGTGGATTGGAGATTGGTCTCGATAATGAGGCTTGATGAGGCACCCAAGTACATAGCGATGATCCCATTATCTTAAAAAAATATTAAAGATGTGTGCCTCCACAAAGAAGAGAAGGTAAGTGTAGAATGTCGTATGCAAATGCTATAGTAGGTCCATCTACAACAAATGTTGTTTCTTTCTTTTGGAAGAAAGAAACACCAAGCTATCAAACCGCTGATTAAGAATCATGATGTAGATCTCTAGTAAATACTCAAAAGTTTCCCTACTAGTGCTCAAATGTGTCAAAGTCTGATAAGGAACCACAAGCCTAATTGAAGAATATGGTAATAAGGAAGAATATAATGAATGGGAGAGAACATGAGGGTTTATAAGTACTCTCATTACATCCAGAGAAGAAGAGTGGCATGGAACATTTGCTGAAGGAATGTCCATGAGAAATGGAGAGCAAGGCTCAACAATCGTCGAAATTGAAGACTGGTTTATAAAAGAAGCACTCAGATCTACAAGATGAATGTCCACAAGAACATATAAGTTGTCGATATTCTCAATGTGTATACTTTCACTGAAATCAATGAAGTCCTTCAAAATGTAAGTTTGTGAAGGCTCTGAAAGAGTAACAATTTGCACAAGAACGGATGTAGAATCTATAATGAGACAACTAAGGTCTAGTAGAATCTTGTCATGTAGTGATGGCTCGATAGTAGGAAGAGCATTATCCACCATGGATGTATCACAAAAAAAAAAAAACAAGAGGAGATAGCAAAAATCTTACAAGATACTATAGCAAGAGGAGGAGGTGTGATGTAGGTCATAGTAGGATTTTCAAAAAGATTTTGAAGAGTGCTCTCAATAGTGAAGGGACACTCTGTGTGCTCCACATGGTGGTGTAGATTTGATGAAATATATATCAATAAGTGACCATAGACACAGTCACAAAAGTTGACCGTCATCTATTGACCTAGGTGAATAGGAATATGAATATGTCTATATAAGAATGGAATAAGGCCCTGATCCATGAGCGAACATTCCATTTACACATGCCATAAAGTAAAATTGGTCTTCCCAAAAAAGACAACTGGTGTAGACTCAACCTTCCTCCTTTGGAGTATCTCAAATGGAGTCATTATAACTAAGAGAAAACACCAAGGAAATGCAAGATTGCATGGTACAAACTGCAATGAACACCTAAAACATGCTTATGAATGGGACATCAGACATAATCGAGAATACGTCCATGTTATAACCCGATTCCTCTCTAAGTAAACTATTTGAATATGCATGGATATTTATAATTGACATATTTGATTTGGTTATATTTTTTTGACTAAGCTTAAGATATATGTTAGTATGGGATAGTAAGATATTGCTTAGACACATGATGGTACATGTTTGCATTACTATGAGTTCGTTGTAGTGTGTGTTTACATTATGAACATGTGGATGTGTTATTTTAGTTATATTTTATGTTGATGGTTATAATGTTGATATGATTTAACTACCTGTTTGTTGTGAGGTTGATGCATGAGAACTCATCTTTAAGAGCATGTCGGAGGGAGAACATCATTAGAGAGGGTGATGTAGATGGAGATGTCAGAACTGATGAGAACCCTACACACACCACAATAGTTAACACATGTTAGAATGCATTAAAAATGATTTACACATGGTGTGTTTATTTTTACTTGCTTTGAAAAGTCGATTTTTGTGGTTAGCATGATTTAATAGCTTAATGAATTGGTACGTTTTATCATTTAAGTTAGTGAAAATATTATTAGTATAATTAAATTTAAAAACTCAGAATAAGTAATTTATGAAATTGTTATTTAATTTACTAGTAGCAGTAAAAGATGACTAATTAATTTAAAAAATTATGAATTTTTGATAAATAATGTTGAAAATTATGAATTTTTGATAAATAATGTTGAAAAAATAAAAATAATCATAAAAAAGAAAAATAAAGAATCAAAAGAGAGAAATTTATTAAAATTGAAAAAAATAAAAAAAGAGAGATATATATATATATATATATATATATAACAAAAAGACTATACCTGCTTAGAAAAAGAGATTTTGTGGAAAGAGAATAATCATTAGTGTTTGGAATCAAGAATGAAGAGGGAGAAAGAAACGTAGCATAACCAAAAAAAGACATGGAAGGAGCGTTGAAAAGAGGAAAAAAGAGATTAAAAATCGTTTAGACTATCAGGTAGGTTATGTCATTAAAATTATAATTATATCTGTATGTTTATGGAATTGATAATTTTGATTTGGATGTGTAATTGTCATATTCAATTATTGTTGTGATCGAATGTGTCGTTGCATGTATATAAAGCCTGTATTAAGAAGTGTTGTTGAATAATTGTACTATAGCGCCCTATACACTAAATTTTTAGCTTATATCACATAGCAGTTGAGTCCAAATGTTATATATATTTACCAAGGCATCACCGTACTTAACAAGTATAAAACATTGTATATTATATTCAGTTACCAACCTGTGTAGTATTATAGAATCATTGCACATATATTTTCCAACCTGCTTTAATTAGTGAATTGTTGGAAGTAATGATGACATCATGTTAATTTTCTCAACCTTTTAAAAATGAATCGCTGTACTCTTGCTAATTTTTGCTTGTGTGATTGGTTTTAATTAAAATAATGCAGTATTCGTAATAATTGTCAGTTAAAGAAAGGTGTCGTTGCTATTAAGATATAAGAATTAGTATTTATGAATAAAATTTTGAATTATAACAAATCAGTAAATACTATGTTAATCAATCTTTTCAGAATTAATATATTTTTAATTAGATATTTTCATTACCCATATGATCAAGTATGTGATTATTCTTTCTTCTCTAACGTCTGCATCTAGACTTATTTGTTTTTTGTTATGACATTTTTTAGAGTGATGAGTATATTTAATAAAAATATTTTCCTTCAAAATTATCTATCTTCTTTGTTTTGGCTACAAAAATTTATTCAAACTTGTTAAGAGAAATGACTAATTAAGGAAGGCCGTCAATGTATTTAAGTGGAAAAGGCCTTATAAAACTAGAGGTTTAGCAGGTGAGACTGACATACTTGAATAAAAAATAAAAACAATCTCACGTAAATTGAAATAATTTTGTTGAGATCTTTTCATATTTCACTCTAGAAGAATTGCGTTTGCGTTTTGATATAAATAGAAAATTCTTGTTTGTAATATCATTTTCTGATGTCACGATTCCCTGACTATCTGATGAGGTTGTTTTATGCTGAAAATTCTTGATGTTTTATGAATCTCATGGAAAAACCATGGAATAAATTTTTTGGGAGTCATAGTTGTTCTAACACTTCCATTGGGCATTGTGATTAACAATGCAAGTATACATGCCTAGTAATAAAAAATGCAGGTCGTAAGATAAGACCCAAATAAATGTTGTAATTAACAATGTCAGTTATGTTAGTGTGAAGGCGTCACCATATCTTTAAGACTAATTATTATCTTTATAGGTGGGATACTAAAATTAATGTTTCTAGTTGTGTAATTTTTTAGCATGGCTATGTTTTATAATAAAAAAGTAACATTATTATTCATAGTAGTATAAAAGGAGTAATACAATAAATGAATAATCTTGTCATTTTGTTTTATATATATATATATATATATATATATATAACAAAACAATGATATTATTCATAAATACATTTCTTTAAATTTGGTTTATGACATGTTTAGTAAAGATGATCCATTTTCTAAATATTGATTAATGCTCTATACACAAGATGGTTGTGAAACATAGAGCAAAGTATTGATTATTTTCCTTTCTTAAACATATAACTTAAATACATAGGAACTTGTATAAAAGCCTCAAATTGACTAATCACGGTTGTTAGCTTATAAAACATAGTTAACTTTTTTGATATTAAATAGTTAAATAATCTCACAAAAATCTCTTTGAGAATATCAACCATTGTAGGTGTTATGTGTGATTAATTTATTTTTAAAGAGTTTAATGAGACATTGGATAAATAAATAACCCAAAGTAATTCTTATTTTAGTATGAAGAGTTGCTTATCATATAATTGTGAATCAAAATACGGGATATGAATGTAACATTAAGCGAAATTACATAATGCTTAATAAGAAATATGAGTGTGTATATATTCACATGAGTGTATTCTTACGATTATAATTCTACGAGTGGATTATGAATTATGTTTAAGAATTACATATAATTAAGTTAATGAATGCGTGTATTCAAACTTTAAAATGTATAACAAATATTAGTTTGGATTATCTTGTGTTTCATGTGTGTTGAATTTTATTTTGTTATATCTACGCATGAATTTAAGTATGCAATAAAAGTACATAACGTAAATGGCTATGTTGGGTCATATACCTAAACTTGTAGTTAGAAGTATATTTTTATTTAGTCATTAGGTGTTTAAGAGACTGAAATTATAACTATATTTAAACAGTCTTTTGTAAAAATGGAACGAAATGTCTAAATAAATGTTATAATGAGTTTATGAGTTTTTTTAAATTTTTTTTACAAATGATTGATTAACTGTTAGTTTATATATATTCAATATTGAATACTTGTATGTAGTACATATTATAAAGGTGTTAATATGTATGAATATTTGGTTATATTTAACATATAATGGTGCATCATAATGTATGATTATAAGTTATATTTTTTTGAATGCTAATATAAAATTTAAATTTAATATATTTTTGGGTGGTGTAATCTTGTATTTGTTTGATTATTATTATTATGAATGTGGTTCATTTGATTCTTAAAATCGTAAGTTTGGTTATGTGTATTTATGCAGTTATGAACTATGATAGTATGCGATATCATAAAGTATTACAGTATAAATACATGTTATATCTAAATGGTACATATTATTGTTGTGTTTAAACTCACACTTGTGTTTGACTGATTTAATGTATGCATGTTGGTTATTACTATGAATAACATGTTTAGTGACAATTGGTATGAATTTATGTATGCTAAGATAAAATATTATATATTTCATAGAAACTGTGATTTGCTTTGTTATGTCTAATTACTTGAATAGAAGCTTATATTTTCATGTATTTAAGACTACTTTATATGATTGATTGTAACAAATTAATAGTTATATCTTAGATTACTAGACTATGGTAATATGGGTTATCATAAAGTGTAGCATGTTTCAAAATTAAAGTGATAGTTAAAATTTGTAGTTAAATATGTATTATACTTAGGTGGTATAAAATTGTAGTAATTATTTATAGTATGAGATAGAAAATAATATGAGATTCATTCATATATTTGACGGAATATATGTATATTTTAATTACTCTTATATACGATATGTTATGTGATGTATTTGCTAGTAGGATGCAAATTATATGAATCTTGTGATTAAGTTATGTTTGATCAATCTACATTATTGATACTAAGTAAAGAGTGAAATAAATTTCACTGGTTTAATAGCATCACAATATCAAATGAAGACAGTCTGATCAAATGGTGTGTATGAATTTGATTGATCTATAGATCATTATTATTGATTATAATTTTGGGTCAAAATATGTTTAGTGAGATATCATTTCATGAGTATGATTTACATGTTTGTGTGATATCTTATAATAAAATAATTTTTTATGATACATTATATGTTTAGTTTTATAAATCATACAACACATAGATACTTGCTTGTCTATCTGGTTTCTTATGTCATCACTATTTACTCATCTATTAAAGGAAGATCATTTTATAATGAGGTTATTGTGGAGATTGTTGGTCCATGATTAGTATGAAAAAACTCAGATGATGCTCTCCCTCTCCACAACAATATTACTTATCGAGATGACACTTTAGATTATCACAAATACTTGAGTTCGAGAACTATGCTCTGAGAGAGCCATGTATATTATATATACATTATATTGTACCATATTTATTAAATATTATCATGAAGAATTATGGTTACTTATTATTGTATATTAACAACAGTGGTTATTGATTTGTATCAACGTTGGCTGGGTTGATGTAATTACCTGCTATATTCAATCTATGTAGTGTTTTCATAACATTATATATATATATATATATATATATATATATATATATATATATATATATATATATTTTTTTTTTTTTTTTTAGATTCTTATGAAGTAATCTATTTATGGTATATATGTTTAATTAAAAAAAGCCACGTATTTCTAATTAGATCTTAGTGGAGTTGTTACATATGGTATCAAAGTTGTGGCTTGAATTCTAAGACATAATGAGTTCATTAGAATTTTCATATCTTTCTATTCATCAGTGTGAACCTAGTAACATGAAGTATTGCACTTATATTTTAGATTTGTAGTGCCTCAGTGAAAGAACTATGTTACACCATGATTAAAATTTTAAGACTTGATAGATCCTCGCGTATGGCTTGGTGACTTTTGTAAGTATGAGACATTTATGAAATATGTGTTGGAAATATTGAGTGTGTACCCTTAACAGCACTCGTACCCTTTTAAGTTGTTTAGGGGTTGATTTATCAAGTGTTTCAATGGTGATGGTTGTATATGAGGTTTGGGTAGGTGAGTACATAACATAGTTCATGAGTTATAAACAAGAGATTTCTACCATAGGTTGATCACTTAGATCAAACATCTCGAATATGATTACATCCTTCTTGTTAATCAAGTCACCTTCACTATTTATGTTTTGTGTACCATTTGTGTTTTGTGTTGTGAGTGTCTAATAAACATGAGATGCTTCTCACTTAAATATATGTGCTTTAGTTTTGTCTTATATTCACTAATCTTAGGAGTGGGAAAATCTTATAAGTCCATTTTTAGTTAGAACCACCTAGGATGGTGGAGAATTTCTTGTAGTTGAGCATAGATGTTTTGGTTGAGAATTCTTGTGTTAAGAGTTTGTTTAAGAATTGACACCCTTAAGTTATGTGGATTAGGAAGAAGTGTCACCTCTTTTAGCTTAGAGGTGAGTTGTTATTATCTCATTCTTCTTTGACATCATTATAAGCTACCGAGAGGATTCATATTTTCTTGATGTCTTTTACTTCTTGTTGAGAGAGAAGTTGTAGGATTGGATGGATTGATACATCTTTATGTTTTTTTTATAAATATTCGATTGTGAAAATAGATTGAGATACCATACTTATAAGTTTGCTAAGTAGATATTGATTTGAAAACATTGAGTTGTGGTTTTGTTTTTTACCTTGTGAAAGTGTGTAAAATTTTTTGATGATAGTTTTCTCCTTTTTACTTGTGACTCTTTAGGGTCACTACTTTATTTAACATAGAAACTTATACCACATGGAGTGACAAACTTTGAATTATATATTAAATTTTAGATTAACAACTATAAGTTGATTATAATTATTATGTTATTTTTCACCCTTGATTAGATTGATATTATTCTTTTTTTGGTTTAAAACATGTTTTAAAGAGTTATTTTTTTCACCTTTCACTAGGAGTGAGTAGGGTATAGGATGTGCAAAACATCTTGTCAATCTAGGGGTTGAGATAAAATTTTAATTTGTTATAGTTATTTTTTTGCATCTTTCACCGGGAGTGAGTAGGGTATAGGATGTGTGAAACATTTGGTCAATCTAGGGGTTCAGATAAACTTTTAATTTGTGTGCTAATCAAGCAAGAAAGAAGGTATTTTATCACTTGTTCTTTTATAAGGTTAAAAGGACAGTGTGATCATTGACTTTGTATGTTATGTTAATTTTAATATTATTCCTCTTAACTATAAATATAATATTATTGGTTAAGCTGTGAAATATGATACTAGTTATGTTTGACTAGTAACAATTTAATACAATTACAGACTAATTATATAATTTCTCTTATATGTATGTTGATACATCTAGAATTATATAACATATAACATTATTTTTTATGATCTGTTAGTATATAATTATGATTTATTGAATATTGTGCACTTTTGAAGATCATTAGATCGTGGAGACCTAAGAGAAGAGTGGTGAATTAAGAACGTGATTATTAAGAGATAAGAATGAATCTTACTTAGTCTCACATTGACTTGGTAGTTACTAAGTTTATATTTGACAGACGAACTTGTTGAATCTAGGATTGATAGATGAATTTGTCAAATTCAGTCATATGATCATACACATATATATGGTGAAATGTTTATTCTTTAATTTTATAGACATTAAAAATGTAATATTTTCAGTTCCTATTCATTGTCATACTTGTCAAGAGCTTTCTAGAGTAGTGGTAGTATTAACATGTTATACTTATTAAGAGCTATGCGGAGTAACGTTAATATTAACTTCTTACTATGTTCCCTAATTAATTTTCTTTGAAATGAGAAAAACACTCTCTAGGTTGGAGAGATATGCAAAAGGGTTAGAAGATTTTGTGAAACTCTCCTTGATCATGTATTTTAGCTTTTACGATCTCATTTATTTTCAGAAACTCAGTGAAACTTTCACTAAGATATGCGAGACCTTTTAAGGTAATAGAAGCGGTCAGTTCTATAGTATATAGGCTTGTCTTGACGGTTCTAGACCTTGGAGTGGTCATGATAGAATCAATCAAATTAAGTAATAATCACAAACCATGTTTATATAATTAAAAAATATCATAGAGCAAGGTTTTATGGGATCAATACTCTTAAGATAATACAATTTGAGGAAACTTTTGTGAATTTTACAGATAATGTTATATTTATTTACTTAATTTGATACTTTATACTGTGTTATTTCTCTACTGAATAATGTTTTTAATCCATAATTTATTTTTGATAAGAGTCATCTGAGACGATAACTAATTTTAAGAGAAAAGATGTTACATCTCGATTTTCTATTAAATAAACTATTTGATTATCCATGGATATTTATAGTTGATACATTTGATTTAGTTATATTTTTTTGACTAAGCTTGAGATATATGATATTATGAGATAATAAGATATGCTCAGACATATGATGGTACATGTTTACATTAATGTGAATTAGTCATAGTATGTGTTTACATTAAGAACATGTGGATGTGTTATTTTAGTTATATTTTATGTTATATAATTATAATATTGATATGCTCTAACTACTTGCATGTTATAAGATTGATGTAAAAAAACTCATTTTTTAGAGCGTGCTAGAGGGAGAGCATCATTCAGAGAGGGTGATATAAATGGAGACGTAAAATGATGATAGAGAATTGATGAGAACTTTGGACACACCACAATAGTTAACACATGTTAGAATGCATTAAAAATGGTTTGCACATAGTGTGTTTATTTCTACTTATTTTAAAAAATTAATTTGTGGTTTGCCAACATAGTTTAATAACTTAATAAATTGGTACGTTTTATTATTTAAATTAGTAAAAATATTATTAATATAATTAAATTTAAAAATATGAAATAAGTAATTTATGAAATTTTTATTTAATTTGCTAGTGGCAATAAAAGATGACTAATCAATTTAGAAAATTATGATTTTTTGATAAATAATGTTGAAATAAATAAAAAATAAAAATTATCATACAAAAAGAAAAAAAAAAGAGAAAATGATTAAAATTGAAAAAAAATAAAAAGAAAAAAAGAACAAGAAAAAATCTTTTAAAACAAAAAGACTACCTTTGTTTAGAAAAGGAGGAGATTATGTGGAAAGAGAATTATCATAAGTGTTTAGAATCAAGAAGGAAGAAGGAGAAAAAGACATAACTAGAAAAAGACATGGAAGGAGCATTGAAAAGAGAGAAAATGAGATTAAAAATCATATAGACTCTCAGGTAGGTTGTGTCATTAAAATTATAATTCTATCTGTATGTTTACAAAATTGATAATTTCAGTTTGGATGTGTAATTTTTATATTCAATAGTTGCTGTGATTGAATGTGTCACTGTATGTATATGAAACCTGTATTAAGGAGTGTTGTTGAATAACTGTACTATAACTCCTTATATATTAAAATTTCAAATTATATCACATAGCAGTTGAGTTGAAATACTATATATATATATTTATCAAGGCATCATCATAATTAACAAGGATAAAGCGTTTTTATATATTATATTCAATTACCAGCTTGTGTGGTATTATAGAATCGTTGCACATATATTTTCTACCCTGTTTTAATTAATGAATCACTAGAATTAATGACGGCTTCATGTTAATTTTTATATCTTTTTAGAAATGAATCACTATATGTTTGTTAATTTTTCCTTGTGCGAATGGTTTTAATTGAAACAATGCAGTCTTAATAATAATTCCCAGTTAAAAAAAAGTGTTATTGTTATTAAGACATAAGAATTAGTATTTATGGATAAAATTTTGAATTATAACAAATAAATAAATACTATATAGTCAACCTTTTTAGTATTAATATATTTTTAACTATTTGCCTTCATTACCCATACGATCAAGCATGTGATTATTCTTTTTTTCTTAATATCACTACTTAGACTTGTTTGTTTTCTATTATGATATTTTTCAGAATGATGTGTATATTCAATAAAAATATTTTCTTTTAGAAATATTTATCTTCCATGTTTTGGTTACGAGAACTTATTTAGATTAATTAAGAGAAACAATGAATTAAAGAAGGTCGTCGATGTATTTAAATAGAAAAATCGTTATATTACTAGAGGTTTAATAGGTGAAGCTAATATACTTGAACAAGAAATAAAAATAATTTCTAATGTAAATTGATATAATTTCTTTGAAATATTTTTATGTTTCGATTTGGAAGAGCTGCATCTACTTTGTGATATAAGTATACAATTCTCACCTATAATATCATTTTTCGATGTCACGAAGTGTGACTATTTGGTGAGGTTGTCTTATGTTAATGTTTTTTGATATTTTATGACTCCCATAGGAAAACTATGAAAGAGATTTTTTGGGAGTTATATTTGTTCTAATGCCTCCATTGGGCATTGTGATTAACAATACAAGTTGCAGACTCAATAATAAAAAATGCAAGCCATAAGATAAGATCCAAATAAACATTGTAATTAACAATGTCAGATATGTTAGTGTGAAGGCATCGTCATATATTTAAGACTGATTATTATCTTTATAAACTGGACACTAAAATTAATATTCTTAATTGTGTAATTTTTTAGTGTGGTTATATTTTATAGAAATGAGGTAACATTATTATTCATATTAATATAAAAAGAATAATACAATAAATGAATAATCTCATCATTGTGTAATATATATTTAACACAATGTATATATATTTATTTATACATATGAATTGTGATATTATTCATAAATACATTTCTTTAAATATGATTTAAGATGTGTTTAGTAAAGATGATCCATTTTCTAAATAATGATTAATGTTTTATACATGAGATGGTTGTGAAATATAAAACAAAGTATTAATTATTTTCTTATCGTGAACATATAATTTAAATACATAGAAACTTATATGAAAGCCTCAAATTGACTAAGCACGGTTGTTAGCTTATAAAATATAGTCAATCATGTTGATATTAAATGGTTGAATAATCTCACGAAAACCTCTTTGAAAATATCAATAATTATAGGTGTTATGTGTGGTTAATTTATCTTTAGAGGGTTTAATGAGGTGTTGGATAAATAGAGAACTCAAATTCGTCATTATTTTAATATGAAGAGTTACTTATCATATAATTATGAATCAAAACAATGTGAATATAACATTAAATCAAGTTACATAATTCTTAATAAGAAATATGAGTGTATTTATACATTCACAGAGATGTATTTTTACGATTATAATTTGACAAGTAGATTATGAACTATGTTTAAAAATTACATATAATTAATTTAACAAATGCATGCATTCATATTCTTAAAATGTATAGCAAATACTAGTTTGGATTATCCTATGTTGCATGTGTATTGAGTTTTATTTTACTATATTTACGCATAGATTTAAATATGCAACAAAAATACATTATATAAATGGTTGTGTTGGATCATATGCCTAAATTTGTAACTAAAAGTATATTTTTGTCTAATCATCAAGTGTACCAGAACTATAACCATATTAAAAAAATATTTAAAAAAAATGAAACAATATGTTTAAATGAATGTTATAACGGATTTATGAGTTTTTTATTTTTCTGTAAATAATTGATTGAATATTAGTTATAATATATTTAGTATTGAATACTTGTGTGTAGTTTATATTATGAGATTGTTAATATATATGAATGTTTGGTTATATTTAGCATGTAATGGTGCATCATGATGCATGCTTATAAGTTATATTTCTTTTAATGTTAGTATATAATTTAAACTTAGGGTATATGTGGATGGTGTAATCCCATACTTGCTTGACTATTATTATGAATGTGGGTTATTTGATTCTTAAAATCATAAATTTAGTTATATATATTTATTTAGTTGTGAATTATGAAAGTATGAGATATCTTAGAGTACTACAATATAAATATATGTTATACCCAAATGATATATAATGTTATTGTTATGTCTAGACTCACACCTACATTTAAATGATTTAATGTATGTACACTAGTTATTACTATGAATAACATGTTTAGTTAAAGTTGATAGGACTTTTATGTATGCATGCATACAATATTTGAGAGTTTAACAAATATTAAGATAGAATATTATGTGTTTTATAGAAATTGACTTGATTTGTTATGTCTAATTGATTGAATAGAAGCTTATATTTCTTTGTATTTAAGATTAATTTATATGATGATTGTAGAAAAATAGTAGTTATGTTTTAGAATAATAGACTATGGTAATATGGGTTATCATAGGGTGTAGCATGTTTGAAAACTAAATGTGATAGTTAAAATTTATAATTAAATGTATATTTTATTCAGATAGTATAAAAATGTAATCATTATTTCTAATATGGGATAGAAAATAATGTGAGATTCATTCATACATTTGATAGAATAAATATATGATTTGATTACTCCTATATACAATATGTTATGTGATGTGGTTGATAGTAGGATGTAAATTATATGAATTTTGTGATTAAATTATGTTTGATCAATCTGCATTGTTGATATTGAGTAAGGAGCGAGATGGACTTCACTAGCTTATTAACATCACAATGTTAGATGAATGTAGTATGATCAAGTGGTATGTATGAATTTGATTGATCTATAGATCATTATTATTTATTATTCATAAAATTTTGGACCAAAGTATGTTTAGTGAGATATTATCATTTCATGAGTATAATTTACGTATTTGTGTGATATCATGTAATAAAATAAGTTTGTATGATACATTGCATGTTTAGTTTTAAAAATCATATAACATATGAGTACTTTCTTGTCTTTACGTATTTTCACACCATCACTATCTACTCATTCATGAAGGGAGGGCCATTTCCTGATATGTTTAGTACGAAAGATCATTAGTTCGTGATTGGTGTGAAAAAATACTTAGATGATGCTTTACCTGCCCACAACAGTACTATTTATCGAGACAACACTTGAGATTACCACAGATACTTGAGTTTGGTAACTATGCTCCAGAGGAGCCATATATCTTATATGTACATTATATTGTACCATATTTATTATTAAATATTTTTATGAAAAATTATGGTTATTATTATATATTGACAACAATGGTTGCAGACTTGTATCAGCGATAACCGGGTTTATGCAATTGTCTTTTATATTCGATATATGTAGTGTTCTCATGACATTAGAGATCTATGATAGAAAATGTAATATGTATTTATTGTTATCACACTTGAGTATATATATGATTCATGGTTAGAATCTTATGGTGTAATCTATTTATGGTATATATGTTTAATTAAAAAAAATTTCACATATTTCTAGTTGTACTTTGGTGGGGTTATTACATTCCAAGTGAAAAATTAGTGCTAGAATGATGAGGGTTAATGCACATTCAAATTGGAGATATCAAACACAGTTAAAAATGCATCCACGTGGGAGCAATTGGTGCATGAAATACAATGCAAAAAGTAGTAGGGCCCATAGCACATGAAACCTCCCTGAATATGACACTGTATAACATTAGTGTGTTTTATAATAAAAATAGAGCTAATAGGTGAAAAATTAAAAAATATTAACTTTTGTAAAAGATGGCGCTCAATTTTGAGCTACCGATTAAAAGTTATTATACAATCAATTTTTTATCATTAATGGCCTATTTTAATTAAGTTTGCATTAAAAAAATAATTGTTCCAAGATTTGTAAGGAAAACATAACTTTATAACCACTCGTTGGAATCAACATGGAACCATGGTCCTCCTCAAACAAACTAAGTCATAACCACTCTTTGTACTTGCCCCTATGTGCTCTTATGTGAGAAAGGCGCCACTTAAGGCAAGATAAAATAACAATTTAAAAATAATAATTAAAAAATAACTAATTTTAAAAGGATTTTAGGTTTTCAAACTTTTTCAAAGAGATGTAAGAGACCAAAAAAAAAGGCATTGCTATTGACAGGAATGTAGACCATGGAAGAGGCCCACAACACCATTTATAGGTTTCCCAAGCTTGCATCAAGGGCATTTGGAAAAAAGGAAGCTCAAATCAAGTTGTGTGAGGGTCAAAACATAGGCATGCACCACCAATGGAGGAGACAAAGCATATAAACAAGTCTGGGACTACAAAAAATGCCATTGGAGGTGCTATCACGCTACCACAGGGTTGGGTAAAAGTAGATCTAAAGCAAATGAAGATGCTTAGGTTTGAATGGGCCACATTAAAATTAGATATTGATAGGTTTGGAGTGCCAAAAATAGAAATAATTCAATAATGAAAGTTTAGGCCATTGGAAAGGATTGGCAATTAGGGTGGATGGTTTGCAAGAAATATCCAAGTCAACCATGTTTGGGCTGTTTGCTACATACAGGTTGGATAGAATGTCCAGGCCATGAGAAGACATCAACCAACTATAGGGGTGAAGGTAGATCGAGTGGTGGTAATTTTAAAATGGTCCAACATGCATGGAAAAAAATCCCTTCAAAGCTCAAAACATTGATGTGTAGAGATCAAAAGGGCGTCAAAATGCATTTTTAAGGTTGTGGGAAAGAGGGGTTTGAGAAACCCAACTGAATGCAATAGAAAGAGTGGATATGTAAACTATAGCTAAAGGTGTATAATGAAGCCAAGGAATGAATGGTGAGCAATAGGTTTGAACACCTCAGATTTGGTTGTGGAAGACTATCAAACAACTTTTAAACCCTTGTAAACCACATGGAAAAGACTGGTACATGTACATATTTTACCATGCATAAAATGGCAAATAGGTGCTGATCCACATACCCAAGGTGAGTGAATACCAACAACGGTAAGGAAAACTTCTCACCAAATGATGAAACCATAGGTTTGGAGGGGGCACGTCCTACACAACCAATCACTCTTTCAACTCCTACAATCATATCACAAAACTTCTATTATCTCCACCTTTCCGTAACATATATGAGTTTTAGATCTGCAACAAGACCTTGTACACCAATACACAAGCATGTATATACGAATACGAATAATATGCAAATTCTTCTTAATTAATTCAAAGAATATAAAATAGAAATAAAAGAGACAAATTGATACTCATTACTATAACCTAGAGCTCTGATACCATGTCAGAATTAACCAATAGGTGATTTTCTAGTAGAGTGAGCACATGAGAATTCTATAAAAATGACCCTACTTGTATTCATAAATATGCAAGAGGATGTGCAATAATTTTTTGATGTATTAAATTGTCTTGCTTAGCAATTGTCTGCTCTATTACAATAGATTGTTGAAGAGGAATATATAGAAGGAATAAAAGGAGTTAACTCATATGAGAACTCATGGTAAAACTAAGTGTAACTCACTATGGAACTCATAAAAGAACTCAAAGTGGCACTCAGTTGAATTGCAGGTAGAACTCTAGGTGGAATTCACCCTCTCACTCACTTAACCTCTTTATAACACCTAAGTAAGTTGAAGCTAAATGGGTAGGGATAATCGATTTAATAAATAAATAGAATAATAAATATCTCCAACCAAAATTTATGTCACAACTCGTAGGGAGGGATTCTATATGAAGCAACATTAGTTTTGATTAGTACGATGTTATACATCGTGCCAGTAATAGGTGCAACATATACTTTTGATGACTTCACATTCTTAGCTCCAAATCATCTTCTACACCCCTTTTGGATCATGGAGATTTTTTTGGGGTTAGTCGATCCAAATTACATTTACTTTATGTTTTAGTTGGTAGTTAATAATGCTTGTAAATAGATTAAATAATGTTAGTTGATAAAGGATAGTTGGTTCACGAAAGAGTTAGTTGGGTCCTGTAGTGGAACCACCCCATGAACTCTTTATTAGCTTTTACCTCCTTTATAAATATTAATCCAAAAAAAATATTATTATATTTTGTGAAAAATATTTATTTCAATGTAGTTTTCACTTTTCCCTGTGTGTGCATGGTCCAATAGTCACATATGAACTTCTAGATCATCTTTCAAGGACTCTTCAACAATTAATTTTGGAAATATTCAAGATGGGTAAGTTGAAGGACAAGAAACCTTCTATTTGAAGAAACTCTTATTTTACCTAAAATTGGAAGAAGAATATTAATTTTGACATCCTTATTGAGTGTAAAATATGTGAGTGATTAATTCGTTTCCATTTCCAAGAAGGTATAACATCACTCTTAGATTCTTACCTCCTCACTTTGAAATTTATGTTGAAACTTTTTGTTAGACATTTTAAGATGTTAATATCATGTTTGATAGGTTGTGTAACAAATTAATTTTGAAAGAAATACAAACGAAACAATTCAAAAAGAATGATGAACCTTGTGCCATTGCTACCAAGGTCAAGGGAAAGAGAAGATAATGTAAAAGTCATAAAATGGCAAAAAATGGTTAAAGCATCCACTGTAGGGAAATTTATCTACAAAAATGTAAGGTGTTAGTTTTGTGGTAAGGTGGGTCAATGAAATATTTTAAAAATAGGTTAATTTTAGAGAAGGCACAATCCATGGATAACAATAATAAGGACTATATTTTTGAACATAATGGATATGTTGAACATGCCTTAGTTGTTTCTCAATGTTGGAATGATATTATGATTTTGGTGATGATAGAAATGATTATCATGAAGGATTAGTTTGTCTCCATTCATGCTGATAATAGGCAATCTAATAATGTGAATCTTGAAGATGGTAGAGCACATTATACCCATGTTTGTGTCACCATGGAAATCAAATTTTGAAGACCAAGGTTTTCAAGTTTAAAAAGAATATGGGTGACCACAAAAACCGAGTTCATCTCAAAGAGCTTTTTGAATAGTGGATAGTAACAAACATAGAAATCTAAAAAGAGGTTTGAAGAAGAATTGGGAATAACTTCCATGTTGGAAATAGAGTTAGGTAAGTACAAATGATGACCAAGGACCTAAAGTGGGAGGCTAATTATAGAACTTATGTTCAGTAATGTGAAAAAAACCATGGCACAAGCATTAGAATAAAAAAATCAGATCAAGTAGTTTGGAGGAAAGAGTATGCAATGCTCCTTCTTAAAGACCCCTCAACTATCATGACCTCTTAATTGTCCTAATATTTCCATGAATATGACATTTCCTTCTATTATGGATCCATCTCCATATCCATCTCAAGTGATCATTGTTGCTTTAATGAATGAGTCTCATCTTATCTTGCATAGTCATCAGGGATGGTGATTTAGTATAATTGTGGGGGATAGATTTAAACCTTATTTTGCAGTGAAAATGTGTGATACATAAATGCATAATTATGTTGTGATGTATGGGAGTTGAGATTTATAATTTATATTGTTTGGCTCCTAGGATCTTCGGATCATCCTTGTCATGTGAGAGCAATGGGATAAGTACTGAACATCTTGATGTGATAAATATATAAAATTTCATTTTTTATGTTTTGTATTATATGCCATATATATCACAATGTTTTATATGTTATTCATGTAAGGTGGACTATGTGTGCATGCTTCTCCATTAGAGGCAACAAGATGAAATATGCCCAAAAATAAATGCAAGGTATTTAAAAAAGTAATGAAGACAAGTATTAAGTATAATAAATCCAATATGTGATGTCTAAAATGTTAAGTGGAAAAATAAACTGGGGAGGAATGTTGAATGGGAAAAAAAACTATGCAGGAATGTCTTAAGAATGTGCAATTAATTAGGTTTAAACTTGGAACATGAAAATGTGATCGTTCAATTAGAGAATATAAAATTAGAAACAAATATGGTTTTGCAAAAACAGTACTCATAAATGGGGGATATAAGAGTGAAATAAATAAATAGTCCTATAATAGTGGCAATAATAGTCATAGGGGTATGAATTCCCCAATACCAAGGGAGAAGAGGTGTTTATCCATGGTGCAATGTTGAGACTAAAATAAATGGGGACACTTAACAAGTGACTACCTCCAAAAGAAGGAACTCAAATTTATGTACTAAATATGGTGAGAGAGATTACGATGATAAATAATGTATCAAATTATAAACAACCAATATGGATCAAATTTAAAATGGAATAGACTTAGTTGAGTCATAAGGTCCACTATAAAAGAAAAGGAATTGATGCTTTTCCAAATTTAGAGGATGAAATATGTTATACAGAGGGTAGGTGATATAAACAAACATTCAAATGATATTGGTTTGGTTAAATTGGCTCCACTGCCAACATGGATACAGGGAAATATACCATGGAAAGTAAATACCCATAAAAAACATGATAAGCAATAAATAATCAAAAGAGAACAAAGAAAATCAATACGACCAAGCAGTAAAAGAAAAACATTTAAATTAAATGAGGGTTTTTCATTTTCAATTTGTGCATCATCTTATCTAAGTTTCTAGTGGATACATTCCTAGCTCTAATTTCATTTAGATTAAGTAAAATAAAAATACTTTGAAAATACCATCAAGACCACTTTTCTAGGTTTAACTAAGAATGTGACAATCATGTGCACATGCCAAGTTTTTTTGGTATATATGGATTTTTTTCCTATTTAAATTGAAAACTCAGTAACAACTAACATTTTGAGTGATTGGGGATCCTTTGGTATTAAAAAGGATATATCCAACAAGATATAAACAAAATAATTGGCTAATAAAATGGCAAGTGAGAGATACGAGGGAGGTTTATAGGAGTCAATGTATTTATTAGTAAGATAAGAGACAATAGAGAGTGTGATATGCAATGCTTATTAGATATTTTTGAATTAGATCCATTTCTGAAGGATGGAGAGAAAGTTGTACAATTTCCATCTCTAGTTGGTTTTCCCCATATGGTGCTTTCAAGTTAAAAATATTTTATATCTTGTGGCTTGTTTTGATTCCTTATATTTTCTTATGGTTTACAAGATAAAATACTCACTATAATGCACAATCTAATACTCTAACACCCTTTAAAATTCACTTCCATTTAATGTTAATTCATGTAGCATGATAAGAGGGGAAGACGTGTTTATTATTGGGATTTTTTTTGGTGGTTATCTATGTATGAATTATTTTCTTATGATATATGTGGTGTATGTATTCAGTCATCGTCATCTTAATTAGAAATTGAATCAATAGGGAAATAGTTTTAGAAAGACCCCACATAATGGGTAGTATAAGATCTAAATTATTTTCTCACAAGTAAGATTGCATGGGATTTTAAAAAAATGTGGTATCAAAGAATCAAGTTATAGTGGCTTGGAGGATATGTTTTATGACAAATTAGGTTATGTGTAATATCAATATTGTATGCAAAATCATATCACAAGATGTTGTTGTAAATATTTGTGGTTGCATAAAACAACCATAACCAAATCTTGAGGAGATATAAACTTTCCCTTATACAAGTACAAGGGAAGAATGAAGAATTCATAATGATGATTAAGCATTTGGAAAAATAAGAATCAAGAGTTGCATGTTAAATGGGCTTGCCATGGATATTCCATCATTGGTATCAAGAAGTTGTAAAAATAATAGTTGAAAAAATAGGTGTTTTTAAAAAAGCTCCAAAATGATGATGAATTGAAATGGAGAGAAGAGTCTACCCAAACAAGGAGACCAACATATAACATATACAAAATATGACAAAAGGAATGCATGGTAAATAGTCCATCACAAGCTCTTTCTTCTAAAGAAGCATTGAATAATTCCATTTATAAATTTGAGAAATATAATGTAGGTATTTGTTTATAGAAAAAAATCTACATTACCAAATAACAAAACTCCTAGAAATAGAATCAAAATACATGAATGCAACATAAAATAATTCAATACAATGATATTATTATTTGTATAGGGTAGTATATAATATAATTATTGGTACAAGGGATAGTCACATCATCCCCTTCTCCTAAAATTTGACTTCCTATTTATGACACCAAAATGTTTTATTATTAAGCTACAACCATCAATGCAAGATTTCATAGATAAAAAGTGATTAATACACTTCCAAAGTTGACAATTCTAAAGTGGAGTAATAAATTTATTTTATTATACATTTATAAAAATACTTAAAATGACTAAGTACATAATCCACTCAGTTAAATAGGTTGGAGTCCCTTCTGACATAGCTAATATATATTATCATGAAAAATGAAATGAAGGATAAGAATAATAAGACATCCCTATATTCCTTGTCATTTTTTAGGTGTAGCCATAAATTATTTAATAACCACTCATCATATTATAGTTAGGAATGACTAAAACACATGGTGTTCATCTATTTTTTGATTTATCTTCCATAAGATGATACATGCTCTATAATGCCACACCAATCCTTCATATCCATCACCAATAAAATTGGAATATTTTGTATTTATGAATTTGGACATTTTGGAGTGCCATTATTATTGGTATTATGTGGTTGTTATTTAGGCCCAACGTAACTCTTTTACATGATCCTCCTTGGGAAGGTTATTCTTGGACATTTTTATACTCTCTCAGCAATTCTAATCCTATCTAGCTACTTGAATTGTACTTTAGTGTAGGGGATTCATAAGCTCCTTTGCTTGCCATCAAGTGCATCTCATTCATTACTCACTTTTATTTGTCATATTGGTTTCCTTGATTTTCTTGGTTTGAATTTTTCAATTAGTAAATCTTCAATGTGTTGAATGTGTTTTTTCATATGCAACTCTCTCTTACATCATGAAGAAGTTATAAAATTATAAATTGGGACAAAAAATTATGAATAATGGGGATTGGTTGACTCTTTGGTTGATTGTTCTAAACCACCACTCAATAAAACCTCATAAAAAAGTTCCAAATTACCTTCCCCCATAAGGGTAAATTTTCTTGCAATGTCTTCATAATCATCATTCATGAATGGCATAAGGTTCTTTGGTTATGCCTCAACCCACCCTTAGTTTTAACACAATATTCTATTGATTTTTCTGCCTTTGTCTCATATTTCACTTCTACTTTGAACTCTCCTTAATGGAATTTCAGAATTTCCTTCCCCTAATATCCTTTGAATTTTTCTTATTGATCCACCAATATAGTATACCATATGATTTATTAGTTTTTTCCCTGATGACATTATCTTCTTCTACCACCTTTGTTAGGATCAATGGAATTAATTCCTTCTTAGTTAAAGCCACTCTTTAGATCTTTCCTCTTTTTATAGATTATACATTTACTTTTACAATTTTAAGATATTTTTGGTTGTGATTCACATTCTCATTCGACATAATTATCTCTCAATATATTGTAGTTACTCATGAGGAGTGTGGGAAATTTATTTAATAGTCGATCAAATTCAATAGTTATGGTCACATTTCCCTAGATATAATCTACATGAACTTTGTTTCTCCCACAATCTTATTTAACATGTTATTGTACTAAGATATATCATAAATACTTGAAGTCTCAAGTTGCTTCACATTCTCTTTGGTTTGAATTATCATATGGTTCTTGAATTAGTTGACCCATTCACTCCTCAATAATTATTTATCCTTATAATGTGTTTTTATCAATGGTTATTATCAGTTTTATTTCACTTTATTTTGAGATTATCTTGATCTGACTTTTTTGTGCCTTTTCTTGATCTCTTTTAAGGCCCCACACAGTGTATAACTTGTAAAATAGATAGATGAGAAATCATGGCATTGACATATCACTTAAATATGAGGACTTAAGTTATCACCTGAGATGAAAAAAAGATAACATTGAAAACTCCATTATGAGAATAAAACTCAAAGACATGAATGAGTGCTTCATATTTACACAAAGAGTCATATCACACAAACATCATCTAAGTAAAAATGCCACATGATAACAATATACAACTCTATAAAATAACCCATATTTTATTATCATTTATATTGCAACATCTTTTCCTTTACAAATCATACAACTCATTATACAATGATCTCCATTAAAGATCAACCTTCACACTCAAATCTCTTAAAATATTATACTTTCAATCTATTAAAACTTAGTTTTGAGATTCCAAACAATATAAATCACATTTGAAAAGTTTAAAACATGTCTTCCCTTCTCAAATGATTGGTTGAGGTCCTTATATATAGATTTATTGGACCTCTTAGCCTCTGTAAGTTGTTGCTCATTCATATCCTTTTCAAAAACTATCATGTCATTTGTCCTGCACATCTATATTGTTCCTTCATATATCTATCTACCTATCTTGCATAGTGAAAATTTTCATTTATATTAAATTATATACTTGTCCAACCTATATCAATCCTTCCCAATCCACATTCTCCTTTTCTGAATGCTTGCTATGTGTCACATCCTCCTTTATGGTGTTTCTTTCCCAAGTGTGTTTATGTATGTATGATGAATACAATCAAAAACGTAAACATCCTCTAATATAAGAAAATTGATAAGATTATGATAGATATAACATACATACAAGATCTTAAACCACAAATTAGGGTGGGGTTGTAAGCAAGAGTGGTTTGTAATAAAGGTATCAATGATATGATTAGGAATTCTATGCAAGGAATTGTCAATTAAAGATTCACCTAGACCTAAGATATAAAATGGGTAAGATAAAGAGAGATAAATGCCATCAGGTGGTAACCAAAAGGTATTTAAACTAGGGTTATAACCAAGATATTTCAAAAAAATAAAAAAGACATACAATAATAACATATACTAAGAAGCTAATGTGCTCTTGAACTGCTTCCAGGAATTCTCTTTAAGCCATGTTTTTAGAGAAGGGAATAGTTGTGTGTGTCTTATGGCTAGTTTTGGGGTCTCAAGGCAATTCACCATTTGGGAACCAAGAGTGAACCTGGCCCATCTTTTCATTATCCTGATCATGTTCTCCTTGACAAAATATGGAGTAAACTTTTTTAGCAGGAAGTAGATTCCATTCATTGGGTCCTCTTTTGGTCTAGGTTGTTTTGCCTCCTTGGTTTGCATTTCTTCTTGGTTGTTTTGGATTTTGGAGATATAGACCTAATTAAGTGTTCAAATTGGATTCCAAACCAATTGGATAGGGGAGACCCATACCTCTTGATGTGTCTAGGACTAGTATCCACACCAGTTATCAAAAGTGGGCTTATTAGTTCTTGATTTGATCAAAATCACTGATCATATATTTTAGATGGGTTTTCATTGTTCTCATGGTCAATTGTTTCCAATTAGTAGGAGACTCGGGTCCCTTTGGCTTCTTTTGCTAGTTTATCTTTTGTTTTACTAGTTAGCTATTTCTAAATAGGGGGAGACCTAGACCTCCTAATGTGTCTAGGGTTGGTAACCACACCAATTATCATATGTGGGATTATCTTAATCTAAACATACACTAAGAATCATATACTAATCTAAACATGGAAGATAACACCATAATAATATAGTATATACACATACACACACACATATATCCACCAAAGTAAATAAATAAGTTAAGATTTAGATGTAAGGAAAAAGATACAAGTATCTTTAGTTTGGGACTCTGAAGACTAGGTGTAACTTCTTGTCTTATGACCTTTAAAGACCTTGTGTAGACTAAACTTCTAAGTATAAGCTCCTATGCCATAATTCCTTTTATTCATACTAAGGGTGAACTTGCATGTGTGAAAAGAGTAGATTGGATGTGTTGCTTATAAAAAATGGTATTTAGGAACTTATAAATCCATAACATTCAACTATCATAAAAGTTGTTGGTATTAGCATAGTTGATATAGTTATAGTGAAAAATTATTAAAAATAATACTTTTTCAGATCAACCAATATAGTAAGTGTTGACTATTTTAATCACAATTCAAAATAGCTCAACCCCTGATAGTCCAAAATTGTATATGGGTATATTAGGGTCATATAGGGTGTATCATGGTGTTATTTGATCTCATTTAATGTGTCATCACCTTGGTCATAGTCATTTCCCTTCCTAAGTCATTTTATGTCACTTAAGGTGCATATTACAATAATTTATGAAAGTTGTATAGTTTAACAAGAAATACAAGTGTTAAAAAGTATTTCTCAATGTGTATGGGTCAAATACATGTCAGGAATGCCAGTCTCTAATTGAAACTTATAGGTACCCTATTGAAATAAGAAGAAATGTGGCATTTTGGGTAGTTTTAGAAGTTATACGACCTCTAAAGGAAGGTAGAATTTGTGTGAAGCTTCTACAGTGGATCTTCAACTTATCTAGTCTCATCCTAAAGTTTTAACTACTTTGGAAGTCTTGAAAATAGTAAAAAAACCATTCTACTCTTTTATCGCACTTATAGACATGTAAAACTGGTCAACAAGTTTCTTCTTGGTATGGCTAGTATAAGAGGTTCCATGTAAAAATATTTTATGGGGTGATATTAAATTAAGTGAAATTATATTTCATTTTTGGAGTTCAAGGATTAGTCACTTATGATTTATGAACCATCCTTTATAAGTTAACTAGTTTTTTTACATGTTATTTCCCATACCCTACATGTTTTCTTCTTGTATGGGCATGCCCATATAATTTATATGATGAAATTGATTATAAAGGGATTATAAATCATTATCTCTTGATTAACACATTTGGTTTCATGTTTGAAATTTTTTTGATAGGATAAACATCTTAGGTTGTAGATAAGAGCACCTTGCTGAGTTATATGCAGGTTTTCACCACTTTTAGAGTTTTCATGCCTTGGTGGTGGTTTAAATAATGGTGATAAGTTTTTTTTAATGATTAAAATTTCCTCTTTATCCCTTTTAATTTAAATCTCACTCTCTAAATCTATCATCCATGGAGTTTCAGTCATAAGTGACACACAATCAACTCTCAACAAGTTTCCAATTGCAATCATGGTGTTTTGAGGTGTGAAAACATTCATGGGAGATATATGAATATTTTAAAGATTTTTAACATCTTATTGAAGCATAAAAATCAATAAAATGTCCTTAAAACAACATATTATAGACTGTGACAGTCAATCCTCATGCATGCATAATCATCCACCATGAATGAGCATCTACAGGTGCCATAGAAAGAGCCAATCACATTGAGACATGAGATTTAATTGTTTTAAAGTTAATTTTGATTTAAAAGTTTCATTTTAATTTCTTTAAGGATCTAATACTGGTTAGAGGATCCTTCACCATGTGCATTATTCATGTCTCTACCATCACTACCTTGTTTGTAACTATATGTGCATCTGCAAGCTCTCATAGAGACTTGAGATGGCTATATAGTGAGGTTATAATAGGTTTCGAGGCCTTAATTAGGTTAGGATAATATGGATATACCTTGATAACCAATATGAATACATATCATGTGCACACTACTTACATCCACACACACTACCTACACATTGAAATGTCCACCTACAGGTGGCATTACATAGAAACCTGAGCATGGTCATGGAAGAGTTTGGCATGCTTAGAGACTCTCATGAATTTTTTAGAGGTTGGAGAAACCATGAAAAATATGTTTAAGGACATATATTGGCATGTAGTTTTAAGAAGTCATTACAAATGAAAAGATCTGAGTTCAAGGACAAAATTCCTAAAAAGCTCCAAATAGAGCCCTCAACACTTTTGATGGTGCCATGAGATGAACAGACAGAGAACCTAGGTGAGATATAATGATTCCATGTTGTAGCCTCCATATATGGGAGTTGCCTTGTGAAAGGATATGGAGGTTAAATAAGGAAGATGTTAGGAGGTTGAAAAGTCAAGCTTTTATTCACTGTAAACATTCAATGTTTTCTATAGAATGCTAAACTTCAAGTGACCTCATTATTCAAAGATAGCAAGGTAGAGACATCTCCTCATGGTAAGTGATCTATTGAGATTAAAGGAATATTGAGAACTCAAAGAGAATAACTAGGGAATAGAGTATAAGGTTTTGACATGCATGATAACCTACATGACCCTCTTTTGGCTTAAAGTACACATCTATAGGTTTCAAAGAGAAGTAACATGTTAAAACCTAATTATTGAGTACTAATTTTAAGCTTTAAGTAGTATATGAGTAAATATCACTCATTCCATGAGACAATAATATTTGAGGATAACTTATAAATTATAATTACTATACTTTGATATCTATAGGTGTACCTTTGTTTTATCTAAAATGGTCACCTAGAACCAATTGTAGGGTGACAAGTAGGCTAGTACCATAGTTTGGTTTTCTCATGATCTTTGAGCATGAAGTAGATACAATTGAAGTTGAAGAAGACCTGAATGATTTAAAAGGGATCATAAAATGAGACACAAGACCTAATCATGCAAAACTCACCTATAAGAAGGTACCTTTTCTAAGCAAAGAACATAATGTACAATTGATTGATGTTTAATCCTATTAAGTAGAAGGTCTACCTTGAGAAATATATCAAAGATTTGGAAGATGAGAACATTTGGAGTGTTAAAACAATAATAATTACCACTTCATGATCCTCAAGATAATGGAAAACTGGGCCAAAGATGTTTTCATGAAACCTATAGTAAGTATACAGTCACACACAGTCAACTCTTGTACTTAGTCAAAGAATAAGGTGTATGTTGGAGTGTTTGGAAAGGTTTATATGGTAATTAGGTTTGGAAACACCTTCATCATTGTTACACTATCATTTTGAGGTCCTCATATAGCAAATACAGGGTATGGAAAGGCTTTAACAATGCAATACACAATCCATACTTGGCATTCTACATATAGTCAATGTTTTAAAGGTTTGTCTTAAGTTTTGAGGCATTTGGAGATGTTAGGAGTATGATAAAGACCTAAAAATTTAAAAAGAGTGTCCCCATAACTTTTTAAATCCCCTCATAACTTATTTTTTCCTATGACAATAAGGGAGATTCCCTTTATTCTATCTTAGACAAAGGGCACTCCTAGAATATGCAAGCATGCATGTTTTGAGAAAAGAGGGTGAAAAAAAAAGATAGGGGTTGATGAAACATTTAATGGAGATGTGGAGAGCTATGATAGACATGGTAAAACATAAGTAACAATGCATAGGTGGTATAAACCCAACGTGATATTCCAAACTCACAAGCATACAAGTAGACCTTTAGGTCTAGACTAAGCCTATTGTCCATTTGGGGGTCTACTTTAACTTAAAGCATAAAAGGAACGTTAAAATGAGTTAGAAAATTTTAATTGGATATTTTAAGGTGTGTTTTAACCTTTTTTTTGTAGGTTAAGTCATAGATAAATCATGTTTTGATCCATACTAACTCAAGCTTGTGTAGAATGAAGAGAAGAGCTCAAATATGCAACTTTGAATGCTTGCACTTATACAGACACTCAACATGGGAACTCAAGGAGATAATAAAATTTTGAGAGGGTCCTTGTAAAGTTTTTAGTGGAATTTTTTGGAGGATTTAAAGTCAAGATTGTATGAGAAATCCTTAAGGGCCAAAACATCTCCAAACCCTCCAAAACCCTGGTTCTTGACCCGATGGATAATATGAAGTAGGAGGGGCACCCAAATGAGATATTTTTGTTAGGAAATGACTTTTATATTGTAGAGGACTCAAAATATATCCTTCATATAAATTTTAATCTCACTCTAATTTTACAGATAGGGCACACAATTAGTTTTTTTGACAGTTTTGTTTGTTGTGTAGGTATGGAAGGTTTTCAAAATATTAAAATCATTTTGGGGGGTGGTATATTTGGACCTAATATAGCCTATAATATACATTTAATGATTAAATAAAACTCACAAGTACTTCTTAATTACCTCCACTTTAGCCAGTCTAGAATGACATAGTAAAGGAGTAATTGAAAAGGTGAAAAATCTAAGCGTGAGGAAATTTAAAGTCTATCTAAGGAATCTAAGGCCATGAAAGATATTAATAGGTGTCATTCACTCCTTTGTATAGATTGGTTTGGAAAACTATAAACAAATTTGGTGCCAAGTGTAAAGGGTGAGTGAAAGAGGAGTTATTTCAATTGTAGGCAATAATAACTCATGTGCAAAAGAATATAAATGATTAGGGATGAAACCAATTAATGTTAGGGATTATATATAACCCCTTTATCTTATTTCAATAATCACATGTTTCCCTATTGATCAGAAATTGGGAGTTTGTAGATTTGAAATCACAAGTTCGTAGATTTGAAATTGGGAGTCCGTAGATTTGAAATCACAAGTCCATAGAAATCCCACATGAAGAGGGATAATTGTTTGGTAATATCATGCCCCAGCCACATGGGAGAAACTAGACACTTTACCAAGCCACATAGCTCGTGATCCATCTGCCATGTCCCAAAAACGTGAGAATAGACATGCCAAGTCAAAGCTCAAAATATGGTTCTGATAATGGTTTCAAGTCTGAGTTTTAGTGGTGGCACACTGTAGAGCTCGTTGAGAGATTTTTGATGCATTTTTTGAAATGTAAATCTGAGTTTAGGAGCTCCTATTATGGCCATTTGAAGATTGGTAAAAAAATATCACTTGCAACATTTTGCACGTGTTTCAAGGTAGTTTCAACATTTGGACCTATCAGAGGTCAACACTTAGAAAATGCTAAGGTTTTAAAAAAAATTGGTTTGATGACATGTCACGTCATCAACATGCCATGTGGCAGTGTGAGATAAGCTCTTTGACCAAGGTGGTGAGACCAAGCAAGGTGGTGAGTCACAAGGGAGCTGAGCTTTTTGGCAAATCAACAGGCCTGCCCGAGTCTTAAAGAGTTGTGTGGCTGAAGCCACATGATAAGTGGGTGGCCAAAGGGATTTTTCAAACCTTCTTCATTTCCAAAGCGTAGCATGTGGGATAAACCCACATTGGAAAAAATGGTCAAAGGCTATTTTAAGCCTTATTTAAAACACTTGACCCACACATGTGGGACAAAGATAAGCCTAAGCACACCTAAGGAGGAGATCGACGCGCCAAGAAGGAGGGAAAATATTTCAAACCCAATCAAAGCACCTAAAAGAAAGGGCCAGCAGTTTTGAACCCCTGACCTGCAGCTCAAAAGGGATAGGCCTTGACCACTTCAGCTACGGAGGTTGAAGTGTTATATAAGGCACTAATTTCTATTTGAATCTAACAAATTTTGGATTGTGTTTTTATTTTTAAGAGGTTGAGATTTTGAAAAAGTTTTGGGAAAGCTTATGTAATGGATTTTTATCCATTTTCCAGCCATAATACACAGTATTAATACTATATTTAACCAATTTGCATATTGGAGGAGTATATTTTAAGCCCATAGAAGAGATTTTTAGGACTTTTGAAGCAACTTTGCAGGTGTTATGAAGACTCACAAGATTTGAAGGTGCCAGGCTTGATTTTAGTCACGGTGAAGGTGAATTCTTGCATTGAGATATCAGCTTGCAGGAAAGTTGTTTATTATTTCTTGGTGTTTGAAGTGCCCTTAATGGAAACGGTCCACTCCTTTAGATAACTCAGAGATGTAGGTATCAATTATTGAGCCGAACTCTATTATCACGTTTCATGTTTTGGTAAATTGTCATTTTGATACATGATTTTGTTTCAGTTTGCTGATTTGATCTCAATTAGTAAATGACTCATGTAAGTAATTTTCATTTCGACAATTATAACACAATGTTATTAAAAACTGATTTAATTGGTAAATAGAAGTAACAAGTCTTTTGACAATTCCATTCCATCTCAACAATCGAGAACGTTTTATGCCAAATATTTTGCAAGTTCTTTTGAATTTTTCAAAAATTTGTTAAGTTTTCAAAATTTCAGTATTCGTACTTAAAACTTTACTTTGAGTTTATCAGTGGAGTTTACAGATTAAGTTGGTATCAGAGCAATTAGAAAGCTAGGTCAGCTTTTGATTGAGTTTTGATAGTTGCTTTTAGTTTATTGGTTATTTATATCACTTGATTAGATTGCAGTGTGCAGTTGTGGAATCAATGTGTTTGTAGGAAACCATGGGCAAATTGTCACTCAAAGCCAAGATGGAAGAGCTTGAAAGCATCAATAGCTAGATTCAGGATGAGAATGCATTCCTGAGATGCAAGCTCTATTCCCTTGAAGAGAAAATTGTAAGTTTAAAATCAGAGCTTGAATCCAAGGATGAGCTCTTGATTAGATTGTAATGTGGTGAGTGTGAAAAGGTAAAGCCTTCCACTTTAGATGCAAAGACTATGACTGAGTGTAGTGTAAGTTATTCACCACATAGTTCATCTACTTCTTCTTTCCATTCAGATTTGGATTCAAATAATGATGCTTTTGGTAGTTTTGAACAATACACTAAGGGTATAGGATCCAAATTGTTGATGAAAATGGGATTTAATAGAAGAGGTCTTGGTCAAGATGGCCAAGGAATTACTAACCCAATACAAGTAGAGCATAGATCTCTTCATGCAGGTTTGGGTTACACTAGTGAGCAGGTGGAAATTGGAGAAACTTCCTCCATGGCTAAAGGAAGACAAGCTTATAATAGCAAAAGACCAAGGCCACTAGTAGAGCATGTACGGTGTAAGAAGGAAGGTAGAAGAGGTATTGAGATTTCACCTCCTAGTTGCTACACTAGAGTTAGCACTAAATCTTCTGATCCACTTTTTATGTTTAAGAAATTTGGATTTAAAATTCAAAAATAATGCAATCATTTCCATGCACTTTTTGTGGGATGCATAACCACAGTGTTACATTTTGTTGGAAGAAACATGCTTTGCTTAAGCAAATTGTAGGTGTTAAGAACCATTCTCGTCATGGCAAAGTAAGAAGAGGTAAAAGGGAGACCTCACCTAAGAAAGTTATTTGCACTCATTGTAAAGTGAGTGGACATAGGATTGATAGATGTTTTAAGCTTCATGCATCTTCACATTCAAGTAATGTTAGAACTAAGATGATTTACAAACCTCTCACTAAGGTTAATGAAGCTAATTCAATCCATAATGCAGTTGACAATACAACCTAGGATAAGGTAAAACTACAAGTGAAAATCCATTTAAAAGGTTAAGTCAAAAATTTTCAATTGATAATGAATCCATAGAGAATCAATTTCACTAGGAAGAAAGAAATGGTTAAGTGGATTATCACTACATTCTTTTTGCAAAGCATGGTTAAGAATCACTTAAGGGAATTAACAAGCTTTGATAAATGTAGATTAGAGTTGGTGGGAACACTTCAAGATAGGTTTATCATATGAAGTTTTTCAATTCTCACTTTTTGATAACTCTAAGTTTTGAATCTCCTATTTATGCTGTGTGAGTTGTCTAGAGGACTTGAACTCATTTGATTAGTTGGGGATAATATCAAAATGCATGTTGTAGGTTGAGTTAATTCCTTACAACACTTATTTGGCTGCTATTTTGAATGTATCTATTTTTGCACATGGATGTATAGATACATTGTTAAGACCCTATGGGCATGTTTAGATGTTAGGCAGCATACACTTTTAGATGTTTGCATTTGCTTAGCATATAAGTCCCATACTAGGGCAATGTATTGCAACATGTCCACAACATTTATTGTATTTTGTCAACATTATAAACTTGTCTTGCAGTTACATTGGGAGTTGTTTCAGTTTTTGGCAATTCACCACTTTACAGGATGTGACATTTGGGCAGGTAGTTTGATATGTTGTAATCACTTTGGAAGTTGTAGATTCACTTACTCATGCCTTTAGATTAGGAATTTTTACAGTTTGATTATGAATCATTTTAATGCAATTATTTATACCTCTTGCTATGATTGGGTTCTGATTTCATGGATGCAGTAGACTAGTTTGCAGTTTTAGGGGATATTGGACTTTTGGAGACCAAAAGCCCTCCATTGGGGAGGTGTGATCAGAATTTGGGAATCCATAGATTTGAAATCACAAGTCTGTAGATTTGAAATTGGGAGTCCATATATTTAAAATCACAAGTCTATAGAAATCCCGCATGAAGAGGGATAATTGTTTGGTAATATCATGCCCTGGCCATATCGAGAAACCAGACACTTTACCGAGCCACATAGCTCATGATCCATTTTCCACATCCTAGAAATGTGAGAATAGACATGCCAAGTTAAAGCAAAAAATGTGGTTTTGATAATGGTTTCAAGTTAGAGTTTCAGTGGTGGCACACTGTAGAACTCGTTGAGAGCTTTTTGACACATTTTTTAGAATGTAAATCTAAGTTTGAGAGCTCTTGTTATGGCCATTTAAAGATTGGTAAAAAAATATCACTTACAACATTTTACAGGTGTTTCAAGGTAGTTTCGACATTTGGACCTATCAGAGGTTGACACTTAGAAAATGCTAAGGTTTGCAAAAAAAATTGGTTCGATGACATGTCATATCATCATGTCACGTGGCAGCGTGAGATAAGCTCTTTGACCAAGGTGGCGAGACCAAGCAAGGTGGCAAGTCACAAGGGAGCCGAGATTTTTGGCAAATCAACAGGCCTACCTGAGTCTTAAGGAGCTGTGTGGTTGAAGCCACGTGATAAGTGGGTAGCCAAAGGACTTTTTCAAACTAGATTTAGTACAGATGAAGGTAGTAGAATTGAAATACATCAACACTAAAGAACAATTGCTAGATATCTTCCAAAGCACAACATGTGGGATAAACCCATGTTGGAAAGAGTGGTCAAAGGCTATTTTAAGCCTTATTTAAAACACTTGACCCACACATGGGACAAAGATAAGCCTAAGCACGCCTAAGGAGGAGGCCAATGTGCCAAAAAAAGAGGGAAAATATTTCAAACCTAGTCAAAGCACCTAAAAGAAAGGGCCGATGGTTTTGAACCCTTGACCTGCCGCCCAAAAGGGATAGGCCTTGACCACTTCAGCTACAGAGGTCGAAGTGTTATATAAGGCACAAATTTTTATTTGAATCTAACAAATTTTGGATTGTGTTTTTATTTTTAAGAGGCTAAGACTTTGAAAAAGTTTAGGAAAATTTTATGTAATAGTTTTTAATCTATTTTTTGGCCATAATACACAATATTAATACTCTATTTAGCTAATGTGCATATTAGAGGAGTATATTTTTAGCCTATAGAGGAGATTTTTAGGAATTTTAAAGCAACTTTGTAGGTGTTATGAAGACTCACAAAATTTGAAGGTGCTAGGCTTGATTTCAGCCACGGTGAAGGTGAATTCTTACATTGAGATATCAGCTTGTAGGAAAGTTGTTTATTGTTTCCCGGTGTTTGAAGTGCCCTTAATGAAAACGGTCCACTCTTTGGAGAACTCAAAGATGTAGGCATCAATTATTGAGCCGAACTCCATTATCACGTTTCATGTTTTGGTAAATTGTCATTTTGATGCATGATTTTGTTTCAGTTTGCTGATTTGATCTCAATTAGTAAATGACTCATGCAAGTAATTTTCATTTCGACAATTATAACATAATGTTATTAAAAACCTGTTTAATTGGTAAATAGAAGTAATAAGTCTTTTGACAATTCTATTCCATCTCAACAATCGAGAACATTTTATGCCAAATATTTTGCAAGTTCTTTTGAGTTTTTCAAGAATTTGTTAAGTTTTCAGAATTTTAGTATTTGTATTTAAAACTTCACTTTGAGTTTATCAGTGGAGTTTACAGATCACCTATTTTGTTATAGACATTGCAAGAAGGCCAAATGATGAAGGTAGTTTTTTGAATAAGAGAGGAGTTCTAAGCCACATTTCAAGAGTTTCATGACTTTGTGGGACATTTGTCTTATGAGACCTTGAATTTTATATCTCTTAATTCATTTTCCTAGATGTGTAACTCTTTTTATCATCATAACACATGTCATAGTGACTCTTGGACTTCATTCTCTTCTCCTCTCTATCTAATTCTATAAGTAGTAGCCATTTTGGCTCTTGTAGACTAATACCACACCATGTATGGTGGAGCCCTACTATTTTTGACATTGTAATTTACCTTATAAAAATAAATTAACTCTATTTTGAATTCATATCTCATATTGTCAAAGTGTGTGAAGAGATGTATAGTAAATAGTGAATAGATATCTACCTATCCTTGCTTTCTCACAATCCTTCCATGTTTGATACAAGTGACTTCACTCTAATAGGTCATATGAAGTGTTGTTAAGTGTAAGGATCATTTATAAAAGTGTAAAATGAGCCTTAATATTTTATACTGATCTCTGATTTCACTTACCTTGGATAGTCTTCATGCACACCACCTTCATATTGAAATACTAATGCTAGAGCATTCTAGGACTTCTAAACTAGTGTTGTAGGCCTTGTTTCTTAGTGAAATAAGTATGATAGTATTATGTAAATAATTATAGTGTATCAACCCCTTAGATTAGTTTCTTTTCATGAAAATTTCTATCCCTTTTCCGATAATCAATCAACTAGTTTAGGTGATAGGCACTTCAAGGCATATTTAGGGAGCTAGCCCTTAAACCTAAGGTTTACTTCTGCTATAGGTACACCCACATACCTGGAAGTATTTAAATTTTTCCAAAATATGGAGGAGGCTTGAACACCTTCCTCTAGGGTGAAATATTTGGTGATAATACTTTTGGCATGCCTAGTTAGACCAAATTCTAAGAAAGTAGAAATATTGTTGGTGTGTCTCTCCTCTAATAAACTTTTAGAAACAAGCAAGACTGCACCAATGGTGAATTCAAATTAAAAATTATGGTTGTAATCAGCCCATCTATATTTTATTAAAGGATTTTATTATTACTTGTATCTCATTTAACATATGAGGTTGATATGAATAGCTATGGTGAATACCCCTATCATGAACATCCCTATTAACCTTTCTATGAACCACATTATATTCCTCAATAGTCTTATCAAAGTTGCCATTGATTAATCCTATAAGCCATGGCAACCCTATAGTCCTCCATTTCCCTATACATATAGACATCATGTTGTTGGATAATCTTATGAGAAAAGCTATGAAGGATCCTATCAATAAATACCTCCCTATCAACCCTAACATGACCCTTACCAACTATATCATGCTACCTATCAACCTCAAGAGGATCCTTATGAGTCTTGCTATGAGGAATCACATGATTCCATGGATCGTATTCAAATATATTATAAGGAAATATGTGAATTCTTACAGGCTAGAATGTAAAAAGTTAAAGATGGCCTTGATCCCCATCATTACCCTCCTCATCCATTAACCCCATCTTACATAAAATATATATTAGAATTCATACGATAGATGCTAGTCAATGAAGAGAATATGAGAACATGGGATGATGAGTATGATGTGCTCCTTAATAATCTCATGGAGTGGTTAAGAGGTGTTACCCAAAGTTGTATGCAGGTGTTGGATATGTTTGAAGAGATAGAAGGAACTCAATAGGAGATCAAAGAGCATATGCACTTGGAAAAGAAGTGTGCCCAATGCTCAATAAGTAGACTAAAGATGTGGGAAGAAAAGGAACCTAAAAATGAAAATGTTACTATTGAGGATCCCCAAGGAGGCTATTGGCAAGGTGAAACTTTTGCTCATGTAGGTGTCTTTCCTTCTAACCAATTCAAAAGATCACTTCCCCATGATCTTACTAGTGAATTCCTCTTTCCTAAATCCATTCACAAGTCCTCCACTTCACCTCACACTCCATCTCAAACTCATGAACCTATCCATCAACCTTCAACCTCACCCTTTCTTGAAAAAGAGTGCATTTTGAGGGGGAAAAATGAAGAGAAAATATCTCAAGTCATATATGATCAAGAAGATGTCATGAGTGACTATGAGGAATGAATTAACATAGGGACCCCCTTTAGTGAACACACGAGTAATTCTACCTTCTTTAATGAAAGAAACATATTGAAGATTATTCTAGAGTTGTCCATGAGGAATGTGACCAAGACTTAAAGAGAGAGGTCTTTGAAGAAGACTCAATAAATGATCATGACGTTGTTGATGATTCTAACAAACCTAAATTTTAGTGTGATATTAAGGATAAAGGTGAACTTCAAGTCATTCCTCAAGAAGTCCTAGAAGAGTCTCATGAGACCAAGGTAGAAGATGTAGTCCTTGATTAACACTAAATATATTAACCTAATTTTGAACCACCTTAAAATGAATTGGATCATAAATAAGACCAACTTGATGATCTCATACATCAAGAGGAGAAGGTTGAAGAGGTAATGGTTCTAGATGACTTGGAGTACAAAAATGATTGACAACAACAATTGAAACTCCTTCAAGAGATTGAAGAGATTTTCCAAAATAAGGGTTAAGTATATGAGAAGATGGAGAAAGAGTTTTTCATGAAGGGAAATGACCAAGATTGGGTAGACTATGTAGAGCTTCTTGATGAACTTGAGGAACTTGCAGTTGAGAAGAAACTTAATCTTATTAAGAGCACCATGGAAACTAAGAACATATGCCTTGTTGAAATGACATTATAAGTTGTAGTTAAAGAGTCTTATGAGAAATTTTAGGCCATTTGGATGCAATAAAATTTCATTCCCATAGATAACCTAGTTGTAGCTACTTTAATTTCATTGAACATCATGTCAATGAGGTTGGAAAACACCACAAAGAAGATGGAGGCATCAATGCAAAGGGTTAAAAAGATACATACCTAATTCAATACTTAATTTAATGAATAATAAATGTTTCAAACTTCCAATTTTATCTATGAGGGAATTCTTATTTTAGGTTAGTTTGTGTTTGAGGTAGTTGGTTTAGTTTTTGTGTGTGTTCCATAGGTGCTCATGAAGCACAAGTGTGTGTTTGATTAGTTTCTTGTCTTGTGTGTTGTCTCTTGCTGGTTTTATTGTGTTTTGGTTTGTTTAAAATTTAGGTTCAGTGTCATAGATATGTATAAGTGACTCCATATCCCAATGGATAGGAAAAGGCTACTAGTCTTGGGCATAACACGCATACTACTCCTGGAAATTGCCAAAAATGTTGACTATTTTGACAAGTCAAAATAGGTGAACCCCGCTATAGTCTAAAAATTGTATAGAGGTATATTAGGGTCATATAGGGTGTGTCATGGTGTTATTTGATGTCATTTAATGCGTCATCACCTTGGTCATAGTCATTTCCCTTCCTAAGTCATTTTATGTCAATTAAGGTATATATTAGAGTCATTTATGAGAGTTGTATGGTTTTATAAGAAATAAAGGTGTTTCAAATTTTTTATTAATGTGTATGGGTTGGATAAATTCCAATAATGTCAGTCCCTTTTTGAAACTTGCAAGTACCCTATTGAAATAAGAAGAAAGGTGATATTTTAGGTAGTTTTGGAAGTTGTACAGCCTCTAAAGTAAGGTGGCATGTGTGTGAAGCTTATCCAGTGGATATCAAACTTATATGGACTCATAATGATGTTTTAAATACTTTTTAAGTCTTTAAAATAGTCAAAAACCATTCTACTCTTTCATCACGCTTTTAGACAAGCAAAATTGGTCAGTAGGTTTCTTCTTGGTATGGCCATTAGAAGAGGTTACAAGTCAAATAATTTTGTGGGGTGATATTAAGCTCATTGAAATTAAATTAAATGGTAGGATTTAAAGGATTAATCACTTTTGATTTATGAACTATCCTTTAGAAGTTAACTAGTCTTTTTTGCATGTTGTTTCTCACACCCTATAGGTTTTCTTAATGTATCGGTAGGTCCATATAATATAGCTAATGAAATTGCTTTTACATGGATTATAAATTCTCCTCTCATGTTTACCACATTTGGTTTAATGTTTTAAAGTGTTTTGATAGGACAAACATCTTAGGTTATAGATAAGAGCAGTTTGCCGAGTTACAGGAAGGTTTTCACCACTTTAAAAATTTTCATGCCTTGTTGTTGGTTTCAGAGGATGGTTATAGGTTTTTTTCATGATTATAATGTAATATTTATCCCCTCTTATTTCAATATCACTCTCCAAATCTATCATCCATGGAATTACAATCATAGTGACACATAGTCAATTCCCAACAAGTTTCCAACTGTAGTCATGTTGTTTTGAGGGTGAAAAAATTCATGGGAGATATATTAAGAGTTTAAAGATGTTGAACATCTTATTGAAGCATAAATTATGAATAAAAATTGCTTCAAATACCATATTATAGAATATGACAGTCAATCCTCATGCATGCATAGTCATCCACCATGAATGAGCATCTATAGGTGCCATAAAAAGAGCCAATCACATTGAGACATGGCATTTTATTTTTTTCAAGTTAATTTTTATTGAAAAGTTTCATTTGAATATATTGAATGAGCTAAGACTAGTTATAAGATCCTTCACCATGTGCATTGTTCATGTTTCTACCATCACTGCCTTGTTTGTTACTGTATGTGCATCTGTAGGCTCTCATAGAGACTTGAGATGGATATATAGAGATGTTATAATAGATTTGAGGCCTTCATTAGGCTAGGAGAATATGGATATGCATTGAGAACCAATTATGAAGACATATCATGTGCACATTGCCTACATCCACACTCACTACCTACAAATTGAAATGTCCACCTATATGTGACATTACATAGAAACCTAAGCATGGTCATGGAAGAGTTTGGCATGATTAGAGACTCTAATTAAGTTTATGGAGGTTGTAAAAATGATGAAAACCATATTTAAGGCCATAAATTAATAGGTATTTTCAATAAGTCATTACAAATGAAAAGATCTGAGTTCAGGGATAAAATCCCTAAAAAGCTACAAATAGAACCCTCAAAACTTTTTATGGTCACATGAGAAAAACATATAGAGAACCTAGGTGAGATCTAATGATTCCATGTTGTAGCCTCCATATAAGGGAGTTGCCTTTCAAAAGTATATGGAGGTTAAACAAGCAAGTAAGATGTTAGGAGGTTACAAAGTCAAGCTTTTATTCACTTAAACATTCAATGCTTACTACATAATGTTAAACTTCAAGTGACCTCATTATTTAAAGAAGTAAGGTAGAGACATCTCCCCATGGTAAGTGATATATTCAGCTTAAAGGCATATTAAAAACTCAAGTATCATCAATAGGGAGTAAAGTACAAGTTTTTGACATTCATGATAACTTACAATACCCTCTTTTTGCCTAAATTACACACCTATCGGTTTCAAAGAGAAGTAACATGTTAGAACCTAATTATTAAGTACTAGTTTTAAGATTTAGGTACTATATGAGTACATATCACTCATTTTATGAGGCCATAATATTTTATGATAAACTAGACATGATATTTACTATACATTGATATCTATAGGTGCCCCTTTTTAATCTAAAATGGTCACCTACAACCAACTATAGGGTGACAAGTAGGCTAGTACCACAGTTTAGTTTTATCATGATCTTTGACTATGAAGTAGATCCAATTGAAGTTTAAGAAGACTTGAATAATTTCAAAGGGAGCATATAATGAGACGTAAGACCTAAGCATGCAAAACTCACTTACAAGAAGGTAACTTTTTTATGATAAACTAGACATGATAATTACCATACATTGATATCTATAGGTGCCCCTTTTTAATCTAAAATGGCCACCTACAACCAACTATAGGGTGACAAGTAGGCTAGTAGCACAGTTTAGTTTTATCATGATCTTTGAATATGAAGTAGATACAATTGAAGTTTAAAGAGACATGAATAATTTCAAAGGGAGAATATAATGAGACATAAGACCTAAGCATGCAAAACTCACTCACAATAAGGTACCTTTTTTGAGCAAAGAACATAATGTATAATTGACTAATGTTTAGGCCTATTAAGTGAAAGGTCTACCTTGAGAAATATAGAAGAGATTTGGAAGATGAGAAAATTTTGAGTCTCCTAAGAATAATAATGACCACCTCATGATCCTTAAGATAATGGAAAAGTGGGCCAAATATGTTTTCATGAAAACTACATTAAGCATATAGTCATACACAATCAACTCTTATACTCAGTTAAAGAATAAAGTATATGTTGGAGTTTTTAGAAAGGTTTATATGGTAGTTATGTTTGGAACCACTTTCATCATTGATACAATATACTTTTTATGCCATCATATAGTAGAGATAGGGTATGGAAAGGCTTTAATAATGTAATACATAGTTCATACTTAGCATTCCGCACATAGTCAATGTTTTAAAGGTTTATCTTAGGTTTTGAGGAATTTAGAGATGTTAGGAGTATGATCAAAACCTAAAAATTTACATAGAGGGTCCCCATAACTTTTTTAATCCATTCATACCCTCATTTTTCCTTGTATAATAAGGGAAATTCCCTCTATTCTATCTCAGATAGAGGGTACTCCTAGAATATGCAAGCCTACAAGTTTTGAGAAAAGAGGGTGAGAAGATAAGCTAGGGTTTGATGAAACCTTTCATGGAGGTTTGGAGAGTTTTTATATACATGGGAAAACATAAGGGATAGTGAAAAGGTGATAGAAACCCAACGTGATAGTCCAAACTCATAAGTATGCAGGTATACCTTTAGGTTTAGACTAAGTATATTATCTATTTGAGGGGTCTACTTTCACTTCTAACATCAAAGGAGCATTAAAATGAGTTAAAACATGTTAATTAGGTATTTTAAGGTGTGTTTGAACTATTTGTGTGTAGGTGAAGTCATAGTGAAATCATGTTTTCATCCAAACTAAGTCAAGCTTGTGCAGAATGAAGAAAAGAGCTCGAATAGGCAACTTTGAATGCTTTCACTTGTATGGACACTTAGCATGGGAGATAAAGGAGTTTATAAAACCTGGATAGTGTTTATAAAAATGTTTTAGTGTCATTTTTTTAAGGATTGAATGTCAAGATTATTTGAACATTCCTTAAGGGCCAAAACATCTCCAAACCCTCCAAAACCTTGGTTCTTAACCATATGGAGATTATAAAGTAGGAGAGGCACCCAAATCAGATATTTTTGATATTAAATGACTTTTATATTGTAGAGGACTCATAAGATATCCTTCCCATTAATTTCAATCTCACTCTATTTATACAGATAGGGTATAAAATTGGTTTCTTTAAAAGTTTTATGTGTTTTGCAGGTATGAAAGGTTTTAAAAAGATTAAAATCAATTGAGGGGTATATTGGGACCTAATATAGTATATAATATACATTTCATGATTCAAAAAAACTCATAATTACTTCTACAAGTACATCCACTTCAGCCAATCTAGAGTGATAGTGAATGAACAAGTGAGAAGGTGAAAAATCTAAGTGTGAGACATTTTAATGTCTTCCTAAGGAATATAAGGCCATGAAGGGTCTTGAAATGTGTCATTCACTCCTCTATATAGACTAGTTTATAAAACTGAAGATAAATTTGGTGCCAAGTGTGAAGGGTGAGTGAAAGAGGAGCTATTTAGACTACATGTAGTGATAAGTCATTTATAAAAGAATATTAGTGATTAAGGATGAAACCAATGCATTTTTGGGCTTGTATATAACCATTCTCTCTAATTTAAATCATCACATCTATCCTTAATTTGATGTGGACATTCCAAGAAGGTGAAATGCTTTTTTCTAAGCAAGTAAGAGAGGAGTTATACACCACATTTTAGGAGTTTCATTACTTTAAGGGACATTTTTACTATGAGACCTTGCATGGTATATCTCATACTTAATTATCCTAAAGGTTTAATTCCTTTTATCAGTATGAAATATGTCCTAGTGACTTTTGGACTTCATTTTCTTCTCCTCTCTCTCTAATTCTATAGGTAGTGGCCACTTTGGCTCTTTTAGACTAATACCACACCATGTATGGTGGAGCCTTATAGGTTTTTAAAATTTAATTTTCACTAAAATAATAAATTTAATCTATTTTGAGTTCATATCTCATCTTGTCAAAGTGTGTGAAGAGATATATAGTGAATAGTTAAGAGATATCTATCTATCTTTGCTTTCTCTCAATCCTTCCATGTTTGATGCAAGTGACTTCACTCTATCAGGTCATATGAAGTGTTATTAAGTATAAGGATCTATTTTCAAAGTGTAAAATGAGCCTTAGTATCTACAACTGATATATGGTTTCACTTACCTTAGATAGTCTTCATGCACATCACCTTCATATTGAAATACTAATGCTAGAGCATTCCAAGACTTTTAAACTAGTGTTATAGGCCTTATCTCTTAGTGAAATAATTATGATAGTCTTGTGGAAATACTATGGTGTATCACCCCCTTATATTAGTTTCTTTTCATGTAAACTTCTATCCCTTTTCCCACAAGCATTCAATTAGTTTAGGAGATAAGCACTTCAAGGCATATTCAAGTAGCTAGCACTTAAAACTAGAGGTCTAATTCTATTATAGGTACATCCACATACCTATAAGTATTCCCTTGTTTCCTAAATATGGAGGAGGCTTGAACACCCTCCTCTAGGGTACAAGATTTGGTGACAATAGTAAGAAATATGCCAACATGGATAAAAATGTATCGATGATGTCGATACAACTTGGAAAAGTCATAACAAAGATAATGTAGGCTGATACAGTAGGGAAAATGTAAGAACACTATATAATTGTATTCGTAGGGCCAATACATTAAGAAAAATATACATAAACATGAAGAAGAGGAAAATATGAGGAATAAAAAAACTAAGGCTATCTTGAGTAGATAACATGGTAATGAATATAATAAAAATTAATAGTTGAATATGGGGAAATATATTACAAATTAACATGATATAATCAACACCAATTCTAGTGCATTGCTTAAGATGTGCACAAAAGGAGATTGATGGACTGATGAAATCTATAAGAGAAATTGTTAGTAAACATGTGCACCACACAAAACACATCACATTTCAAAATAGTGTAATGTGAGATGATGCTTTGGGAAAGCATTTAACAACATGAAATTTAAAAACATGTCTTGCAATACATGATGATAAATGAAATAGATAACTAAAATTAACATGTACATACTTAGATTTATCTTTACACTTAAATAGATGCATGACAATACTTTAGTATTGATCATGGTAGGAACATGAATTGTATATGGTAACCCTAATGATACAAGTCTTAAAATGAATAAAATCAATGTGTGTGGATGGAGATGTGCCTAAAAATGGAAACATGTGAAAATCTCATAAAAGATGCTAAAAAGAAGAAAAATCTATATATCAATAATGGTAATAGATATATTAGGTACATAAGACCTAAATAAATAAAAAGAGGAAAAATTGGTCATAAATCTATGAGGTAAAGGATAGATTAGGTTTGGAAAACCAAGGGGAAAATTATGTTAAAGAATAAAAGTAAGCATAAATTGTAAGAATGGGACCACATAGTCGTAAAAGGAGGGCTACATTAGGTTCAGTTGACCAAAAAATGGAGAATAAAATATTAAGGTCCTAAACCTAACCAAGATAAATCTTGGAAAAATAAGGCAATAACCAAGAGAACATCTTGCAACAACTCAAAGGTATAACTTCTATTAAAAAATGCCAAGTTTAAAGGGAAACCTTTAAACACTAGTACCTATCACAATTCTAACATATCTAAATGAGATGGAGAATAAGAGATACAAAAGATTTAAAAAAAAAAAAAAAAAGTTTATCCATCAAGAGTCAGGTGTCACTAAGGTGAAAACACATTCTTTACTGAAAACAAGACATTCTAATCAATCTGGCAAGGTTAAGAGTTTTCAACATCAATGACCTAGTAAAATTGAACTAATAAGAGTAGAGACTGGGATAATTAGTTAAGTATAAAGAACATCCCATGAAGGATATATGCATAAAACTAAAAGGATCATACCTTCTCATGATGCGTTCTATATTTTTGGAGATCTCAACAAAGCCATCAATTGACTATGAGTATTAGGTACTTATGTGAGAAAGTGGGTGGTACTAATAGTATATTTGTAAATACTTCCACCATAATTTATAGGATACTTCACTCTAATGGACATTTTTTCTATAATGAGGCTAACTATGGAGTTTAAACTTCAACTATGATAGTGGGCGTGCTAGTGATATGATCACATCTTTTGGTGTGATTTTAAATTTTGAGAGATATTTTTTATTTTGAGATTGCATTTTTATATTTATTTTTAATTTGATATCTTGGATTCTATTTTTTTTATTCCTATATTTTCCTCATCTATATATATTTAAAACATCAATAATGGGTGCTTAATATGACTAACACATGTGAGCTTAAACCTAACCACTAAAAAAGAGAAACTAGAGACCAAGAAGTTTAGATAATCTTAGACTTGCAACTTAGAAAATTGTGAAATATTTAAAACGACCTTGGTGTTCCCAAAAGTGAGGTGGAAATAGGGAAAATATAGATGAACATGAGAAATATAGCGGTTTCCCAATTGAAAAAAGGTATAAGTAGATGATGATACAATGACATGCATATTTGAGACTTTCATCATAAGAAAGCTTAAAATATGAATGATAAACATGTAGATAGACTATAATATTTTTCTACAAGAGAATATATCTAACTCTAAGCAACAAAACATTACTCTTGATTATTGCCTTATTTTTTTAAGAAAATATCCTACTATAGATCGGAGTGGGAGGATAATATAGAGGTAGTAAATAAAGATGGATGATTGTGAGGATGACCTAGATGTATTCCTCAAGGTCTTACCTTAAAATTCATGAATTTAAAGACAATAGGCAAAAAAATATGAGAGAGGTCCATGAGGAAAAAAAAAGTAGGGATAAAGGCACAAGGCATGAAAATTAGTAATAATAGATATAATCTAAGAGGTACAAAATAATGTAGTATGAGAAGAGCCCAAAGTGTAATTTAATAGTAAATAAAGAGGTAAGAGGTACAAAAATAAGAAGTGATCCTAGAGGTGAAGATGTAGTGATAAGGTGTAAACACCAAGGGTGTGAAAATTAGGAAGGATCCATGAGGTGAAACAAAAAGATAGGGAAGAATTGAAAGTGAGGAGCTTGAAGGTGAAATCATAAAGAGCAGGGATTTATTAAAAGGGTCTAGTTATATTCCCCAAGGTGTTACAATACAACTCAAAATTCAAAAGCTAAGAGGTATAAAAATAAAGGAAACCCAAAGGTGTAAACAAAGAGTTGATATGAAATAAAAACAAAAGGTAAAGGGTAATGAAGAGGGAGCTCAAGGGTGATGCTAATGATAATAAACTTGGAGGTGAAAATAAAGAAAGCTAAACTACAACACAAGAAGGGTTAGTAAAACCTACAAATAATGTTATCATAAAATATAAACTAACTATATACAAGATTGAGATATCTATAACAAATGAAAAACATCTATAAAATGAAAACTATAAATACAATATGTCAAGCATAATACTTTTTCAAAATTTGAGCATTGTTTGGTTCTTTAAAAATTTATATTTTGTTAGTTTACAATCAATGAGTGATAGGTCCAAGGATGTCTTTGATGATACAAGAAACCTACCACTTTTAGGTGTATTTACCCTATTTCTCATGGATTTAATCCAATTTTAACATTAAATCTTAGACATCAGATTTTATATCTTTGAATTTCTTATTATATTTCTTAACTATGCAATTTTTGTATTGTCGATTGTACTAAAGAGCACTCATGCGTATCTCATCAAGGAGGTCTAAAGCATGAATGTGTACTTCATGTATCTATTCATTGGGGATAATAACATGAAGATAAATTAACAATTAAGGTAACTCCACTTCTAGTGGTATGATAACTTCATATCCATAGACTAGAGAGAATAAAGTTGCCCTAGTGGTAATGTGAATGCTAATACGATAAGCCCAAAACATGAGATAGAACTTGAGTTTATAGTTGGTTAAATAATTTATAATAGTATTTTTAAATATATTATTAAGGATATTATTGGTTTATTCTACTTGACCATTACATTGAGGATGATAAGCAGTGGAAATGCTTTGTGTAATCTTGAATTTTGAGCAAAGTTGTTTCATATCCTTATTTGTGAAAATCTAACCATTGTTACATATGATGGTATGGATAATTAAAAAGTGAAAAATGATTTAGTTGAGGGTAAACTTGAATATTTTAATTCTAGTAGTTTTATTAAGGGCATAACTTCTACCCACTTGGTAAAGTAATTGATGGGGTAGAGGGGTGATAATGAAAACATATCCATCTTGTGATCTTGGTAGATTTTCAGTGAGATATAATCCTCACATAGAGAATTACTAAGAATAATGAATAATTTCATCATGTCACTGAAAAAGATTAAATTTATTGGAAAATATGATGGTGTATATTTATATTATTTGATAATAATAACCCATGCATAAACATTTTCAAGTTGTAGTGTGTTTACTACAATGATTATTGTAAATAACCCTATGTGCTTGTTCAAGAAAAGACAAGACCTCATCTTCAATAATACATCAAAGTAGGGTGCCTTCAAAGTTATGATATTAAATGACATTATTATTTAGGAAATACTTGAAGGCTTACTTTAAAATTCTAGTCTTTTCTTGAGAGTGATCCTTAGGAGGGTAAGTTTGATTTTATAAAAATTGGATGATGTCCTTATACCAAGGGATCTATCAAGTGGTGATGCCCTTGATGTGGAAAATAAGGGAATCATATTTATGTGTGAGGATACATGGGTATTTATACACATGAAGAATAAATTGGTTATAATGGAAAGAATTATGTAGGTGAAAATAGTAGGTTTAAGAGGCAAGGGTCTTTTAGGGTTTTCTTAATGGTAAACAATACAAATTATTTAGTAAGGTTTCTAGAAAATTCATGATATGCTTTAAGGTTTTCAATTTTGCATTAGTAAGTGCCAGTGACTTGGAATAATTAGATTTTGGGAATAAATTAAAACATATAAGTAAGAGATGTCTAAATTAATGGCTGTCTACATGCCAAAAATTAGAGATTTGTATTTAATCATGTTGTTGGTAACATAAATTTTTATTCAAAAAGGTTGAGTGTTGATCTTTCCAAAAGGATTAGAGATGAAAAATCATACCCTGACTCCTTGCAAACACTTAAATTTGTCAAAATTAAGTGTCTAAATATCCTTATGTAATTCAATTGTGCATTTGGGTTGTTATTCTTGTTCAATTTTCTAAGTGATTTTAAGTTTATAGACTTGAATTTTAGGTTCTTTGAGGGTCTAGGCCTTGAGGTATGTTGTAAAATTAGTCTTTAAAGGTCATGGCTTAATTAATATCTTTGATGAAGAGGACATGTTAATTAGAAATGGTATCTTGAATATCCATTTGGGTAGGAATATGCGAAGTGGTTTGTTGATCATAAATCACTTTCCCCTTGATTGATTTTGGAGTAGTGATCTTGAGATTAAATTTCATTAAAAGAGTCATCCAATTGCCAATTATATTTCTTGGAAAGAAGGCCTTGGATAATAAATGATGGATGAGATTCAAATGGAAAATGAGATACATTTTTTTGGTAAAACATGTAGTGTTGAGTATTTTTGGAAAGAGATATATAGTGAGACAATCATGTTCAATATTAGTGTATCAGGTCTCACAATCAATCAATGCATGAATAATGTAATAGATGCCATATTTTTTTGGAGTCATCTTGTTATGCCACCATTACCCCAACTGAGATATGGAAGAAATATGTATATAATATAAGAGGGTGATCATTGGATGAGGGTCATAGTTTATAGGGTTTATGTAAATATTTTTTCATATTATCAAATGATTTTTAACAAGCATCAATCCATTTAAAAGTGAAACATTTCCTTAGGAGAAAATTTATCAAATGATTTTGATAATCCAATTCAAGGATGAATCTTCAGATTCCCCTAAGCTTCCCAAGGAAAGTGAAAATGTGAGAAAAGGATGATAGTTTAGTAATTTCCATGAATGATCTGATCTTAGAAGGATTTATGTCAATTACTCATTTTCAGACTAAAACTCTTAAATACTTTTAGATCTGATATCGAAGTTGTTATTTTTGGGGGTTGAGTTTGACATTGTATTTAATCATACACTCAAAGATGATGGATAGGTCATGAATACAATGTTTTTTATGCTTGGATTTTGTGAGGATATTTCCCACATGGGTTTGAAATATATTATGGATAAGATCATATATTTTTTTTGTTATGCAACATTGGTGTTTATAAGGCTAAAGGGCGTATTAACAAAGCAATATGTGCCAAAATTTATAGTAAAAGTAATCATATGTTGATGTTGAGAGTGATGTGTATCTAATTATACCTTGAAAATATTCCATGTAGGATATAACTTCATATCTCATTGTAGAATACAAAATTGCATAAATATAAGGTAAAGGGATTTTATCCTTAGGACATGCTAAGTTTAGATCACCAAAATAAATAAATGTACAAATGACAATTCATCAGAGAGTTATTAGTGATGCCATAGAACTATCCAAGTGAGTGGATGAAGTTCCTTGATAGTCTAAGTGATAATGACAAAGTGTGCAATGTGCTTGTCCTAGTATGCTTGAAGAGTCTTGGTTGATCTTCAGTTTTGACATAGTTTAGATGTTTATGGATGAGTATGATATATTGAGATTTTGAAAGAGGTTATATCAGAGGTTAATAATTATTTGAGTGCTTGTGTTCATGAGTGTATTTCATTTAGTTTATCATTGTTTTTATCTAGAAATTTTGGGTCTAGTTGCAAAAAATCTGAGTAGGCAGTCTGATGACATCACCATTACCACTTGTGGATGAGTCAGGGGGAGTTGGTCATATGGTTATGATAAAATTTGTGCCTAGTTTATATGAAATAATTTTTAAGTCATAAAATGAAGCACAACATAAGATATACAAGTGAAAAGTTGGACTCCTAGGTAGTTTGACAATGTTTTCCCATACTTAGCCAAATTTGCAATGTGGCAAGAAAAGCTGGGTAGAAATTTTAATGTAGTCATATTTCACATATGTGGTAGTTTCAAGAGAAGTTGATAATATGGGTTTGTTAAATTTTATACCTATTTTATATGTGATAAATTTTATGTCATGGGATGAAGTGATTCAAAATATTTGCATGTGCAAAGTTTTCCTTCCAAGTAATTCTAGGCATAGTTAGCTTTATGGTTGAAAACTCTAAGTGAGTAGATTAATGGCCTTATAGATCATACATAAAAATATTTCAAGAGTTTATTAATACATAGTTGGATTCTTATTTAAAAGGATAACATATGTTCCAAATTTTAGAACATGCGTGTGAGTGTGGTAAAAGATATGACTATGCAAAGTTGGCCTTCCAAGAAGATAGCAATGGTCCCCATACTTAGTCTATTATGCTTGATGTTAAAGATCTAGAAAAAATGGAGATCTAATGGATCAAGGGGGATCATAAAATGATGATATATGATACATGTTGAGTCAAATGAGTCAAAGTGTTTATTAGTTAACAAATTTAAAGATTGAGCTCCTTACAAAAGGATCAATGGAGTGTGTTTGTTCCAAGGTGTCAGGAACTAGCGAGATGAGGACAAGTGTTTGAAGTTTAGCATTGATCATAGGTAAAGATCAGGATCCTTCTAAGATCCAATAATGAGAGAAATTTTGTACATATATAGATCAATGGTGTGTATTGAGTTAGATGATTTTAATGTGTCCAATGTTTAACACAAATAAAGACCAAGCTATGTACAAGAAATCGATGATGTGTATGTGGTCAAGATTGTAATATTGAATGAGATGAGGTCAATTGTTCAAATTTTAACATGTTGGTAGTGGTGAAATATGAGTTAAATTTTGAATAATATTGATGGTGAATTTTTAATATAAGATGTAATGGCATGATATGCATTTTAAGTGATCGAAGTTTAACTATGACTGTTTGAATTCAAATATTTAAATTTAATAAAGGAAAGACCAGTGTCTGGGTTTTGGGCCATATATTTTGATACAGAAAGAATTTTCTCATAGTGTAAAAATAAAATTTGTAGAGGACTCCAATACACATATATAAATATATATTTTAAGGTATAAAAGTGTGTAAAGTCAAAGTTATGAAGGTTAAAAGTTGACTATGTTTTCATGTTTTCTCTACAAGTAACTTGAGAAGGGTTTTGAGCTATGCTTGTTAGTATCTCAATGTTTAAAGGTGAATTATATATTTAAGTATGTTTTAGACTCTATAAGGACAATTTTTGTGCATTATTAATGTTTTAAAAATTATATATAATATGAACAAAGGGTTAGAAGTCGACTATGTTTTTGTTCATAATGACTGTGTGTACAGAGAGGTGTTTGATTTAATTAAGGGTTAGAAGAAGAGTGATATGATGGATGTTGGAACTTAAATGGGACATATAGATCATGTGGCATGGGTACATGTGTTGGAAAGTATTATTGTGGTCCTATTTTACTCAGAGAAGTGTCAAAGAGGTGAATGAGTCATCATAGGACCTAAAAGGTGACTTAGGCTTATTTGAAAGAGAGTTGTGCTTATGTGTGACCCATGTAAGATGTATTAAGGGTAAAGGCATGTGTTTTGGATAAAAATATATAGTTTAGGACATGATAATTTATGAAGGGTCTATAAATAGTGAAATTAAAGATGATGATTTTTAGACTTGCATTTGGAATTTGCATTGATATGATAGTGTTGTGGAGTGAAGAAAAGGGTGGGTGCCCAGTGGATGAGTTGAAGAGAATATCAAATTAAGGACTATGTGTATGACCTATGGATAAAAATATATAGTTTAGGACATGATAATTTATGAAGGGTCTATAAATAGTGAAATTAAAGATGATGAGTTTTAGACTTGCATTTGGAATTTGCATTGATATGATAGTGTTGTGGAGTGAAGAAAAGGGTGGGTGCCCAGTGGATGAGTTGAAGAGAATATCAAATTAAGGACTATGTGTATGACCTATGGGTCATGTTTATGATGTTATAAAAGTGATATTTTAGGTTGAGGATGACTAAAGAGGTCTACGGTGATCCAAAAGGATGTTTTGGATACTTTTATTATCTAGAGTTGAAGAGAACTGATATACTTTATATCTCCATTAGATTTATAGGAAATCAGTGTTTAGGAGATGTTGTGTTCATAGGTGTTATTTTAGATACTCAAAATTTAGGGGGTTATATCCTCCTTTGAAGATGAATCTTGTAAAAGTTTAGTTGTTGTGGTTGTTCAACTGGATAGGTGTTATAACACCTTATGGGATTGTAGTCTCACTAAATAAGGGATGGTAGTTCCTTGATCAATTATAGATGGTATAAATTAGTTTTTAATATTATAGGACAATATTAAAATTATAGGTTTTAGTAGGTTTTCTCCCCCAATAGGGTTTCCCACATATTTTATGTGTTATGTGCTTGATCTTACATTATTTCTCTTATTCATTGCTATGAATGATGTGTATGCTTCATTAATGCTTGTGATAATTGATTAAGAGTTTGAAAGGATTCAAATTATAGTTAGAATATATAGACTCATTTATTCACCCAACCTCTTAATGATTATACCTCTAATACCATTTTGACTTTATTATAAATGAGAACTATGTTAAAAACCCATTTAGAGTAATTTACAAGTTTAATGAACTTAACATGGTGATTTATTTGTGATGAAGCTTAGAGAAATTTGGAGTGAATTTTAATTAATTTTTGAGAATGTATGCTACATTAGGATAGGTGATGATGATGTTATTAATAATGATTATATAATAAATTCCATGCATGTTTTTATATGACCAAGACAAATATTTCTTATAGTTTTCAGAAACTATGCTCATTTTATCAATCTCTTTAGGATAAATAAGATAAGAGATAAGGACAAGATGAGGATCATTAGGTGTTCCTAATTTAACTTCATTATTAGGTTTAAATAACATGGTGTTACCATATTAGAAGTGATATGGTAAAAGAGGTAAGGTAGAGATAGGACCTTTGGGATTGTCACTATTTTGAAGTTGAGAAAATAAGAAGTATGATTGAAATGTCCAAGTCTAAGATATTGTTGAGGAAGTTGAGGTTTCCTTAGATGAAGAAGTTCTAAAATAAATTCATCACTAGGTAAAATGGGTAAAGGTCCATAATATTCAATATCAACTTCAAGATAAAAATTTTATTACCTTTTCTATCATTATCTGTGTGAATTTGTCTCAATAATAGCTTTGGCATCTCAAATAAGGTTTGGATCTACATGAGGTGTTTTTGAATTTTACTAATTATATCAATTATGTTGATATCTTTATGATTTTTATGGGTTTGATTATATCAGCCTGACTGATATTGCTAGTTTTCTCTAATATTTTTGAATGATATCATGGTCAATGAAGTTATATTGTTCTAAATTGTATTCACTCAGTCGATATTGTCAAATTTTGACAAATTTGTCTACAATGTATTATGGTTGATGTAATTATATTGTATTGTGGTTTTATAAACTATATGGGTCCAAATAATATAGTTGGAAGTGTCATATATCTCAACTGGGTACTATCAAATGCAATTATATTTGGATTTATTTTTGTGCACTATATTGGCCCAATTGATATAGTCAAAATTTTGTGAATTTTTAGAAATAATTTCTTAAATTCATCATTACTAGTTCTAACCATAAATGGTCATGAATTGGCTATCCCTAGTCAAGAAACTAAGACAAATGATGTGGAAGGACTTATTAAAACTATTGTAAACAAATTGATGGCAATATAAAGGTAAAAAATCAATTTCATAAGCCTTACCAAGCTCAATATCAATCTCATCATCCATATTAATCAAATAGGCCACCCTTTCAAGGAAATGCTCAAGGAAAAGGTCTTATTACTAATACTAAACCATATACAAGTTTTAATCCAAATGCAACCTCTATTTCAAGAACATTGATACCCATTAAAAATGATCTAATGCAAGAGAAACAGTAACATCATCAATAGAATAAATCTCATGAACAATCTACCAATCAAGATGGAACATTGAATTAAACTTGTATGGCACAAGAAAGAAATTTTCCTTCCATGAAAGAAGAAGTTTCTAATCAGGTTATTTATATTGAAAATCAAAGTCAATCAAGTTATACATTCTTAACTTCTAAGAAGAGGATTGTTGTGCCATAAATTAGGTGGGCAACTCAATTAGAGGGGTGGATAGTTCAGTTGCAGCCAACACTAGGTCTAAAAAAAGAGTTGTTGAAGAGATACAAGAGAGCATAAAAGGTTCAAATGCATTTCCATCCATGGCTCAAGTGGTAAGATATCCTAATGTACCTATCAAGGGTCAAGAATCTCAAATAAATAAAAATGACAACAAAACTTTTGTACACCAAAACAAGCAAGCCCAAGGTGATACTATGACTGCTAGAGGACAACTAGGGATTGGCGCTTCTTATCTTAAAATAATATTGTTGTAAATGCAAACACATATAATATTAGTGAGCCACAAAAAGGTAAAATTAACAAGCCTCCTCTATTCTATGCTTCAATGATCATTGGTGATTGTTTGGTGCATAATTGTATGATAGATAATGGGGCTAGTAGCTTAGTCATGAAAAATAAAATTGTGGACAAACTAGGCCTCAAGTATGAACCTCATGCTAGATGTGTGTTATAACTAGATGCATGAGCCATTAAGATAGTCAGTGTTGTCGAGGGTTTGAATCTAACTCTTCATTCTTGTTATAATTATCTATTGCTCAAGATGTAGTTGTAGTTTATCTACCACCATACTTTGCCCTTTGCTTGTCAAGGGACTTCATGGTAAAGATAGGTGGTTACTTATCATCAGATTTATCTTACATGTATTTTAAGACAAGATATGGCACTAAAGTTAATATAATATCAAAATATATCTCAAAGTTTCATATTGAGCCATACAAAGCAAACTTTACTAATTTTAATTGTGTGATTTTTGAAGAACAAGATCAACCTAAGGATCAAGAACCAATTGTTCCTCTTAAAGATATTTTAGACCTCTTCCTTGATGATTGGTGGGTAGAAAATCATGAGTTTGATCCGTATAGAGGGATTTAAGAGGAAGATATTGGAGTCTATTATTTACATGAATAAGTTATATCCATACCTTCTATTTATAAGCCTAATGATGATGGTGATGATTAGTGGAAGTTATTTTTTGATGGATAAAGAAGCAATAATGGAGTAGGTGATGAAATGATGCTTGTTTCTCCATAAAATTAAAGGTAATACTTATCCATTATATTTAAATTTATTTGTTCTTACAATGCACTAGAGTATGAAGCTCTCATTCATTGGCTTCAATGTGTAAGGAAGAAAGGAATCAAACAAGTACAAGCCATTGGAGATAGTGAACTAGTTGTACACAAAGTAATAGGTATGAGTGCATATAAGAAAACTTTGTTGAAGTATTATAAGAATAGAGTGTGGGATTTTATTGAATAATTTGAAGCTTTTGACATCAAATCAGTCTTAAGGGATGAGAATAAACATGCTAATAGGTTAGCATTAGTTAGAGCACAATTTGACTTTCCCAATGATGTCAAGAATCTAATTTTTCAGTCACACATCATGGTAGTTGTAATGCCTTACATACCAGATAATGATGTAAATTGGAAAGTGTTTGAAAGTGAAAAACAAATAGAATGTTTCCTACAACATGATGCTAAGTTCTCTTGAAAAATTTAAGCCAAGTTACAACATCAATATGGGGAACAAATTATACAAATAAGGTCTAACAAGCTTCCTATAATATTGGTTACTCTTGAAAGTATATTCAATGAAAGTGATAAAATGATAAGAGATAAAGTAAGCATATCCAACAAATAATAAAACCATCAGAGGGTGGATATATTCAAGGACAAATTACTCAATGTTGAGAAGGTATGCACATAAGAAGAAAAGGCAGAATTTAATGAAATATGTAGAGAGTTTGTAGATATCTTTGCTTGGGAGTATAGTGACCTCAAGGGGTTTAATCCATCATTATATCAAAATACCATATAAATTTATCCCAATTATAAGAATATAAGGTAAAGGAAATGATCAATCAATCCTAAGGTGGAGGTGTTCATGAGAAAGGAACTCACCAAGTTGATAGAGTCAAAGATCATCTTTCCTATCAAACACTCTTCATGGGTTGCCAATCTTGTTCTTATGAGAAATAAAAGTGGTGAAATCAGGTTATATGTGTACTTTAGATACTTGAATAGGGTCTCATTGAAATAACACTATATTCTACCTTAAATGGATAAAATACTTCTAGTAACAGGTTCCCAACATTTCTCACTATTGGATAGGTATTCAGGGTATAACCAAGTTTTGGTCAAAGAAGAAGATCGATATAAGATATATTTCACTACAAAATGGGGCACATATTCCTACAAGATAATGAAATTTAGTCTATCTAATGTAGGTTATACATTCCAAATATCCATGGATATGGCTTTCCAAGGCTTGGTCAATGAGATGGTATTGATATACCTTGATGACATAACAGTTTTCTCTAAGAATTCTACTAACCACTTGAAGCATCTAAGGCTAATATTTTAAATGCGTATACAATATGGATTTTTTATAAATATAAATAAGTTTACCTTTACTTTTCATGAAAGTAAGTTACTTGGACACATTATTTCTAAAGATGAACTTGTTATTAATCTGGATAGGGTTGAGGTCATTCTAGCTTTATCACTAACCAAGTAGAAGAAGGCTTTGAAAATTTTCCTTGGAAAGATTAGATTTTTTTATAATTTTCATACCTATATTTTACACTCTTGTGAAGCCTATAACAGCCATATTAAATAAAAATCAATCATTTCAATGGACCAAAGAAGGAAATACTAGTTTTGAGGCCATCAAGCAAGCTATTTCTCAAGCACCCACACTAATCAATCCTAATTTATCTAAAGATTTAATATTTTATGATTTTTATAATACTAAAAACATTTATACTATGTTTATGCAATAAAATAATGAAGGACTTGAACAGCCTATATCATTTTTAGACACAGAGTAGAAAACTATGAAGAAAGGTATACATGTGTTGAGAAGCAAGTGTTGGATATGATAATAAGTCTTAATAAATTTATAAATATGGTGTCTAATAATAAAATTAATGTGATGGTAACCCATCCAAGCATAAGAGACTTATTCTTGAATAAGGAATTGAATGAGAAAATCGCTGGGTGGATAACTAAACTGATAGAATATGATATTGAGATTAAGGCCACTAAACTTGTAAGATGAAGAAGGCCATGTGATCACCTAAAATCAGACATAAAAGAAGAATAATATATGGTTTTTTAATTTCAAAAATTCCCTAGTATAGATGCTAATTCATCTCCTTTAAGTTGGACACAATAAATGGTGAGATTCCTTCAAACAAGTGAGTCTTATGAGTTAAGATTAAGCAAGAAGGAGATACTTTAGATTGTAAGAAATACCTTATGTCCTTATGGATGGGGTGTTTTTTAGGAAATATCTCAATGTTATTATACTTATATGTGTATAAATAGATTAGGTTGATAAACTCTTAGAACAATTCCATGATGGACCAATAAGAGGTCATTTTGCACCTAGAACTAAACTAAAAAAATAATGAGGGATGGTTATTATTGGCCTAATATATTAAAAGATTCATATTATTGGGTTATAAAGTTTCAATTGTGTGTAATATTTGTAGGTAAACAAAGACTTTCATCCCTTCCTCTTCACCCAATTCAAGTTGAACAACCATTCATGTAGTGGGGGCTTGATTTCATTGGAATGATCAATCTTCCATTTAGCGCTGATCACAAATGGTTCTTACAACTATAGAATATTTAAAAAGGTGGGTAGAGGTAGTATAACTCAGGAAAGATAATGAAACTTTAGTTATTTAATTCTATGAGATCATAGTAACAATGTTTGGGGTGCTTACAACCATAATTTATGATAATACTATGGCTTTTATTGGAATAAGAATAATGGAATTTGATCTACAATATGTCATCTACTTGATTACTTATTTTAATTATTACCCATAAGATATTGGGATAGATAAGTCCACTACTAATAAATTTATCATAATTATAAAGATAACTATAGAGAACAATCAAAGGATTTGACATACTAAACTGAAGACAACCCTATGGGTTGATAGAATCACTCCCAATGTTGATATTGGTAACTCTCCTTATATAATTATCTATGAGAGAGAAGTTAAGTTACTTGTTTCACTTGAGTTACCAGATCTTGAGTTGGTACATCAGCTTGAGAGGATGGAGAATGATCCTATGGAGATAATATGGGCAGAACTAATGGCCTTAGAGGAAGTAAAGAATCATGATATGCACACCATTGAATGTCACCAAGTACAAGTGAAGAGAAACTTTGAAAAGAGAGATATCTAAAGAACATACCAAGAAGGGGGTATTGCCTTGAAATGGGATGCTAATAGAGGTAATCCTAGTAAGCATACCAAGTTTGATGCATTTTGGAATGGACTTTATGTCATCATTACTTTCAAAGAGTACAATGCCTTTCAACTAACAAGACTAAATGGATAAGAATTGAGTATCCCAGTTAATGGGATACACTCTAAGCCATGTTATTGAGGTAAATTTTATCTTTTTTGTACATATTAGGGTAGGTTTTAAGTTCCTTATGTGATTTACAAGTGTTTGTCTTGTTTTTTGTGTGTTGTTCTTTCTTCCAAGTGTCTTATGACACATGTTTGGAGTGGTGTTTTGATTAGTGTTTGTTTGATTTAAGTTTATTACAAGGTAAGAATCAATTTATAATTTTAGAGTGACCCTATTTACCAATGAGAAGATAATGCCACTGATCCATTAGCATTACAAGCATACTACCCCTATGAATTATCAATTTGTTGACCAAATTTTGACCCTAAGTCAAAATTGGTCAACCACTCTAAGTTTAAACTTTCATAGGGTTTTAAAAATTTTTATGTGGTCTTGTAATGGTCTTAAATAGTCCTAAATATTCTCCATGTCATCTTATTTGTCCTTGTTAGCCTTGTCTAAAGTTTGATCTTAAGTGTACTTATCTATTGTTAGGGGTCATTTATGAGGTATTGGTGTGGTGAAGTGTGGTAAAATTTTTGACATGGTTTAGAGTCATTATAAATGGGTATTAATGTGTATTTAAGGTCAAAATATCATGTATTAATCATTTATCATGTTCTTATGTGGTAAAATGACATTTTGGTCACCTTTTTGCTTATGTGGAGGAGTTGAACGTACTATCTTCAAATTTAAACATTTAAAGAAGGTTCCTAAATGTATTTGATGTTAGAGAATGTTCAAGGATGGTCAAATACTAAAAAACTTACAGGTTCAACACCTAAAATGAATAAAATGTCACTTTACAAGTATTTTTGGGCACTTGAATGGCCTTAGAAGATCACTTTTCAATTAAAAATGGTTTCAAAGTTTCCCTTGGGCTTCCTCAGATTAGTTTTAGGCTTTGGATCAATTTTCAAGTTGAATAGGTAGTTTAGACGTTCTCTCTCCTCCATTACTACCTTTACAAACTTAGAAAGATAAAATTCAAGTGGATGGTATCGTTAGAAGAGAGAGATAGTTCGGAGCTAAAAATTTGGGTATCTTTAGGGGTCATAATAAGATTAAAATTAGTGTTATTAGTTTATATATTCATAGCCTCTCTTTTATGAACAATCGTTAAGAGTGACAATAGGTCACTATGCCTTGTCCGTCCAAAGAGGGTCTAATTTTGATTCCATTTATCCACTTTATTATTATATGGATAAGAATGGTTTTGAGGTATGTTTATAGAGGTAAAATATATCATTTATATGGTAGTTTCATCATCTAATTAATCTTTATTAAGTCTATTTAATAAGATAAAAAGTGTCTCAATGTATAAGGTGTTTTAGTCACTCCTACTGCAAGTTTTGGCTATCTAAGATGTCTATCAATTTCAAAGGTTTCCATTACGCCATCACTCTTGAAAAAAGTTGCTCACTCTTCCATATTTTCATTTGTTATCTCTTGATAAGTATATATCTGCAAATAATCCTTCAAAAAACATCATGTCTTACTCTTTGAAAATCTTGGTCTATACACAAATGGCTCTCTATAGGTTTGAAAATCAATGTAGGGTCTAAATGGTAATGATAATTGATTTTTATTCATGAGAGATCACTTTGAATGCTAGAGGTGAAATAAAGTGAGTGTAAGTCCAAATTTTTACTCTCAAATAAAATTCATAAGTGTTTCAATCACTCATAGGTCTACAAACTTGTGAGTGAACATTCATAAGTCTATATTTATTTTTAAGATGTATAGACAATGGGGAGATGCACCACAAAATCATATGATTTCATTTCACCCTCACTTATATCACCAAAACAATGGTGAAGAAACCTAACCTTTACACATATAACTTATACATAATTTGATTGTACATACAATCCATACATGTGATTCTAATTTTGAAATGATGTAATGATTGGTCAGATGGTGTAGTCTTGTTGAAAGGTGATAAGGATTTGAAATTATTTGTTACAACCTTTAAAATTCAACATTCAAGAAGTTGACTCCCTCAGCAACATGTGAAAGCAAATAGAGACCTATAGGCCCTAAACCTATAGGTCTACACTTTGGACCAAAATTAACAATCATATCAAGAAGAGAAAATAGGAAAAATGATTGAAATGTAAGCATAGGAAAGTCACAAGCATGGAAACACTTAAACCATTTTCAATTTCATAAATGGTCAAAAGTACTGAGTTCACAAGCCTAACATGCCTATATAGGTCTATGTATGAAATTTAAAGAGCAAGGGTCTTAGAATATCATGAAATAACTAAAGAACCTTGTGAAGAGATGAGAAATAACTATCAATGATTTTGGATACTATATAATTGACATGATATATTTAAATATTAGTGTCCAAGTTGTAATGCTCAAACCCTTTTCAAATTGACACCTACAACCACTTTGAGAAGGCAATCTTGAGTACGATATATTGTGAAGTCATAATGAATTGAGATTGCTAAAGAAGGGTATTAGACTCTCAAAAATGAGACAAATTCTTTGAGGTGTCAAATAATGGAAATGGAATTCCTAAAAACCCTTGAATGCACTCATGACACCCTAATGGATACCTACATGCTTTAACTAAGAACAAGCTAGTTTCAAGCTTGAGTAAGGAGAAAAATACATGAAAAGGATTGGGGTTTGACTCAGAGGAACAAATAGGTGAGTGATATGAAAAAAATTTAAGATAATGAAACCTAAATAAGGTAATGATCAAGATTATTAAATAGAGTCTCAAAATAGTACCTACATAGTTAGATTATAACCTACAAGTCTGCCTAGGTTCATAAAAGTTTTTGCTTGTTTAGTTGCTTGTTTAGAGAGAGTTAAATATAATAAGAGGTCTGACAGAGAGATAATCATTAGTGAATGGTTTCATAGTGCCATAAATTCTTAGTTTATATCCTAAAACCTAATAAAAATAGTGACTAAGGTCAAAACCTTTTCTAGGCATAATGAGCTTAAAACCACAAACATGCTCATAGGTACGATCATGAGACAAGTGGCTTGTTAGGGATAAAGTGAAGGCATAATGGAATTGGAAGGTGCAATATGAAATTAAATATTTTAAATAATATTCAAAATCAAATAAAAAATAGGAAAAGTGCCTAATTTTGTCTCAAAATCTATTCGAACTCCCTTCATGCATGACTATCATCCAAAGGGATTTTTTCTCACTCGTTGTAACCTTGACCCTATGCATAGAGATAAGTGATTTTAAGGGATGTTAGGGATTTATCTACACTCCATTATAGTGGAATCATTTTATGATATAGGTCCATCACCTTTATGAACAAATATCAAGAGCTCAAACCCCTCTCTAATGTCTTGCAAGCAACCCAAGAGTCAACTTCTCACACTCATTAATTTCATGATCTTTTTCATGGGGTCAAGTAGTGTTTGGAGGTTATGGAGGGGTACCTAACTAAAATATTGTGGCATTATGAGAGAGAAAGAGGATCTTTTCTTTATGAACAATCCTTAATAACCTAAGACACTCTAAACCCTCCTAAAACCCTAATAATGTAGTTAAGAGAAATGGACTTTTAAAACACATAAAATGACCTAGTTTTCTCTTAAATACTTATGTATGTTATTAAGGAATCCAAGTGAATTCTCCATAAGTAATGTTTATGTACTTGTAATTGTATGAACTATAATAAATGCATTATTGTGTATGATTTTTGGTGTTTTAAAAAAGTTTAGAGTAAAGGGGAACTTGAAAACCATTAGAGGAGGTCACCTGATATGTATTTCATCATTTTAAGCCAAAAAATATGCACAAGATATTGTGAAAGTGATGAAACAAAGATTGTTTTTCAAGGTAGTCTCAAATATGCCTAAAATGAGATTAGGTGGTAAGGCCATTTCATGGTTTTCATAATTCCACAAGGTCTTAGGGCCTCAAATTTGACATGAAGGTTGTTGAAAGGAAAATAAAATTTAATCACATGCTTTGGGGTGATTTCACATGTATGATAGAGGTCTGGAGTATAAAAATAGGGTTTTAGGTACAGAGGCCTTATTGAAGAGAGAGAAAGGCATAAAAAGGGACTTCTACTTAGAGTCAGTACATGAAATTTGACATGAAACTATAAGGGGATACTAAGTACTCAAATATGTGATTATATTCTCAATAACCTTTGTACATTATTATACACAAGGAGGTTTACAGGTTTTTAGGGTTACAAAGAAAATAGGCCTAATGAGATATTGAAGAGAAAAATAGAGTCTTGAGAGTTGTTCAAAGATATAAAATTGAATTTTTTAGGTATGATAAGATACTTTAAAGACATACATGAAGATAGAGTGACTTGGATAATATGAACTAAAGTTTTGAGCCACTTGGACCAAGCAAGGCATAGGAAATGAGGAATTTCAAGACATCTAAGCATATGAATGATGAAATGTCAGATAGAGGAGTTTATTAATATAGGATAGGTGTTAAATGAAGATGTCTAATGGAATTTATGGTGATTTTATGATTGAGAATCCCATTTTTCACTCTTATTATGCAAGGAAGGGGAGTTTTCAATAAGATGATCAAGGTATCAAGCTAAGTTCTAACTCCTATAACACTTGGAGGATTGGAGCATCTTCATAAGTGAGACACATGGATTTGGAAAGATACTTAAACTATTCATAACTATTCATTATTTTTAACTCTCACATGGACGCTTGTTAATCTTCTCCTTCTATGACCCTCTCTCTCTCTCTCTCTCTCTCTCTCTCTTCACAATTCTCTATATAATCAACAACTTTTGGATTTATAAAGTGACCACTTTTAGTATAGAAAAGACTTGATAAAATGACTTGATTTTGACTTTGAATAAAAATTTTAAAAATATTTTTGAGTTCTAAAATTCTTGCTTAAGTGTGTGAATTATTTCATAGTGAATATCAAGTGAAGGTCATCTTTCTTTGTGTTCATCTCACTCTTTCATGCTTGGTGTAAGTAGTCTGACTTCTAACAGGGCATATGAAGTGTAAATGATTATTTGTTTGTGTCTCTTTAAGTGTAAAAGAAGGATATTAGTGTATATGATCATACCTATTAATCATCTACATTGAGAAACATATTGCATTCAGCCTTCATATTGAAACACTTTTGTTAGGAGAACCTTGGGTGTTAAGATCAATATTGTGAATTGTCTTTTATAGTGAAAGTTCATGTAGGCATGTGGGATATATCTTAGTGGAAAATATTTGTTAAGTTAGTGTTAATATCATTATACTCCTTATTAGATGTTAGTTTTAGGTGTAGTGCAAGGAAGCTATCCCTTCAATCTAAAGACTCATCTCTCCCATAGTTCACCCATAACATAAGAGATGTTTTCATGTTACATCAAATTGAATGAGGCTAGAGTAGGCCTCCTTAGGGTGAAAATTTTATATATAATAGAAGACAAATACAAAAAATAGGATTTTTATTATCCTTATAAAATTAATGACATGTAATTCTTGTTTTATTAAGACATTTTGTCGACTATCCTAGTTATTTTATGAACCATAAAAAAATATCATCAATGCTTGAACCTTCATCCACCAAAAGTTTTATTATTTAAACATAGTTAATCATGAAAATAATAAAAAGATGTGGGTCATAAATTCAGAAGATAATTTCATCATTGATCATATCATCCTTAATAAACTCAATAAAATGTTTGTAGGTTGGTTGAGGATGGGATATGGTTTCAATTCGATGGATGTTAGATATTGGACGAGGTTAATAATTATATTAAGGCTACATTATTAGATTAAATGAATAATTAGATGGTGCATTGGTAGTCTTTTTAAAGGTTATTATATATTTGAGAAGGATGTCTCCTTGGGAAGGTTTTTTAGGTTTGGTAATAAGATATTTATGAGCAGGCTTACATACATATTTAACTTTTTCCAATTTAACATATTAAGAGTTGATGTAGTATTGATCATAGTGGTCATCAATATCACCTACAAAGTTTTTCATAGGGGTTATATCATGATTTGAAGTTTATTGAAGTTTGTGTATATAGTTTAGATGTCAATATTTTTTGGATTGATGTGATTATTTGGATTAAGATTTAGAATCTTTGAAATATTCATTAAAATTCTCTTTAGTAATAGTTTTATGGTTGAAGTTTTCATCTAACATGAGGTCATAAGAAATCTTCTTGAGTTCATGATTTTTTATATGTAAATGAGAAACATGAACATATCACGAACAAAATATATTGAAACTATACCATGGTGGGAAAGGCTTAGATGAGTCAAAACTCAAGGGCCTAAAAGGTATCATCTTTTTATTGATATCTTGGAGACTCAAGGGAGGGAAAGTAAGGTGTTGATTATTTGGAATAATTGAAAAAGATACTCTTGAATTATGTTTGGGGATGTTTTATTTGTGATGTGTTTATTTTTGAATACATTACTTGATTTTTGGAAAGATTCCCTATTTGAATTTTGAAAAGGTTGAAATTGGTTCATAGGGTAATCTTGTTATTTGGCTTGATCAAAGGCTTATTCATAGTCTTAGAAAAGAATGAACTTAATTTTTATTGAAGTTAAAGCTTTAATTTAATGATGAAGAGTCTAAAAATATTTTTGTCATTCATTTGGTGATCAAATTATGTGTAAAATATTTCCATTGTTACATGAAATCATGGGTGGATTCTCTAGTAATTTATTGGCATTGATGAAGATACCATAGATTTTTTTAGGAAGATCATGATATTGGAATTATTTTAATAGAATATTGACTAATTATTATAGCTTTATAATTGAACAGGATGGAAGTTGATTGTACCATTCTAACACATTTTCAGTTAGAGTTTTTTATAGAATCTTGGTAGTTATACAAGTGTTAGTTTGAACCCATTCTTTGAAGATGTTTTCAAATGCTTTAATATGTATAGGGGGATCAATAGTCTTATCATATCTTATGGTTGGATAAGAAACTCTAATATCCATATAAATAAGATATGAATCTAAAGGTTAAATTTTAAGAGTTTGAAGCATCTTGTTAAAAATAAGAGGTTGGAGGATGGGATTCCTATTAGCATCCTTTAGAAGAGGAGGAGAATTTTTTTGATAAGGTTGATTAAAAATAGCTTTCTAAGGTTGATTGGCCATTTTCATAAGATAAATTTGCATTTGGATCATTGGATTATTGTTGGTAGTTTTCATAAGGGTTAACTGGTCTATCACCTTAGTAAGGAATTGTGTATTATCAATAAGATGATTTTTAGTAGAGTTATTGCTAACATTGTTGGTATGAGTAGGATTGCTTGGAGAAAGATTATTGTTGTTGTTATTGTTAATATTAGGAATTTAGTTTGATGCTATAATTATTAATATGGAGTTGTTAGGGTTTTAAGAGGTTTCCATTTTTGGAATGATTATAAATATATTTTGAGTCAAGGTTCTTGATATGTCAATCATGATTTTTTGGGTCACTATCTAAAGAGAGCAAAACCATGTTGCATTGGAGAGATCAAGATTGAGATTGAGAAAAGTTACACCATTAAGAGTTTCCTTTAATGGTTTACATGGGAGGGTAAAGGAGATACCCATACAAAATGTACACATGTTTAACTCACTATAAAAACCATAAGATGATACATCATTGAAAATTATGGATAAAAATAAGAATCTAGGAAAAGAAAAATGTGAAAATGACCCAGCCAAAATATCAAAAATAGAAATACATTTTAATAAATAAAAATGGATAAGATATTACAAAATGTAAAAGACACAATAGATTTCATGTTGTAAAGTAGGGTAGGGTTGTAACTAAAATTTGTTTGTATTAAGGGTATTAGTGATATAATAAAAAAATTATATGCAATGAATTAAAAAAAAAGGACCCAAATAGTTATAAAATGTATAAGATATAATTTAAATAAATATAAATTATATTAGGTTATATTTATACGCACCCAAATTTTTCATGGTGCAAAATTTAAGAAAAAATGTAATGATAATGCAAGGACCTCAAAATAAAAATAACATGCTCATATCCATTTTACTACTCATTTCCCATTTTTCTACTTTCAAGACCTTCCTTAAGTGTCAAATTTTTAAAATATGGACTTAAAATTTTCAAACCTCAAAGTCTCATGGTGCACTAAAAGAAATCATGACAATTTGACACTACCTCAATGATTTTGCAAATCATGACGGTAATTTCAAAAATGCAACCCTACATATAGTAGTGGTTTTGACACCAATGTTGAGACTATCCATGCAACCCATAAAATGTGTTTTAAATCATTGTGATTCCACTGATTAACTCTCCATCAAGCTAATAAACTCCCAATTAGTATTTTCTAACTCTTAAATAATCCAATTTAACTCCCAGTCTATTCTAGTGAACTCTTGATTATCCCAATTGCCCCATTTTATAAACAATATTGTTTATGAGGAAATTGAGATTGATTTTTTTTAGATTACTAATTACCACTACCATTGCTTGAAAGCATACAAAAACTTGATACATTTTCCTCTCACCTTTGTGTATTAGGATTAGAAAATTGTTGTATTTAGAAAATTAGAATTATAAGTTTTGAAGTATTGGAAGCATTGAAAATTTTAGGAAGTCACAATATACACTATGTTGTTTTATTAAGGATCAATCAAGCCTTACTGTAATTTTATTTCACCACCGTTATTATAATTTAGAGTGGAAAGTCCATGAATGAGCATGCTAAACTATGCCATTTTATGAGAATTATCACATTACTACTATATTTTCCATTCATTTTATGCTTTCAGTTTTATCATTTTACATCTCTCTTGATAGAGAAAATCCATGGGTCTGAGAAGTTTAAAAGAGGTAGGAACATGAGGATTTAGATCTTTATTTAATAACTAACTTCAAATTTTCCATATGAATTTGATAGGTGGATGGAATTAATTTTAATTTTATTTTGTTAGATTATAATTCTTTTTTGAATGTTTATTATAAAATCAATAAGTGAACAAAAATCCCCTGTCTACATTATAATTTCAACATTCAAAATCAATTCTTAACATACATTCATAAAAATATAAAAAGATATAAAAAGACATTCTTAACACTTAGTAAGCATTAAATCAATTGCATCTCAAATCCATATTCATCTTTGCATACTTGTTATTATATTATTTTAGATGTTTATATGCATATTTATAAAAACTAAAAAAGGAAGAATCCATTTGTTTGCATTTTTTTAATTCATTTAGCTAGTTTTTAGCTTTGCATTTTTAAAAATCTAGCTAGTTGTTGACCATTTTTACCACAGGCCAAAATGGGTCAACCCCCTATAGTCATAATCTTGTATAGAGGCTTTTTATAACTTCATAGGGTATGTTGTAATTCATTTGATGTCATTTCATTTGCCATTCTAGCTTTGCTCATAGTCTAGCTTGGTCTTTGTGTCATTTGGTGTCTTAGGGGTCATTTTAGAGTCATATATGCAAGTGGCAGGTTTTCATGGTGTTGAACAATTGCAAGAACAAGTCTAAAAAAGCCTAAGTTTACACTTAAGAAATATTTTGTCTTTTATCTAAGTTTTAGAGTTATTTCAGAGAAATTGTTCCACACAAATCCCATAAAAAAGTACAAGGCATGGTTCTTTTGAGGTAATTATTCCACTTTATTTGGATAAGTGTTGGAATTCTTTTGGGAAAATATTCTGAGATAGTTTTCTTGATGGAAAAATTCTTTTGAATAATTTGTCCTGAAAGCAAAAGGCTAAGTAAAAATTGTTTCAGAAATTTTATCCAAAACAAAAAATTTGCAGACATAATTCTTTTAGGGAAAGTGGCCAAGAAATAATCTTGAAGAGTAAATTCTTTTGGACATTTTATTCATGAAAAAAGGAGCTAAGTGTATTTGTGTCAAGAAAATTGTCTCAATTTTTTTCCCAAAAACCTATTTATTTTGGACATTTGATCTAAAAACAAGTATCCTGAGCAAAATCTTGAAGGAAATGTCTTTGCAAAAAACCTGAAGACAAAGTGCCCAAAGTAAAAAATATAAGGCAGATTTATTTTAGGGAAATTTTTTGGTACAAAAGTGTCTGAGACAAAATGTTCATAGCAATATGCATGTGCAAATCTCTAATAGAATTGAAAGGTTTTGAATAATTTATTTGTCCAAGCCTTCAAAAATTTTCCAAGTAGGATCTCACAATGTTCATGAGCTCATAGGGACATGGACTAGATTGGCATAATCTAAAAAACTCTTCATGACCTTGAAAGATTGAATTAAAATGACTTAGGCAAGTAAAGGGACCAAAATATCATTAGGACATCATGAATAACCATACTAGATAACATGTTTGTGCATTTTATAAATGATCTTAGGAAGCCTCACATGACTATTAGACTATGCACAATAAATCTCCTTAGTGCCAAGATCATCCTCTACAAGTCCCATATCTTGATGAGTCTTCTATATTGATATCTAAGCCTTCAAATTTTAGATTTTTGAGTCTAAAGGGTCCAGACCACCCAAGATGTCATCCAAAAATGAATGAACTAGCCCACTTGTGCATTTGATAAATGCACCTCAAAAATCCATGAAAGCCAAAATATTGTAGTGCCATGGAGTTTTTCATGCCAAGATTATCCTCTGAAATTTTCATGTTCATTTGAGATTTCTAGCTCAAGTTATGGAGTTTAAAAGTTAGACCTATAGAGTAATACGTTCACAAAAGTGTCAAATTTAAGCCTCATCAAATAACCTTTGAGATTAAAATGATCAGTGATAGGTACATGAAGTCATGCAAAACATACATGTTATCTCACTTAAACATAATCAAAAAGATCCTAGAGCCAAAAGATCAAGTGGGCATAATCCTTTTAGCATCAAGAATGTCTCTTACAAATTTGGTGCCTCCATAAATTTTTTACTCCTAGATCAAAGATTTCAAAGTTTGTCAAATAACATAAGATGTTCATGCTAACATCAAATTTGAGCTCTGTAAAGTAACCATTTGGGTTCAAAAGGTCCTTAAAATGTTTAAAGTTGATCAAGAATTAATGTTCTATGTGAGCTCACATATTGACAAATGAGATCTAATAGTTCATGCTAAATTCAAACAAGTTAAAAGGTCCCTAACTTTAGGCCCTTTAAAGAGATACAAGTTGGACAAGATCTGATGGTATGGATCAATCAAGCAAAAATCCAATGGTGTGAGCTTGATTGGTAGAAAAGTGGGCCCAATGAGATCTATAGTCCACATTTTCATCATGTATCTTGATTCAATGGTATGAGATGAATCAAAAGGTTAAGGAACTTGAGAGGTGACCACATGGAGTAAGCACATAAAGCAACAGGTTGATAGTAGGATCCTAAGATAAATGAGTGATTGATAAGTAGCATGAACATGTTCAAGTTGATATAAGATCGATGGAGTGTGTTTAATTGTGAAAATCAAGATCAATAATGAGTGAGGGTCAAAGAGGTCAAAGATTCAAGTCAATTTTTGATGGCTAATCAAATGAAGGTGAGCCTAAATGACTTAAACAAAGGTTGAAAAAGAAATTTTTGATGGGGTAAGGTAAATAAAATCATGGAACCAAGTTCAAACATGGTCCAATTTGAACCAGAGCCAACATTTCAAAGGATGCCACCAAGGTGGACATGTATGCCCCAATGGTTTCACCTCTATGAACAACTACATGAAAGGGACCCTTCTCTCCACTTTTATATGCCATGATGAACCAGTTAGGAGTGGTTAGCACTAGGATAAATATCTAATAGATTGAGCCAATTTTTATAACTACATTGATGCTGGATCTTAGCTTAGAAAAATTTATCCCACCATTGAAACCATCAAGGAGCATCAATGAAGGAATAAGGTAATTATGTTATGGACTGAAGTGACTTGGATCAATCAAAAGGTTTGAATTAGCATAATTTGTAGAGATAGTTGTAACTATGGTTCAAATGGAGTCAAGCTCATTGATTCTTTCTTTGGTGGCAAGATCTCTCTTTTTAAAGGCCTTGTCTTCTATAAATATAGCTTTTGAGATATTGTTAAGCATCCCTCAAGTTGGTATGAATAGAATCTACTAGAATTTGTATTCTACACCTCTTGGAGTAATGAATAGAGTATTTTTTTTTGTTGTTTTATAATATGTGCTTAGTGTTTGTATTTTTTAGATATGCAAAAGTGGTCATCATCTTCCCTTGGTAGGTCTGAGTTTAACCTAAGTGATAATAAACTTTCCTTGTAGGTCATGTTGAATTTCTTAAGGTTAATATATCTGGCATAGAGTGGATAATTAAATTTAAGTAATTTCAATCAAGCATTACCCTCATTGACCTCTAGCCTAAGCCCATTAAACTGACCTCTAGGTGAAACATTATTACTTGGAAATCATTGTAGACACTCCATTAGTTTTGTTCATAGTCTATTAGTGTGATAATGAGTCCAATATTGAGAGTGGATCTTTGAATATTTTATGTATCACCTCCTTTAGAGTAGGTTCAATTTATGCATTCTCTAACTCTTTTACCCATAAGTAATATGTTGGTATAGATAATAACATTTCAAGATATATCTAGGGAGCTAGTTCTTAAATCTAGAGGCTTATTTTTGATATAGGTACACTCACATACCTAGAAATGCTCCCACGTTTCCTAAAACTAGAATAAGATTGAACAACTTCTTCTAGGGTGAAATATTTAGTGATAACAGTTATGTCATACCCGGTTAGACCCATTGTCTTCAAGATGACTTGTCAAGGTGAATGCTGGTCTTGACAAACATCAGCTAGAAATTGGTGTGCTACTTAGCATTTGGTAACTCCTTCAAGGTAAATTTGGTTCTAGGCCATTATTTTTTTATAAAATTTTGATCATAATTCATGGTCCTCACTAGGTCATCCTTTGCTGGAATAGTTAATCCCATTAACTTACCCATTCAGCTTGAAATCTCTCTTGAAATTTAATATCCATAGCCTAATCTACCCTTTAAAAAACTAGTAGAATTTACTAGGGAGGAAGAGATTGAAGAGGATAAAGAAGTTGAATATCTTTAAGAAAAAGACATGGCTAGACCTCATGCTTTCCCTACTTTCAATACTGATAATCCAATTCAATGTCACACATATGATGCCATTCCTCTTGATGCCACAAAAGGTGTGCCCACATTTAATGGTGAGAGTCATATCACACCTAGTGAGCACATTAGAGATGTTTCTAACTTTTGTAGTTTCCATAGTATTGTTTGAGAGAACATTGCCATTAGAATACTTGCCATGTCCCTTAAAGGGAAGTATCTTGATTGGTATAGGACTCTAGAAGGTGGATGTATCACAACATGGGATGAGTGGAGTGTTGTTGACTTATAGATTTGGAAATGAAAGTGATCATGCTTCTCTCATACATCATCTCAATGTGATAAAAAAGGGATCCAAAAAAACAATGCATGACTTCAACAAATTTTTTTAGAAGACTTGGAATAGATTGTCTCTTGCCATGAGACCACCTACTAGCTTTGTGTTCCCTACTTACTTGAAAGCCATTGGGATTGAAATTATGGTCATGCTTCAATCTATGGGAGATTCCACCCTCCTTGAAACATATGAGCTTGGTTTAAAAGCTAAAAATAATCTCATCTAAGATGGAATATTTCCACCTAAAGTGTTTATGCCTCCTTTATCTCATGATTTTTCTATCACTCTAAAAATGGCTCAAACTCAAGGTAAATTTTAGCAATGAATATTCATTAATTCATGAATATTCTATTTTTTAGATTTTTTAAGGTCAATAGATGGGATCAGATCACCATAATTTTAAGGATATAAATAATTTTAGGGGTCAGCTCACCAACCCTTTACAATAATCTATAAGATTACACTTCAATTTACCACATATATAGAGTATAACCACCCCCTAATATCAAACAAGCTAACAAGTAGAACTAGAATCAAAGGACCATAGTACAAAATTATAGTGCCTAATGGAGGAACTGAATGATGGTACTAAATGGAGGAATTGAATGATAGTGTTGAATAACAATGCTAAATAGAGGAACTGAATGATAGTGCCAAAAGATAAAGATAAAAAGTATAAAAAATTCCAAAACCTAAATATTATTTCATATTTAAATTCTTCTTATGTAATTAAAAAAAAAAATCATCACAACTTGAGTCCGTATGTAAAAGTTATGGCCTTCAAAATTTGTCACTTAATTGTGATGATTTTTTTAAAAAAATTCATTGAGAGGAATCCAAATATGCAATAATATTTAAGTTTTGAAATTTTTTTGATTTCTTATTTATTATAGATAAGATTTGAAGTCATTTAGTTTAGCCATTTGATCCAACCTATAGATTTTCCATCACCCATAAAGGATTCACCACAACTAAGAATCAAATTTTACTAGATTTAACAAAAAATTATAATAGATTTTCTAGTAAGGCCTCTTAAAATTAAACCTACTCAAAATCTTAATGCCAATGCCAAGCCCAAGGCTACTCATAAAAAGGCATATAATGACATGGACAAAGATACATATATTCAATAGTTGGAATCCAAGCTTAGGAGATATAATATATAATAAGGTGCCTATCAAAATCCTTACCCCTATCAACAATAGTATAGAAGAGGAAGAGTCCAATGATAGCCTAATCCCAACAGGCTTGCCAATGCACAAAATCCTAACTCTACCAATGATGCAAGGAAGATGGTACCAGTTCATAACAATTTGGTGTAGGGAGAAGACTGGAAGCAAGACCAATTCCTAAATGCTAATGAGAATGGAGGACAAGCTTTGGTTGTTCAAGGAGCAGTTACTCCCCTCCTATCAAATGAGGATGAGGTGATGATTCAAGTTAATGAGGATTGACAACCTCAAGGAGAGATATTCACCAAATTTTTGGTTGAAAACACTTTTATGATAAATCAAGGAGCCTCTATTTCAAAAAATATAAGGGTTAATAAGGATCTAGGATGTGGTAGTAGCATGCCCACAGGCTCATCCAATCCCCCTGGAAGGCACTAAGACATAGCTATAAGTGTGATAGCTCCAAAAATTTCTAAATCTCCATCAAGTCAAAATATGGTAGGGTTTGCTCTTATTCCTCAAGTTCCAAGTAATTCTATACATATAAGAGCCTAAGATAAAGTAGGTATTACTTATTTAAATAGTTTAGATTCTTTAAATAACACTAAAACATCCATTTCTCTTTGGGATGTTCTTCATATGCTTGGCCAAAAAGAACTCCTACAAAAATAGTTATCTACTATCCTTGCTAGTGTCTCACCCTAAAATAAAATTCATGGCCATGTTTCTCTTGAAAATGCTATAATTACCATTTTTTAACCATCTAATATGGCTAATAAACATCCTTTATTCTACCTCACCCTCATTATAGGTGACAAGTTGGTACACAATTGCATAGTCGATAATGGAGCTTCTACTTATGTCATACCCAAAGTGGTAGGTAAAAAACTAGGCCTAAAATATGAGCCACATATCAAAGGGGTAATTAAATTAGATGGTACACCTACCAATATATTAGGACTGATAAAAGGCTTGAAGGTGTTCTTTCATGATTTTCTTAGTTTTCCTATCTTGAAAGACATAGTTGTGGTTGATCTCCAAGCCCACTTTGAAATTTTCCTATCAAGGGACTTCATAGCCAAGACATACGACTACCTCTCAATTTACTAGTCTTTCTTGGCCTTTAAAACAAGGTACAAGGCCAAGGTGACAATTAGGACATAACCCCTTGTAGGTTTCGTATTGAGCCTTGCATTGAGAGAAGTTCTAATTTGAATTGTTTGGCCCATGAAGAAAAAGACTCTATTGTAGATGATGGCACTTCCTCCAAACTTGAGGGTATTTAAAATTTATTTATTTATGAATATGGAAATAATAATTATGATCATGATCTCTATGATTTTGTGGAGGAAATTTTTTTATGAGTGTATTATATACATGAAGGAGTACCAACACCTCTACTTGCCAAGGAAGAAGGTGAAGATGATGAACTGTGGAAGATGTTTTTTGATGGTTCAAAAAGTAAATTTTGTGTAGGGGGTATTATTATGTTGGTCTCCCCATATAAATAATAGTATTATTATTCATACATATTTCATTTTAGTTATTCTTATAATGTGGCTGAGTATGAAGGTTTCATTCATGACCTTCAATGGGCAATGAGAAAAATAATCAAGAACTTGCAAGTATATATAGATAGTGAATTAGTTGTGTATCAGGTGAGGAATGTGGTTGCTATAAAGAATAATTTTATTGAGTCATATAAGTATAGTTTATTGGATTTAATTGAATACTTCAATGCATTCAATATATAATTAGTCCCAAGGGAACAAAATAGTCATATTGATAGACTAGCTACCATATGAGCTCAATTTGATACTCTAACTACCATAAAAGAGTAGATAAAATAGTCTCATATTAAGGTCATTATCATACCTTTTATATCTAATAATGAAGTGTCTTGGTAAGTGTTTGACAGTGACAAACACATTGCATGCTTCTTGAAAAATGAGGTTGAGTTTTCTTGAAGAAATCAAAAGAGGCTCCAAGAATAATTGGGTGATCAAATTATGTAGCTAAGAACCGATAAGGTACTTAAGGGTTTTGTGACATTATAAATTATCTTCAATGAGAATGATCAAAATAATAAGGAGAAAGTGAGTATGTCTACAAAAGAGGAGAATTATGAAAGAGTTTTGATCTTCAAGGACAAACTCCTCAAACTAGACAAGGTATGCTCTGCATTAGAGAAGCAAGAATTCATTAAGCTTTGTAGAGAGTTTCATGATATCTTTACTTGGGAATATAAGGACCTCAAAGGATTTTATCCTATCCTAGCACACTATACCATTGAGTTAGAAATTAGAGTTAAATTAGTTAGACAAAAGAAAAGACACATCAACCCCAAGGTTGAGCAATTCATAAGGTTATAGCTTACCAAACTCTTTAAATCTGAGATAATATTTCCCATCAAGCATTTAACATGGGAAAATAACCTTTTGCCTATTATAAATAAGAATGGGGAGATAAAGATTTTTTATACTTTAAAGATTTTAATAGAGTGTCACTCAAAGATCACTATCCTCTACTCTCAATGGAGTAGATTTTACAAATGGTTTTAGGTTCTCAACATTTTTATTTTATAAATGGATATTCAAGATATGATTAGATTTTAGTCAATTAATATGATTAGTTTAAGATAGCCTTCACTACTAAATGGAGGACTTTACTTATAGGAATATTCCCTGTGGTATGTCCAATACTGGTGCCACTTTTTAAAGAGCAATGGACATGGCCTTAAAAGGTTTGATCAATGAGATGATATTGGTTTATATAGATGATATAACAGTGTTTTATAAATATTATAATGAACACATTCAACACTTGAGACAAGTGTTTGAAATATTTAGGCAATATGGAGTATCTATTAATCCAAAGAAGTGCGTCTTTGTTATTCATGAAGGTATGATATTAGGACATATTATTTCCAAGGATGGTTTGAATATTGATCCTGAGAGGATAGAAGCTATTCTAGGATTATCATTTCCATTGGATAAGGAATGTATTCAAATTTTCTTAGGCAAGATAAATTTTATAAGACGGTTCATACCTGGTTTTGCATCTTTGGTGAAACCTATCATAACTATGCTCAAGAAGAATCAAGTCTTTTCTTGGACCAAAGAGAGAAAGAGTAGTTTTGAAACCATAAAAAATTTTTTGTAGAAGATCCTACTCTTTTTAATCCTAATTTTACTAAATACTTCATGTTGTATTCATTTTATAACCTTGATATTATCTCATCCATGCTTATGCAAAAGAATGATGAGGGTGTAAAACATCCAATTACATTCTTTAGTCAAGGTTTAGAAGATTATGAAGTCAAGAACACCTTTATAGAGAAACAAGTACTTGATATTGTAAGGGACTAAATAAGTTTAGACATATGGTTTCAAATAATAAGATTCATTTTATGGTCTCTCATCCTAGCACCAAAGAGTTTCTTTTGAGCAAGGATCTTAGTGAAAAGAGAGTAGGGTGGATCATTAAGGTAGTGGAATATAATGTTGATATCAAAGTGAAAAAAATAGTAAGGGGTAAAGGCCTTTGTGAAAATATATATTTAGAACTTCATGAGTCAAAGGAAGAGGCTCTAATCAATTATGATTGTTCTTAATCAACTAGTTCATTGCCTCCTCAAAGTTGGACATAGGATCTGATTATATTTCTTCAAATTAGTGAGTATCATAACAATATGAGTAGATCACAAAGGAGATATTTTAGATTTCAATCTATTCCCTTTTATCTTTTGGATGGTGTAACTGTTATGAGGGACATCAATGGTGTGCTATTGAGATGTATTGATAATGATCAGTTTGGAGTATTGCTTGAGAATTTCCATGATAGGACAATAAGAGGTCATTTCTATCTAAGAACAACAACTTACAAGATCATGAGGGAAGGATATTATTATACTAGCCTCTTCAAGGATTTCCATGCTTGGGTGAGAATGTGTGGATAATGTGCTTTCTTTGTAGGAAAATAGAAGGTTGTAACTCTTCCTTTGAAGCCTATCCAAGTTGATCAACCTTTCATGCAATGGGGTCTATATTTCATTAGAATAATAAATCCCACATCAAGTGATGGTCATAAATATATACTCACATCAATTGATTATTTTACAAGATGGATTAAGGTAGTATCATTGAAAAAAGCTAATGAGAATTCTATCTTGGAGTTATATGAGAGCATCATAACAAGGTTTGACACTCTTTCTACTATTATTTTTAGATAATGCTCTTGATTTTATAGGTGATAAGATAGTTTATTGGGAAAATAATAATGGAATATTATTGAACACTTCATCCAACTATTACCCTTAAGGTAATGGGTTGGATACATCTACTAACAAGAATTTGATCAGAATCATCAAGAGAACCTTGGAACATAACCAAAGAGCTTCGAACACTAAATTAAAGACAACCTTATAGAATGATAGGATAACTCCCAAGAGGTCAATAGGGACTTCTCCTTTTCTTCTTATCTATAGAAGGGAAGCTAGGTTGACTATCTCTCAAGAGATGCCTGCCTTAGAGTTAGCACATCAACTAGAGTTTCTCAAGAATACCCCAATGGAGGTGAGATTGATAGAATTAATGGAGTTGTAAGAGACTAGAGATAAAGCTCATCAAGCTATGGATCATAACCAAGTACTAATAAAGAGGTATTTTTACAAGAATGCAAATATAATATCATTTCAAGAAGGTGACATAGTATTGAAATGGGATGAAGATAGAGATAAACCAAGAAGACATACCAAATTTGATACCCTATGGAGAAAACCATATGTCATCATCAAGTGAAATCAAAGTAACTCTTTTCAATTAGAAAGGATGAATGGAAAAGAGCTACTTATCCCTATGAATGAGATACATTTGAAACCCTACTATTGAGAGTTGAAGATCTATTTTGTAAATATTAGATTAGGTGTGTGTTTCCTTTCTTATTGTGTTGGGTTCAATAAGTGATTTTGAAGAACATATGTGTCTCTATTTTATGTCTTGTTCATGTTGTTTTCTATTGTTTGGTGCATTATAGAGGAAATTTTTATGTCAATCCTATATACTTATGACTCCATAGCCCAATGGACAAGATTAGGCAACTATTTATGGCATAACAAGCATGCCACCCTTGAGAAATCATCAAGAATATTGACCATTTTTACCACAAGCCAATTTGGGTCAACCTCCTATAGTCAAAATCTTGTATAAGATATTTTTATAATGTCATAGGGTATATTTTAATTAATTTTATGTTATTTCATATGCCATTATAACTTTGATCATAGTCTAGCTTGGTCATTGTGTCATTTGGTGTCTTAAGGGCCATTTTAGAGTCATATATAAAAGTGGCATGTTTTCATAGTGCTGAGCAGTTGCAAGATCAAGTCTAGAAAAGCCTAAGTTTACACTTAGGAAATATTTCAAATTTTTGATAAGTGTTAGAGTTATTTTATATAAATTATTCCACACAAATAACATAACAAAATTACAATGCATAATTCTCTAGGAGAAATTATTTTACTTTATTTAGCTATGTGTTGGAATTCTTTTGGAAAAATTGTCTAGGATAATTTTTTCAAAGGTATAATTGTTTTGGAGAATTTATCCCAAAGGAAAAAGGCTAAGTAAAAATTATTTCAAACATTTTGTCCAAAAAAAAAAGTCATAGACTTAATTCTTTCAAGGAAAGTGGTTGAGTAAAAATCCTGAAGAGTAAATTTTTCAGACATTTTGTTTGCAAAAAAGGAGCTAAATGCATTTATGTCAGGAAAATTATTTGGGAAATTTTTTATGAAGACCTATTTATTTTGAACATTTTATTCAAAATCAAGTGTCTTGAGAAAAATCCTGAAGGAAATGTCTTTGTAAAAAAACTGAAGATAAAGTGCTTGAAGAAAAAAGTACAAGTCAAATTTCTTTTGGGGAAATTATTTGATACAAAAGTGTCTGAGACAAAATATCTATAAAAATATGCCTATGTAAAGCTTTAATGGAATTGAAAGGTTTTAGAGAAGTTTGTCTGAGCCTTCAAAATAATTTCAAGCAAGATCTCATAGTGTTCATAATATTGTAGGGACATGGACCAGATTGGCATAATCTCTAAAACTCATTAGGACCTTAAAAGATTGAATCAAAATGACTTGGGCAAGTAAAGGGACTAGACCATCATTAGGATGTCATTAATAAATAGATTGGACAACATGTTTGTGCATATTATAAATGAGCTTAAGAAGCCTCACATGACTATCATACCATGTATGATTAATGTCCTTAGTATCAAGATCATTCTTTGTAAGGTCTATGTCTTGATGAGTCTTCTATCTCAAGATATAAGCCTTCAAATTTCATCTTGTCGAGTCTAAAGGGGCCAGACTATTCAAAATGTCATCTAGAAATGAATGGACCAAACTAATTGTGCATTAGATAAATGAACTTTATAAATTCACATGATCCAAAATATTATAATGCCATAGAGTTTTTCATGCCAAGATCATCCTTTGAAAGTTTCATATCCATGCAAGCTTTCTAACTCAAGTTATAGAGTTTCAAAGTTGGACCAATAGAGCAAGACATTTGTGCAAGTGTCAAATTCAATCCCCTTCAAGTATACCTTTAGATTCAAGTGATCAGTGATAGGTACATGGACATCATGAAAAATATGTAGGTCAACTCACTTGAAAATTTTGTAAATCCACTTAAAAAGCTCCCAGAGCCAATGGATCAAGTGGGCACAATCATTTTAACATCAAGAACATCTCATACAAATTTGGTGCCTCCATGACTATTTTAATTTTATATCCAAGATTTCAAAGTTGGTCAAATAATGTAATACATTCATGTTAATGTCAAGTTTGAGCTCTATAAATTAATTTTTTGGGTTCAAAAGGTCCTTCAAATGTTTAAAGTTGATCAAGATCTAATATTCCACATGATCTCACATACTGATAAATTAGATCTAATGGTTCACACTAAAGTCAAACAAGTCAAAATGTCCCTAGGTTTAGGCCCTTTAAAGAGCTATAAGTTGGACAAGATCTGATAGTGTACATCAATCAAGTAGAAATCCAATGGCATGAGCTTGACTTTTAGGAAAGTGGGCGCAATGAGATCTACGGTCCAATTTTGCATCATGTATCTTGATCTGATGATGCAAGATGAATTCAAAGGTTAAGGAGCTTAAGAAGCCACCATGTGGCATAAACACATAAAATAATATGCTAACAATATGATCCTAAGATCAACATGTGATTGATAAGTGGTACGAGTACATTTTAGTTGAAAAAAGATTGATGGAGTGATTTTAATCATGTAAATCAAGATCAATAGTGAGTGAGGGTCAAAGAGGTCAATGATCCAAGTCAGTTTTCAATGGTCAATCAAATGAAGGTGAGCACATGTGACTTAGATAAAGGTTGAAAAAGTAATTTTTGATGGGGCAAGGTAAATAAAATCATGAAACCAAGTTAGAGAATGGTCCAGTTTGAACCAAATCTAATGTTTTGAAGGATGCCACCAAGGAAAACACATAGACCCCAATGGTTTCACCTTTAGGACCAACTACATGAAAGGAATCCTTCTCTCCACTTTTGCATGCCATGATGAATGAGTTAGGACTAGTTAACACTAGGACAAAGCTCTAAAATATTGATCTGATTATTCTAACTGCATTGATACCAAAACTTAGCTTGGAACAAATTGATCTCATTATTGAAACCATTAAGGAACATCAATGAGGGAATAAGGTAGATATGTAATGGACTGAAGTGACTTGGATCAATCAAAATGTCTGAATGAGCATAATTTTTAGAGGTAGTTGTAACTATGGTTAAAATGGAGTCAAGCTCATTGATTATTTATTTGGCATCAATATATATATATATATATATATATATATATATATATATATATATATATATATATATCTAAAGGTCCTATATTCTATAAATATAACCTTTGATCTATTTTTAAGCATCCCTCAGGTTGGTATGACTAGATTTTGCCAGAATTTACATTCTACACCTCTTGGAGTAATGAATAGAGTATTTTTTAGTTGTTTGCTAATATGTGCTTAGTGTTTATATCTATTTGATATGCAAAAGTGGTCATCATATCCCTTGGTAGGTCTTAGTTCAACCTAAGTCCTAGTAAACTTTCCTTGCAAGTAATTTAGAGTGTCTTAAGGTTGATGTCTCAGGTATAGAATAGATAGTTAACTATAATTGATTTCAATCAAGCCTTACCTTCATTTCCCTCCAGCCTAATCCCATCAAACTGACCTCTAGGTGAAACACTATTTTTTTGAAATCATTGTAGACACTGTATTAGTTCTATTCATAGTCTATTACTGTGCTAATGAGTCCAATATTGAGAGTGGATCTTTCAATATTTGGTATATTACCTATTTTAGAGAAGGTTCAATTTATGCATTCTCTAACTCTATTCCACATAAGTAATCAATTAGTATAGATAAGAGCATTTCAAGATCAATTCAAGGAGCTAGCTGTTAAATCTAGAGGTTATTTTCCAATATAGGTACACCCACATACCTAGAAATATTCCCATGTTGCCCAAATTTGGAAGAAGCTTGAACAACTTCTTCTAGGGTGCAAGATTTTGTGACAACACTAGTATTTCAATTATGCATTTTAGTCATCATTTCACTTTCATCATGTGAATTATTTTAAAAGTCAAAATTTTGGTAAATATTTTAGTTTCCTATTTAGTCCAGAATCTAAATAATTTTTTAGCTTGCATGGATTCACATCTCTAAAAAATCTAAAAAATAATAAAAAGAACATTTAGATAGTTTATTTTATCCTTATACGTTTCCATCTTCATTTACATAGCCATCTTATGATCAAGGTAAATTTTTGATGAGATCTAGTCCCCACATAGAAAATGACCAAGGAGAATGAATAATATCATCATGTCACTAGAAAAGATTAAATTTCTTGAAAAATGTGATGGCCTAGTTTTAGATTGTTGGTTAATAAAAACCCATGTGTAAGAATTTATGGGTTGTAGGATGTCCACTACAATGATCATTGTAAATACCCATGTGTGCTTGCTCAATAAAAGGGGATACCTTATATTGAATAATACATATAGTTATGGTGCCTTCAAAGTTGTGATAGGAAATGACATTATTCTTAAGGAAATACTTGAAGGCTTGCTTTAAAATTCTAGTCTTCTCTCAAGAGTGATCCTTAGGAGGGTAAGTTTGATTTTATAGAAATTAGATGATGTCCTTATACCAAGGGCTCTATCAAGTGGTGATTCCCTTGATGTGGAAAATAAGGGAATCATATTTAGGTGCAAGGATACATGGGTATTTATAATTGTAAATAATAAATTGGTTATAATAAAAGGAATTATGTAGGTAAAAATGGTAGGTTTAAGAGGCAAGAATCTCATGGGATTGACTTAATGGTAAATAATGCAAATTAGTTAATAAGGTTTCTAGAAAATTCATGATATGCTTTAAGATTTTAAATTTTGTATTAGTAAGTTCCAATGACTTGGCATCATTAGAGTTTGGGAATCACCTAAAACATATAAATAAGAGATGTTTAAATCAATGGCTATTTACATGCCATAATTTAGAGCTTTATATTCAATCATGTTATTGGTAACATAAAAGTTTATTCAAAAATCTTGAGTGTTGATCTTTCCAAGAGTATTAGAAATAATAAATCATACCCCAACTCCTTTCAAAAAATTGAATTTATCAAAATGAAGTGTCCAATTATCCTTATGTAATTCAATTGTGCATTTGGGTTGTTATTTTTGTTCAATTTTCTTAGTGATTTTAGGTTTATAGACTTGAATTTTAGGTTATTTGATGGATTGGGCCTTGAAGTATATTATAAAATTGTAAAATTAGTCTTTAAGGGTTATGGATTCATCAACACCTTCAATGAAGAGGACATACCCATTAGGAATGGTATCCTGAATATCCAGTGGGTAGGAATACTTGTAGTGGCTAGTTGATCATCAATCACTTACCCCTTGATTGATTTCGGAGTAGTGATCTTAAGATTGAATGCCATTAAAAGAGTAATCCACTTTCCAATTTTATTTATAGGAAATAAGTCCTTAAATAATAAATTATGGATGAAATTCAAATGGATAATGAGATACATTTCTTGGTAAAACATGTAGTGTTGAATATTTTTGGAAAGAGATAGATAGTGAGACAGTCATGTTCAATATTAGTGCACCGGGTCTCATAATCAATCAATGCATGAATAATGTAATAAATTACATATTTTTTAGACTCGTCTTGTTGTGACACCTTTACCGCAACTAAGATATGGATAAAATATGTATATAATATAGGAGGGGATCATTAGATGGAGGTCATAATTTATAAGGTTTATGTAAATATTTATTCATATTATTAAATGTGTTTAATAAGCATAAATCCATTCAAAAGTGAAAAATTTATTAAGGAGATAATTTATCAAATGAGTTTGATAAGCCAATTCAGGGATGAATCTTTAGATTTCCCCAAGATTCCAAAGGAAAGTGCAGATGTGAGAAATGGATGCTAGTTTAGGAATTTACATAAATGATTTTATCTTAGAAGGATTTATGTCAATCACTCATTTTCAGACCAAACCCCTTAAATACTTTCAAATCTAATGTCAAAGAGATAATTTTTTGGGGTTGAGTTTGACATTGTATTTAATCAAACTCTCAAATATGATGGATAGGTCATGAAGATGATATTTTCCATGCTTGGATTTTGTGATGATATTTCCCACATGGGTTTCAAATATATTATGGATAAGATCGTAAATTATTTATTTCATACAATGTTGGTAGGTTACACTGGTGTTTATAAGGCTAAAGGGCATCTTAACAAAGCAATATGTGCACAAATTAGTAGTAAAGGTAGTCATATGTTGATCTTCAAGAGCGATGTGTATTTAATTATAACTTCAAAACTTTCCATGTGGGATAACATCTCATAGCTCACTATAGAATACAAAATTGCATCATTACAAGGTAATGGGATTTTATCCTTAGGACATGATATGTTTAGATCACAAAAATAAATAGATATATAGATGACCATTGTGACTTTATTATAAATGGGAACTATGTTAGAAACCCATTTAGAGTAATTTATGAGTTTAATGAACTTAACAGGGTGATTTATTTATGATGAAGCTTAGAGACTTCTTGAGGGAATTTTCATTAATTTTGGTGAATGTATGATACATTAGAATAGGTGATGTTATTAACAATAATTATATATTAAATATCATGCATGTTTTAATATGACCAAGAAAAATATTTCTTTTATTTTTCAAAAAATATGCTCATCTTATTAATCTCTTTAGGATAGATAAGATGAGGATCATTAGGTATTCCTAAGTTAACCTCCTTAGTAGGTTTAAATAACATGTTATTACCATATTAGAACTGATATGGTATAAGATGTAAGGTAGAGATAGGATATTTGGGATTTCCACTACTATGACGTTGATAAAATAAGAAGTATGATTGAAATGTCTAAGTCTAAGATATTTCTGAGGAAGTTGAGGTTTCCTAACATGAAGTAGTTCTAAAATAAATTAATCACTAGGTAAAATGGGTAAAGGTCCATAATATTCAATATCAACTTCAAGATGAACATTTATATTACCTTTGATATCATTATTTATGTGAATTTGTCTTAATAATAACTTTGGCATCTATGGTAAGGTTTGGATCTACATGAGGTGTTTTTTAATTTTATTAACTATATCAATGATGTTGATATCTTTATGATTTTTTATGGGTTTGACTATATCAACTTGATCAATATTGCTAGTTTTCTCTAATATTTTTAAATGGTATCATGGTTGATGAAGTTGTATTGTTCTAAATTGTATTCACTCAGTTGATATTATTGAATTTTGATAAATTTGTCTACACTATATTATGATTGATGTAGTTATATTATATTGTAGTTTTATAAACTATATGGGTTCAACTGATATAGTTGGAAGTGTCATAGATCTGAACTAGGTACTATCTGATGTAATTATATTTGGATTTATTTTTGTGAACTATATTAGCTTGATTGATATAGTTTAAATTTTGGGAATTTTTAGAAATAATTTTTTAAATTCATCATTACCAGTTCCTACCATAATTGGTCATGAAATAGTTGTCCCTAGTCAATCAATCAAGACACATGATGTGGAAGGACTTATTAAGACTATTTTAAACACATTGATGGAAATGGAAAGGAAACAAAATTAGTTTCATAGGCCTTACCAAGATCAATATCAAGCTTATCATCCCTATCAATCAAATAAGCCACCCTTTCAAGGAAATTCTCAAGGATAAGGTCTTATCACTAATACTAGACCATATACAGGTTTCAATCCAAATTTAGCCTCTACTTCAAGATCATTTATACCCATTCAAAATAATCTAATGCAAGAGAAAAAATAGCCTCCTCAATTGAATAAATCTCATTAGCAATCTACCAATCAAGATCAAACATTGAATCAAACTTATGTGGCACAAGAAAGAAATTTTCCTTCCATGACACAAGATGAAATTTATAATTAGGTTAAGTATATTAGAGATTGAATTCAATAAAGTGATACAATTTTTAACTTCTAAGAAGAGGACTATTGTGTAGTAAATCAAGTGGGAAACTCAATTAGAGGGGTGGATGGTTCAGTTGCAGCCAACACTAGGTTTAAAAAAAGAGTTGTTGAAGAGATAAAAGAGAGTAGAAAAGGTTTAAATGAATTTAAATCCATGACTCAAGTGGTAAGATCACCTAATTTACCTCTCAAGACTCAACAATCTCAAATAATTCTAAATGACAAAGATACTATGAATGCTAGAGGACAACCAAGGATTGATGCTTCTTATCTTAACATAGTAGATCAAATGAAAAATATTCATGTAAGTATACCTATATGGGACACTTTTTTTATTTCTTGGAAAAGGGATGGATTTCAAGAGGAACTATCTAAGCACAATCTATCATCAGTATTAATAAGGAATGTTATTGTTGTATATGCAAAAACATCTAATATTAGTGATCCACAATAAGGTAAAGTGAATAAGCCTCCTCCATTATATGTTTTAATGATCATTGGTGATTTTTTGGTACATAATTTTATGATATAGAATGGGGTTAGTAGCCTAGTCATGCCAAATAAAATTATGGACAAACTAGGCCTCAAGTATGATCCTTATGCTAGAGGTGTGTTTTAAATAGATGGATCAACCACTAAGATAATTGGTGTTGTCAAGGGTTTGAATCTAACTATTCATTATTTTTATAATTATCTATTGCTAAATATATAGTTATAGTTTATCTAACACCATACTTTGCCCTTTGCTTGTCAAGATAATTCATGGTAAAGATAGGTGGTTACTTATCATCAGGTTGATCTTACATGGATTTTAGGACAAGATATGGCACTAAAGTTACTATAAGATTATAACCTATCTCAAATTTTCATATTGATCCATATGAAGAAACCTTAACTAATTTTAATTGTGTCATTATTGATGAAGAATATCAGCCTAAGGATCAAGAACCAGTTGTTCCTCTTGAAGATATTTTATATCTCTTCCTTGATTAGGGGGTATAAAATCATGAGTTTGATCCATATAGAGGGATTAAAGAGGTTTATCTTGGATTCTATTGTTTACATGAATAAGGTATAGTCATACCTTCTATTTTTAAGCCTAATGATGATGGTGATGGTTTGTGGAATTTATTTTTTGATGGATCAAGAAGTAAGAATAGAGTAGGTGATGAAATTATGCTTGTTTATCCATCAAATGAAATCTACTACTTAGTTATTAGATTTCAATTTATTTTTTATTTAAATATAGTAGAGTATGAATCTCTCATTCATAAGATTCGATGGGCAAGGAATAGAGGAATCAAACAAATACAAGCCATTGGAGATAGTGAACTAGTTGTACACCAAGTAATAGGTATGAGTTCATCTAAGAACACTTTGTTGAAGTCATATAAGTATAGAGTGTGGGATATTATTGAATAATATGAATCTTTTGACACCAAATTAGTCCCAAGGGAAGAAAATAAACATACTGATAGGTTAAAATCAATTAGAGCATAATTTGACATCCCAATGATGTCAAGAATCCAATTTTTTAGTCACACATCATGGTAGTTATAAGGCCTTCCATACCAGATAATGATTTAAATTAGCAAATGTTTAAAATTTACAAACAAATATAATGTTTCCTAAAACATGAGGCTGAGTTCTCTTACAAAAATTAGGCCAAGTTGTAGCATAAATATGGGGAATGAAATGTACAAATAAGGTCTAACAAGCTTCCTACAATATTGGTTACTCTTAAAAGTATATTTAATGAAAGTGATCAAATGAGAAGAGATAAAGTAAACATATACATAAAGGAATAAAAACATGAGAGGGTGGCTATATTCAAGGAAAAATTACTCAATGTTGGGAAGGTATGTACACAAGAAGGAAAGGCAACATTCATTGAACTATATAGAGAGTTTGCAAATATCTTTGCTTGGGAGTATAATGACCTCAAGGGGTTTGATCCCTAATTATCTCAAAATACCATATAACTTGATCCCAATTATAATCCTATAATGAAAATGAAAATTACAATCAATCCTAAGGTGTAGGTGCTCATGAGAAAGGAAATCACCAAGTTGATAGATTCAAAGAACATCTTTTCTATCAAACACTCTTCATCGGTTGCCAATCTTGTTCTTGTGAGAAAGAAAAGTTGTGAAATTAGGTTATGTGTGTAATTTAGAGACTTTAATATGGTCTCAATGAAATACCACTATCCTCTACTTTTAATGGAGAAAATACTTCAAGTAGTAGTAGGTTCTCAATGTTTCTCACTCTTAGATGGCTATTCAGGGTATAACCAAGTTTTGGTCAAAGAAGAAGATCAATATAATATAGAATTCAATACCAAATAGGGGAAATATGCATAAAATATAATTTAATTTGTGCTCTCAAATGTAGATGCTACATTCCAAAGATCTATGGATATGGATTTCTAAGTCTTGATCAATGAGATGGTATTGATATACCTTGATGACATAACAATTTTATCTAAGAATTATAGTGAACACTTGAAGAATATAAGGATAATATTTGAAATGTGTAGAAAATATGGAGTTTCTATCAATATAAATAAGTGTGTTTTTTATTTTCATGAAGCTAATTTACTTGGACACATTATTTCTAAAGATGGACTTGTTATTGATCCAGATAGGGTTGAGGCCATTCTATCTTTATCACTACCCAAGAATAAGAAGGATTTGGAAAATTTAATTGAAAATATTAACTTTGTGAGAAGGTTAATACCTATATTTTTCACTCTTTTTAAGCCTATAATATCCATATTAAATAAAAATCAAGCATTCCAATAGACCAAAGAAGGAAATACTAGTTTTGAGGCCATGAAGCAAGCTATTACTCAAGCACCCATACTAATCAATCCTAATTTATCTAAATATTTATTCTTTTATGATTTTTATAAAACAAACACCATATATGCTATGTTGATGTAATAAAATAATGGACTTGAACAACCTATAACATTTTTTAGTCAAGGACTAGAATACTATGAAGAAAGGCATATATATGTTGAGAAGTAAATGTTGGATATGATAATAAGTGTTAATAAATTTAGACATATGGTGTCCAATAAAAAAATTAATGTGATGATAACCCATCCAAGCATAAGAGACTTCATATTGAATAAGGAATTGAATGATAAAAGGGTTGGGTGGATAACTAAAGTGATAGAATATGATGTTGAGATTAAGGCCAATAAGCTAATAAGAGGAAGAGGGCCATGTGAAAACCTAGAATCAGAAATAAAGGAATGATAATACATGGTTTTGGAATTATAAAAATGTCCTAGTATATATTCTACTTCATCTCCTTCAATTTGGACACAAGAAATGATGAGATTATTTCAAATAGGTGAGTGTCTTATGGGTTTAGATCAAGCAACAAGGAGATACTTAAAATTATAATAAATACCTTATGTCCTTGTGGATGGGGTATTTTTTAGGAAATATCTCAATTGGATTGTAATTATATGTGTATAAATAGATTAGGTTGATAAACTCTTAGAAAAATTCCATGATGGATCAATAGGAGGTCATTTTGCACCTATAACTATAACAGTAAAAATAATGAGGGATGAATATTATTGGCCTAATATATTCTAGGATGTATAATATTATGGTATAAAGTGTCAAAAGTGTGTAATATTTGTATTTAAACAAATAATTTATACCCTTCCTCTTCAACCAATTCAATTTGAACAACCATTCATGCAGTGGGGGCTTGATTTCATTGAAATGATCAATCCTCCATCTAGCATTGGTCAGAAATGGGTTATTAAAACTAAAAAATATTTCACAAGGTGGGTAGAGGTATTGGAACTCAAGGAGTCTAATGAAACTTCAGTTATTGATTTATATGAGAGTATATTAATAAGGTTTGAGGTGCTTTCAACCATAATTTATGATAATGCCATGGCTTTTAGTGGAATAAGAATAATGGAATGGGCTCTACAATATGGCATCTACTTGATTACTTATTATAATTATTACCCATAAGATAATGGGTTAACTAAGTCCACTAATAATAAATTTATCATAATTATAAAGATAACTATAAAGAGAAATCAAAAGATTTGGAATACTAAATTGAAGACAACCTATGGGTTGATAGAATCACTCCTAAGGTTGATATTGGTAACTATCCTTATATAATTGTCTATGAGAGAGAAGTTAAGTTACCTATTTCATTTGAGTTACCAGATCTTGAGTTGGCATATCATCTTGAGAGGATGGATAATGATCCTATTTAGATAATATGGGTAGAATTAATGGCCTTAGAGGAAGTAAGGAATCATGTTATATACACCATTGAATGTCACCAAACACAAGTGAAGAAAAACTTTGAGAAGAGAGATATCTAAAGAACATACTCTTTTCACTTGAAATTTCACCCAATGAGGAGATGGGAAAATATTCTCCTCATTCAAGTGAGACAATGGAACCACCTCAGGGTTGTGGGTATCCCTATTAAGAGGTGGATCTCTACATTAGGGGCTAGCTCCCCTTGATGTATATATTATAGCTCAAATCCTACCACTAAATTTGGGGAATAGAAAGGGATATGGATAACATGAAAGTAAACCTAGTCTATGGGGGTGATGCACCAAAATATTTTTTCTACTCATACCTTATCATGCACTTTGAAACAAGGATAAGTTGCACATACACTTCATCCAAATGTCAATCTTCCCTCTCACATCAATACTTCAACATGGGGTCTTAAAGATAGCATAGGCTAGGAAGAAATAGAAATTATGAATTATAATACACTCTATGTAGTAGCATACTCACTACACTAGCAATCCACTTTGACACTTCTTGCTAACTTGCAAGAGAGAGATCACAAACACAAAAGGTACTAAGGATAGTAACATGTGCATGTAAATGAAACTTACACTTTCACATGAACAAAAACCATAATGTATACTTAGTGAAATATTTTAATGAGGTAAAACACTTGTGTTTATTTATTCAAGGTAAAAATTTGGTAGGGCTTCACCATACCCTGATAGAGAGATACATACAATAGCCAAGAAGGCTAAATTTATAGAAGATATGAGAAGAGAGAGAGAAGGGGAGTCCAAGAGTCACTTGGAAATGTTCCAACTTGATAAAACTAGTTAAAAATGTTTGGGAGAGAGGGATGGGGTTAGCCATGTAATGTTAAGAGTTAAAAATGTCATCTGTACTTATCCAAGACCTACACAATGGTCAGGAAACTCCTTTCCTTGCACAAAAAACTATCTTCATCATTTGTACTTGTTTGAATGTCCCACCACTAACTATGGATAGGTATTGTGATTTTAATGAGAGGGAAGGAATTTAGGCACATAATTCCATGCATTGGTTCTAATATTATTCATTTAGAAATTCCTAGAATGAAGCAATCACCATATGTAGTCTTGAAACTCCTTATTTTAGTCACCCCTCACGTTCTCCTCAAAAAGGTCTTTAGTTTCCCATGAAATTATATGGGAGAGGGTGAATAAAAATTTGAAATATTATCCATGGACTTATACCTTTCAATTTAACCTTAAAAAGGCATCTAATGGAGGTTTCCACACTTTTTACCCTTGTGTGCATCATGTCAGTTTTGACTAATTGAAATTGGAGATTTAGTTTAGAAACTTAGAAATTTTTTCACGGGACCAAATCATAATACATAATTATAATAGGTTTTGAACCTAACATCAAACTTGGTTTCACCTTCTAGAACATCACAAACCTTGCAAAACACAAAAAATGGTGAGAAAAACACTATTCTATTCACCATCCATATAGTTCCATACACCTCCTTTCATGTGTGAGACCTTGAGTGAGCCCTATACAACTTATATGTGGTCTCATGCCACTTTAATTTCATCTGGATGCTCCAATTATAATATTTTTCCAATTAGGTCTCTATGGAGGGTTTGCAATGGTTTTGAGTGACTAGCCCTCTTAACATTTGTTCATGAAGGATAAACATTATAAATATTTCAAAATTCCACTAAGAAATCCTCAAGGACCCTCTAAATCTTACATAAAACCTCTAGGTCCCATGTATAAGCTCATGAAAGCTTTGAGCTTTTTAACTTGAGCACTTGAGCTATTTTCATTCATTTTATGAGGGTTTAGGAGCTTGCAACTCAAAGGATGGATTTATAATGATTTTATTATACATTTGAGGTTAAAAACCTATATATTCATCCCATTAACTTTTTTCCATCATTTTAATATCTCCTTAAGTGCTAAATATTAAACCTGACCCTTGTTTGGAATTAGGCTTAGACCTTACCAATAGGTCTGCCTACCACTTTATACTCCACCTAAGTCTCCAATGGTTTATTATAACTATTTATGGATTAAAAACCTAAAATATTCATCTATGAATATTATACAAGGAATTGAAATTTTTTTCCAAGCTTGAGAATGAATGTGACTCCCTTTTTTGTTCCTTAACCTTGACTCTTCCCATTAAGTTTGACTGTAACCCCTATTTCCCAAGGCACCCTGCTTGGTTTCCAATCCTCTATAATGGTTATTCATGTTTTTTTATATGTATTTAAACTCATATAACAATATTTACAAGATATCAATCCCTCTGATTCATGTTTTGGCTTTCTTTTTCAAGTTTACAAGGTCTATGCAAGGGGAAATTGCCCCCTATCTGTGACAAAACAAGGGGAACTTACCTATTTACCTCAAAAAAATAGCTATTTTAGAGGATTTTGAAAATTACAAGGGTATTAAATACTAATTTTGGGATTCTAAATCCAAGCATAAGGTCCCTAAATTTCCCAATCTCAAGACTAAACTTTTCAAGATGGACTGTGTGTAGGGGTGTTGAATGTTGACTGAGTTTTCATTAATTTATCACCTCTTATAGGTTTTTTATCTTTTATTGGGGATTAAAACATCACTTCCAGGATTATTTAGGTGATCATCTACCATTTTTCCAAGGTTTAACCTCATTTTTTTCACTAAATCATCTTTCATCCTCAAAGTCCAGGTTCAGTTTGACTTGAGACAAATTTGCCCTTTTTTAGGCTAGTTGTAGGTTTCTTTGGCTTATTTTGAACTTATTAATCATGTTAAAATATTAATTTTATCATATTATAAAGTTACCCAAGTCATATTCCACTTTATCATACTTATATATTTCATTTAGGACCTAAAATAATGCCTTTGCCTTTTGACTAGGATATATTTTTCCTTAGAGAGCCTGCTGTAAGCCCTTTCATGCATGAAATAAGCCTTGGACATGGTGTTTTAATGCCTCTCTAAGTTAATTTAAATAATTTTACAATGTTATTCCTAATATAAATTTTGTGTACCCTATCCTTTGATTAGACTGGCTTCATGCTTTTGAATGAGACAATTGTCCTCAAAGAGACCCTACTGTATGTTGCTTTAGATCATAACCTTGTGCTAGATCATGGTGTCCAGATGTCCTTAAATATCCTATTTATAAAAATGAGAGTGTTCAAAAAAAAATTTCACTACATTTACTCATATCAACCCTTCCCATATACTTGAAGATCAAATACTGAGATAAATCATCTACCCCCACCTATAGGTTAAAATCTACACAGTGACCTATTTTCTCGTTTGAGTCATGCTTTTGATGTGGTTTTGGAACTCTATTATAGTATTTTAAGTCACAAATTAAAATATTAAACTATAAATTACCTTTTAGAGTCATAAAACATTAATGAAACATCAAAACTGGGGGTCATTATTTGCTTGCTGCTATAAGTGCTTATTTTCCTTGCCTAAGTATTGAATCCTATAGGTGCTCATAGATTGAAAGGATCATTGCTACATCATGAAGAGACTTGGTATCCTGGTTATTCACTAATCCTAAATTTTAAACTATGAAAATAATATAAAATCCATCTATAAAATAAGATATATTTTCTAGGCTTGAAACTCTACCTTGGTGCAATCTAGGACAGTGTACAGACAAGGGATGCTTGGTATGGAGTGGAAAACATATTCAAACTTTTTGAGGTGATCCTTTATTAATTCAATGTGTATTGGGTCAATTATATTCACTCAATCATGAGAGATGATTATGTTGTGACTTGATGAGAAAACCACCTTTTGGAGCTTCTAGCCTATAGGTATCACTACTATAAATCAGTGTGTTAATGAGCATATTGGGAGCTTTCAAAAACCTACTCCCTATTACCTTTTAACCTCCATATTTAGCATGGGTTTTGATTATGATATGGGATTATAATATAAATGAAAAAATTATTTTAATATATTTTAGTCATGGTATATTCAATTCCAAAGAAGCCTAAGGGCCTCTATTTTCTCAACTTAGGGAGAAAGTCTCAAACTCAGTCCTTTATCCTTGAACATGGAATTATAACTTATACCTTGAAAATTTTACCCCATAAAGGGGATATCATGACACTCCATAAAATTAAAAATTAAAACTCCTTAAGTGTCTCAATTTCACTAAATCCCCCTCATATTCTTTGCTCAAACCACCCAAAAGTAAGCACTGACTATGTATAGATAGGGAGTATGGAAATGAGCAAGAAAAATCGTTAAAAGACTATTAACACCTAATTTGTATTTTTAAACCCTTAAAGAATAAACATAATTAATAATATTTTCAAATTAACATAAAAACACTCTTCTCAATGTTGAAGACACCTACCAAGCACCTGTAGATTTAAAGAGTAGATAATGGCAAACATAATCAAGTCTAGAAGAGGCTTGTGAATTCATGAGACCTATAAAATCAAGATAATAATGGAAAACCTATATAAATTCCTTTAAATACACATGGAAACACTTCACCTATCAAATCAAAACAAAATCTTTTGAAAGTAGCTTAAGAGGAGACCCTCTTTTGGATGGAGATACATAAAAATCTACCTAGAGTCTTAACAATGGTTCATAAAGGAGGAGAAAAAAAATTTCAAGTTATTGTTATGAAAATTAAGTGAACTTATATTAAAATCCACCCCCATAAAGACTCCTCCCAAATCCACGTGTACCATCTATACCAAGTGTTTGAAGTTGACGTTTCTTTGCTTTCTAAGGAAAAATGGAGGAAAAGGAGTTGCATATGAAAATTTTTACATTATCCTTTAAAAAAATGTGGAAATGGGTGTGAGGAGGTGAAGAGACACTCCAATCATGTTTTTAGCTAAATATTATATCATGGAGGCCATATAAGTGCCCAAAAAGGCCTAAAAATAAGGAGAAACTCCCATTTTCTGACTATAACTAACCCTTGGATGCCATATGTCTTCTCTCTAACATGATCCTGACCTATTCCATGTTTAAAATCATCTTGGTGACAAATTTTCCCTCTTGTAAGTTTGTACAAGTCAATTAATAGGCTAGAAAGTGGCAAAAAACCCTTTTTTGCACATGAGACATAATAAATGAAAAATTAATGACTTGTAAAGACATTGAAACATGATAAATACCATATTAATACAAATTGATACAAAATTACCTTTTTACCAAGTTTTACTAAGGCATGACCAAGTTTGACTTTGGTTGACTAGGCTATTTCAAGGAGGGTGAGCTTGGACAAGGACTAGGATAAGGTAAAGTATGATAATAGACCAACATGACACCCCATAGGAATTATAAAACCTTATTAAAAAGTTTAAAATTATAGGGGTTGGAATCATTTGGATAGAATTCAAATTTGTTCAACAATTTGGCAACTCCTATGGGTAACATGCTTGCCTATGTTAAGGACTAGTAGTCTTATCCTATCCATTGGGAAAGGGAGTTAGAATGAACTTGGAGACATCAAGAAAAAACCTTAAAAAGACCATCAAGATAATAATCCTACCTAAAAACACATAAAGGAAAGGATAACACACAACAAGGATAAAAAAACACCAGTTGTGCTTCTAAGCACTTAGGGGAAAACAAGACACAAAATGAAAGGAAACAAATATGTACATTCATCTTGATCATACCTCCCTTCCTATATCAAAATGGAAGTATCTTGGGTCTCCTTCATCATTAGATGAGTGAGGATGCTAAGCATTCTTCTTATTATATGGGATGTTAGATGATTCTTGCTTTCTCTTTGCTTTTTGATTTGACATGTCATTGAGTGGAGTCATCTCAAATAGGTTTTCAAAGTATATGAAGTCTTATTGGACTTCAAATCATGCTTCATACTACTGTCCCCTCATTTCCTCATGATATATTGACACATGCATGCATGGGATAAATTGTTGCATGTTTACATCTCCTTGAAAGATCTCATCATCCTTTTCCATTGTTATAATCTCTTCAAACTCTTTAAGGAGCATTGTATCAAGACCATTTGGAAGTGTTTCTTGTTGAAATTCTTCATGGAATTTTGTGGAGGTAGATATATAAGTGGATGTAGAGACAAGCTCCAATTCACTTTCAAAAGGCCTAAGATTATCATATATTACTCCATTATGGTCTAGGCTCTCTTCATGATGTTGCACTTCAGCATGTATTTTCTCTCCCAAATCCTGAACTTGTTTTTCTATGAGCTCAGTCTTCTCACATTCATACTCTTGGAACATTTTCATGTAAATCTACCACATGTCCTCATTTTGAGACACATCTTATTACTTGTCATGGTTAGTCATCTCCAAGGGATTTGTAGGTTCTTTGAGATATTTAACTTCATTACATATGCTCTTAAAACTTTTCCATAGATTATCATCCTTTGGCTGGTCTACATCATGAAAAGGAGAGACAAAAAGGCCATTCTTCTTCTTATTTAGAGTCCAAGAGAATATATTTTAAGGCACATTTTCCAACAAAAGGGGAATCTTATTTCATATCCTCCAACCTAACCTCTCCTCACCATCATTAAAACCTTATCCATCTTCAATCCAATCTGAGATTTCAATCTCATCCTCCCTTCTAGTGACATCAACATTAGGCACTTCAAAAATAAGAAGCTTAGTGAATGGGGATTCCTAAGTAGAAATGTAATTATAAACATTAGGAGGGAAAAATTGATTATTTATAAGGGGTGGAAAGATGGGTTTAATAACTTATTTAGGAGGGGTGGGAGGGAGTTAAATGGTTTCAAATTTATCTTCCCTAAAAACTTCTCCACCTAAGCATGATTTGTTCCTTTCTTCATGAGATACCATCACCTTTTTCCATCTTGGGAAGGTAGGTTTAAGGATGTTTTTATGGGGTTGGGAGGTTGTGTTGGAAATATTGTCATTGATGTCAAAGGTATATCATTATTGGTGATAAAGGCCCCATTGCATTTAATGTTGTTTGTAATAAATATATCTTGGCTAATATGAGTTAATATTTATTTAATATTAATGAATATATTTTTGGTTGCATATGAGACAAAAGAAGGGCCCATGGAGAAGTCGAAGAGCCATGGGGTAAAGACAAAAGAAGGATGGGATGCATTTTTCCATGAAGAGTCATCTTGGGGAATACCAAGAGTCACCAAGTGAAGACAAAAGAGTAAGTGTGAAATTTCTCATGAAGGGACACTTTGAGGAATACAAAAAGTCACCAAAGATAAGGACAAAAGTGGGAAGGATGTTTTTGGTCATGAAGGGTCACCACATGACTTTTCAAAGGCTTGAATATGAAGGGTCATCCAAAATTTGTGCCATTTTCCATGAGGATTGAAGGGTCACAAAGGGGGAAGGCCAAAGGTCATTTGGAAAGCTATAAATAAAGGCTTGAGAAGCCATTTGTAAATATGAAAGATAGAAGTTGATTTGATATTGTAATAACTAGCTTAGAAGAGAAATTGTGAGAGATGAATATGATTTGTATTTGTTATATCTAGCTTAGAAGAGCAAGGGTGAGAGAGAGGAAAGAGATGTTGTATTGATCTATCATTTATTGAGATAGCAACATTGAGAGATAGGTGTGTGGTATACACAAAGGGTTGGTGCTCTTGTGGGTTGGTGCTCACAAATTGTTACTGGGTTGGTGCTCGGCAAAGGGGTTGGTGCTCCTGTGGGTTGGTGCTCATGAATTGTTGCTGGGTTGGTGCTCGACAAAGGGGTTAGTGCTCCTGTGGGTTGGTGCTCATGAATTGTTGTTGGGTTGGTGCTTGGCAAAGGGGTTGGTGCTCCTGTGGGTTGGTGCTCATGAATATTAGCTAGGTTGGTGCTTGGCAAAGGGGTGTGGTGCTCATATGGGTTGGTGCTCATGAATATTAGTTGGGTTGGTGCTCGACAAAGGGGTATGGTGATCCTACAAGCTTGGCCTGTGAATATTATTTGGGTTTGTGCTCATTCATATACTTGAGATTGTTCTCCATGGTTTTTCCCACATTAGGTTTCCACGTTATATCTGGTGTCTCTCTCTATCTTGTGTGGTGTTTATTGTTTGAGTTTTATTGCATATCTTGAATGTTTGAATAAGTGGAATTTGGTTAAAGAAAAGATTTATAAGATATATGATATACTGATTCACCCCCCTCTCAGTATATCCCATGCTTAACAAGTTGATGAAGGGGTGAGTGATATGTTTAGGAAACTTGGAGTTTCCTTGGGATTGGTACCTTAATTACAAGCTAGATAAGTAAGTTTATATATTCACCTTCAATTGCCATAGTATATTTCTTCAACATCTGATTTGCTAACTCAATTTTCCTTTTAAGGTGAGCTTCAAAACTCAATCCTTTTTCTTCAAAATATAATCCAAGTGTACCAACATACTCTAACATGATATCCTCCTTCCATTGGATACTTTATTTTATGGGTTTCCAAGAGAATAAGATTTGGGGGATGGATAAATAATTTGGGAGACTTTGAGGCTACCAAGATAGAGTTTGTTTATAAGTTCTCAACCTTTCTTCTAGATGGAATATCAAACCAAAAATATCAACCATATCATTATAAATACATGGCCAATGATATTTATCTATAGGAATCCATTCCATTTTGATTTTTTCCAAAGCATTCCTCACACTCTCGACACAAACACTAGGGATGACTTGATCATAACCATACCTAGTGTCAAGGTCAACATGTAGTCTTGATAACCAATGAGAGTCTTTTTAAAACTAGTAATGGAATGGCTTGGATAGGAGCTAGGTGGGATATATGTAGTAAAAACTTGATAAGGTTGGTCATAGGCAACATATGCTTGATGTGGAACATGACAAGATTGGCCAAGAATTTGCTCATAATTTAGGAGAAGAGACATAAAAGGATATGTTTCCCAAACTTGTGTTAAGATAAGGTCAAACTTAAAATTATCCATGAGTCACTCATAAAAGAGTATGAAATAAGAATAAAACTTTCAATAGGTATACCTGGACTACTCAACTAGTAGATATGTACTTGGAGTCACCATTGGTGCTTAGTGAATTTCTTCCAAATGTTGGTATCTTGAGAAGAACACCAAAACTTCTCAAGGAATGGACCTCTAGTCCCACTAAGCATGCCAAAACTATTTTAACTTGAAATTTCACCCAGTGAAGAGATGGTACAAGATTATCCTTATTTAAGTGAGACAATGGAACCACCTCAGGGCTGTGGGTATCCCTATTGAGAGGTGGATCTCTAGATTAGGGGCTAGCTCCCCTTGATGCATCACTAAAGCTCATATCCTAATATTAACACTTTAGGGATGAAAAGGGATAGGGATAACATGAAATTAAACATATTTTATAGGAGGTGAGGCACCAAAATATTTTCTCTACTCATACCCTTATCATGTACTTATAACTAAGGAAAAGTTGCATGTACACTTCATCCAAATGTCAATCTTCCCTCTCACATCACTACTTCAACATGGGGTATTGGCAATAGCATAAGGTAGGAGGAAATAGAAAATATGAATTATAAGACACTATATTTAGTATCCTACTCACTACACCTACAATCCACTTTGACACTTCTTGTTGAACTGCAAGTGAGAGATCACAAACACACAAGGTATTAAGGATAATAACATATGAAGATAAATGAGAGTTACACTTGTATAAGACCAAAAACCATCATGTAAAATTAATGAAATATTTTAATGAGGTAAAAAACTTGTATTTATTTATTCAAGGAAAAAATTTGGTAGGGCTTCACCATACCTAGGTAGAGAGATACATATAATAGCCAAAAAGGCTCAATTTATAGAAGATATGAAAAGAGAGAGAGAAGGGGAGTCCAAGAGTCACTTGGACATGTGTTAACTTGATAAAATAAGTTAAATTTTTTTTTGAGAGAGGGAATGGGTGAGACATGTAATTTAAATAGTTACAAATGTCATCTCCACTCATCCAAGACCTACATAATGGTCAAGAAACTCCTTTCCTTGCATAGAAAACTAGCTCCATCATTTGAACCTATTTGAACATCTCACCATTGAATATGTATAGTTATAGTGATTGGAATGAGAGGGAAGGAATTTAGGAATGAAATTACATTCATTGGTTTTGATCCTATTTATTTGGAAACTCCTAAAATGAAATAATCACCATTTGTAGTCTTGAAACTCCTTCTTTCAATCACCCCTCACACTTGGCCTCAAAAATGTCTTTAGTTTCCAATGAAATTAAATGGGAGATGGTGAATTACACTTTTAAATATTATCCATGGCCTTATACCCTTCAATTTCACCTTATAAAGGAATCTAATGGAGGTTTCCACACTTTTCACCCTTGTGTGCATCATGCCAGTTTTGATTGGTTGAAACTGGAGCTTCACTTTAGACACTTATAAAATTTTTCATGGGGCCAAATGAAAATATGGAGTTATAATAAGTCTTTAAACTCCCATTAAACTTATTTTTACCTTCTAGAACATCATAGACCCTAAAAAACACAAAAAATGGTGAGAAAAACACTATTATGCCCACTATCCATACATTTTCATACATATCCTTTCATGTGTGAGTTTGAATGAGTCCTTAATAAGTTCTAGGTGGTTTCATGGCACTTTCATTTCATTTGGATTCTTCAATTACAATCTTTCTCCAATCGGGTCTTTATGGAGGGTTTGTAAGGGTTTTGAGTGACTACACCTCTTAACATTTGTTCATGAAGGATACACATTATAAATATTTAAAAATTCCAATAAGGGATCATAAAGGACCCTCTCCATCTTCCCTAAATACCTCTAGGTCCCATGCATAAGCTCATGAAATTTTTGAGCTTTTCAAATTGACCACTTGAGCCATTTTCATTCATTTTGTGAGGGTTTAGGAGCTTGCAAGTCAAAATATGGATTTATGATGATTATCTTATCCACTAGAGGTTCAAAAACCTGTATATTCATACCATGAACATGTCCCATAATTTTATTATCTCTTTGAGAGCTAAAGATGAAACTTGACCCTTGTTTGGCATTAGGCTTAGACCTTGCCAATAGGTCTGCCTGCCACTTTAGACTCCACTTGACTCTCCAATGGTTTATTATAAATAATAATGGATTAAAAACCTCCAATATGCCTCTATGAATATTATCCAAGTAATTTGAAATTTTTTCCAAGCTTGAGAATGAATGTGACTCCCTTTTTTGTTCCTTGACCTTGACTCTTCCCATTGGGTTTGACTACAACCCCTATTTCCCAAGGTACCCTGTTGGTTTCCAATACTATAGAAAGGTTATTCATGATTTTTTATATTTATTTCAACTCATATAACCCTCTTGACAAGATATCAATCCCTTTTATTCATGTTTTGGTTTTCCTTTTCAAGTTTGCAAGGTCTATGCAAGGGGAAAAGTGCACCCTATATGAGACAAAACATGGTGCACTTACCCTATTTTCATCATAAAAATTATTGTTTTATAGGATTTTTAAAATTAAAAGGGTAATTTTTAATAATTTTGGGCTTTTAACTCCAAGCACAAGGTCCTTGACTTGCCCAATCTGGAGACTAAACTTTTCAAGATGGACTGTGTGTAGGGGTGTTGAATGTTGATTGAGTTTTAATTAATTTATCACCTATTGTAGGTTTTTAATCTTTTATTGGGGATTTAAAACATAAATTATATGATTATTTATGTGACCATGCACCATTTGGCCAAGGTTGAACCTCATTTTTTGCACTAAATCATCTTTCATCCTCAAAGTCATGTTTTAGTTTATCTTGAGATAAATTTACCCTTTTTTAGGCCTATTGTAAGTTGATTTGGTTTTTTTTTAAATTTTTTGTGATGTTACAAGATTAATTTTAGAATATTATAAAGTTAACTAAGGCATATTCCACTTGATCATACCTATATGTTTCATTTAGGACCTAAAACAATGCCTTTGCCTTTTGACTGAGACATATTTTTCTTGGAGAGCCTACCATAAGCCCTTTCATGCATGAAATAAGCCTTGGAATTTTTTTTTTTAATTCCTATCTAATTTAATTTAAATAATTTTCTAATTTTATTCCTATTATAACTTTTGTGTACCCTATCCTTCTGTTAGACTAGCTTCATGCTTTTAACTGAGACAGTTGTCCTCAAGGAGACCTTGTTGTATGTTGCTTTAGATCATAAAATTGTGCTAGATCATGGTGTCCAGATGTCCTTGAATATCCTCTTGATCACAAGGATAGTTTTTAAAAACATGTTTCACTACCTTTAATCCTATCAACCCTTCCCATATAGTTGAAGCTTAAAGACTGAGAAAAATCATCTACCCTCACCTATAGGTTAACCTCCACATAGTGACCTATTTTCTCATTTGAGTCATGCTTATGATGTGTTTTTTGACATTTATTAGAGTTTTTAAAGTCTAAAACTACAATATTTAACTATAAATTAACTTTTATATTCCTAAAACATCAACTAAACATCAAAATTAGGGGTCACTGTTTGCTTTCTATTGTAAACGCTTATTTTCCTTACCTGAGTATTGAACCCTATAGGTGATCATAGATTGAAAGCATAAATTATACATAATTAATAGACTTGTGACCTTGATAAATCACTAATACTTCATTTTAAACTATGAACACAATATAAAATCCATCTATACAAGAAGAGATCTTTTTCAAGCTTGAAACTCTACCTTGGTTGTAGGTTGCAATCTTGGACAATGTACAGATAATGAATGCTTGTTATGGATTTGAAAACATATTAAAACCTTTTGAGGTGATATTTTAGTCATTTAATGTGTATTATGTCAATGAGAGTCACTCAATCATGAGAGATGATTATGTTTTGACTTGAGGAGAAAATTGCCTTTTGGAGCTTCTAACCTGTAGGTATCACTGCCACAAATCAGTGTGTTTATGAGAATATTGGGATCTTTCAAAAACCTAATTCATCTTAAATTTTTACCTCCATATTTGTTATGGGTGTTTATATATGATAAGGGATTCTAAGCCAAATGAAAAAAGTATTGGAAGATCTTTTAGTCATGGTATATACAATTCTTAAGAAGCCTAAGGGCCTCTATTTTCTCAACTCAAGGAGAAAGTATCTGATAATTTTACCCAATAAATGGGATGTAATGACACTCCATCATATAAATAAAACATTATAACTCCTTAAGTGTCTCAATTTCACTAAATCCCCCTCATATTCTTTGCTCAGGCCACCTAAAAGTAAGCATTGACTTTGTATAGATAGGGAGTATGGAAATGAGCAAGAAAACTTGTTAAAAGAATCTTAACACCTCAATTTTATTTTTCAATCATTAAAGGAATACAAATAGTCATTAATATTTTAAAATAAACATAAAAACACTCTTCTCAACATTGAAGACACCTACTAAGCACCTATAGATGAAAGAGCAGATAATGGCAAACACAAGCAAGTCTTAAAGAGGCTTGTGAATTCATGAGACATATAAAAAAAAGATAAAAATGGATAACCTATATAAATTACTTAAGAGACACATGGAAACACTTCACTTATCAAATAAAAACAAAATCTTTTGAAATTAGCTCAAGAGGAGACCCCCTTTGGATAGAGATGCATAAAAAGCTACCTAGAGTCTTAACGATGGTTCATAAAGGATGAGGTAACAAATTTAAAATGATTTTATGAAAATTAATTAAACTCAAAGTAAAATCCACCCCTATAATCACTCCTCCCAACTCCACCTGTATCATTTGTACTAAATGCTTGAAGTTGACCTTTCTTTGTTTGCTAAGGGAAAATGGAGGAAAAGGAGTTGCAGATGAATTTTTTTACATTATCCTTGAAAAAAAAACATGTAAAATGGTGTGAATAGGTTAAGATACACTCCAATCATGTTTTTATCTGAATATCAGATCATAGAGACCATATAAGTGCCCAAAAGGGCCTTAAAATAAGGAAAAACTCCCATTTTTGACTATAACTGACCCTTGGCTGCTATCTGACTACTCTCTAACATGATCCTAACCTCTTACATGTTTAAAATCACCTTGGTGATAAATTTTCCCTCTTATAAGTCTTTATAAGTTAATTAATAGGCTAGAAAGTGGCCAAAAGACCCTTTTTTGCACATGAGACAACAAATGACTAATTAATGAATTGTAAACACATTGAAACATGATAAATACCATCTCAAGACAAATTGACACACAATTATCTTTTTACCAAGTTTGACCAAGGCTTGATGAAGTTTGACTTTTGTTGACTAGGCCATTTCAAGGAGGGTGAGCTTTGACAAGGACTAAGCTGAGGTCAAGTAAGATAATAGACCAACATGACACCCCATAGGACCTATGAAACTTTATTAAAAAGTTTAAAATGATATGGGTTGACCTAATTTGACTAAAATTAAATTTTTTTCAACACATACCAATAAGGGTATATTGTCTTAAAGTGGGATGTTGATAGAGTTAATCCTGGTAAGCATACCAAGTTTGATGCATTATAAAATGGACCTTATGTCATCATTTCTTTCAAATATCACAATGCCTTTCAACTAGAAAGGCTAAATAGAGAAGAATTGAGTATCCAAGTTAATGGGATACACTTGAAGCCATGTTATTGAGGTCAATTATATCTTTTTTTACATATTAGGGTAGGTTTTGAGTTCCTTAAGTGGTTTATGCACAAGTGTTTGTCTTGTTTCTTTTGTTTTATTCTTTCTTCTAAGTGTCTTATGACACATGTTTGGTGTGGTGTTTTGATTAGTGTTTATTCAATTTTAGTTTTTTCTAAGGTAAGCATCATGTTCTACTTTTAGAGTGACCCCATTTCCCAATGGGAAGATAAGGGCACTGATCCATTAGCATTACAAACATGCTACCCTTATGAATCACCAATTTGTTGATCAAATTATAACCCCAAGTCAATATTTGTCAACCAATATATGTTTAAAATTTCATAGGGTTATAAAAACTTATATTTGGTCTTGTAATGATATTAAATGGTTCTAAATGTTCTCTATGTCATCCTATTTGTCCATATCTAGCCTTGTCCAAAGTTTGATCTTATGTGTACTTGTCTAGTCTTAGGGGTCATTTATGAGGTCTTGGTGTGGATAAGTGTGGTAAATTTTTTTATGTAGTTTAGAGTCATTATAAATGGGTATTAATGTGTATTTAAATTCAAAATATCATGTATTAATCATTTATCATGTTCTTATGTGGTAAAATGACATTTTGGTCATCTTTTGCCCTATGTGGAGTTTCATGTACTATATTAAAATTAAAACATTTAAATAAGGTTCATAAATGTATTTTATGTTAGATAATGTTCAAGGATGGTTAAAGACTAACAAACTTATAGGTTCAACACCTAAAATGACCAAAATGTCCCTTTACAAGCACTTTTAGGCACTTGTATGGCCTTAGAAGATCAAAATTTAGTCAAAAATTGTTTAAAATTGTCCCTTGGGATTCCTTAGATTATTTTTAGGCTTTGGATCAATTTTTAGGTTGAATAGATAGTTTAGACATTCTCTCTTATCCATCATTGCCTTAACAAACTTAGAAAGATAAAATTCAAGTGGATGATACGACTAGGAGAGAGAGAGAGTTAGGAGTTAAAAATTTGGAAAATTTTAGGGGTATTAAATTAGATTGAGATTAGTGGAATTGGTTTAGATATTCATAACCCTTCTTTTATGAAAAATTACTGAGAGTGACAACAGGTCACTATGCCTTATCCATCTAAGTAGGGTCTAATTTTGATTTTGTTTTTCCACTTTAGAATTATATTGATAAGAGTGGTTTTGAGGGATGTTTATATATTTAAAATATATCCTTTACATATTATTTTCATTAGATAATTCATTTTTATGAAGTGTCTTCAATAAGATAAAAATTGTCTCCATGTATAGTGTGTTTTAGTCACTTCTTCTACAAGTTTTGGTTGTCTAAGATGTATATCACTTTCAAAGGTTTGTAGTAATAAAATACTCATGAAATAACCTCATCACTCTCCCATAATTCATGTGTTATCTCTTGATAAGTATATCTATGTAAATAGTTCTTCAAAAGACATCATGTCTTACTTTTTGAAAAACATGATATGTACATAAATGGCTCTCTATAGGTTTGAAAATAAATGTGTGGTTTTAATGGTAATGATAAGTAATTTTTATGCATGAGAGATAAATTTTAATACTGGAGGTGAAATAAATTGAGAGTGGAATTCTAAATTTTTACTCTCAAATAAAAGTCATAAGTGTTTCAATCACTCATAGGTCTACAAAATTGTGAGTGAACATTCATAAATCTATATTTTTGTTTGAGATGTATATACAATGGGGATATGCACAAAAAAATCATTAGATTTAATTTCACCATGATATACACCTCAATTTTATCATCAAAATCATGGTGAAGAGACCTAACCTTTACACATAGAACTTATACATAATTTGACTATACATACAATCCATATAGGTGATTCCAATTTTGAAATGATGTAATGCCTAGTCAAAGGGAGTGGGCTTGTTGAAAGGTGATAATATTAAACATTAGTTGTTACAACCTTTAAAATTCAAGATTCAAGAATTTGACTCCCTAAGTAACATGTGAAAGCAAATAGAGACCTACAAGACCTATATCTATATGTCTACACTTTGGACCAAAATCAATAATCATATCAAGAGAGAAAATAAGAAAACTAACTACAATGTAAGCATAGGAAAGTCACAAGCCATTGGAAACACTTAAACCATTTTCAAGTTTATAAATGGTCAAAAGGATTGAGTTGACAAGCCTGACATGCCCATACATGTTTGTGTATAAAATTTAGAGAACAAGGGTCTTATAATATCATGAAATGACTAAAGAACCTTGTGAAGATATGAGAAATAAATATTAATGAGTTTGGATACTATCTAAGTGACATGATAGATTTAAATATTATCTTCCAAGTTTCAATGCTCAAACCCTTTTTAAATTGACACCTACAACCACTTTGAGAAGGTAGTCTTGAATATTGTATATTGTGAAGTAATAATGTCTTGAGATTGGTAAATAATGCTATTAGACTCTCAATAATGATAAAAATTCTTTGAGGTGTCAAAAAATGGAAATGGAAGTCCTACAAACCCTTGAATGCACTCATGACACCCTAATAGACACCTAAAGGCTACAACTAAGAACAAGCTAGTTTCAAGCTTGAGTAAGGAGAAAAATACATAAAAAATATTTTGGTTTGACTCAGAGGAATGGATAGGTGAGTTATATGAAACAATTTTAAGACAATGAATACTAAATAAGGTAATGATCAAGATGATTAAATAGTCTTAAAACACTACCTACACAGTTAGATTATACCCTATAGGTCTGCATAGGTTCATGGAAGTTTTTGCTTGTTTAGAGAAAGTTAAATCTATGAAGAGGTCTAAAAGAGAGAAAATAATTAGTGAATAATTTCATATCTCTATAAATACCTAATTTATATCCTTAGACCTAATAAAAAGAGTGAATAAGGTTAAAACCCTATCTAGGCCTAATGAGATTAAAATCACACACATGCTCATAGGTATAGTCATGAGACAAGTGGATTGTTATGGATAAAGTGAAGGCATAAGGGAATTGGAAGGTAAAATATGAAATTAAATATTTTAAATAATCTTCAAAATCAAATAAAAAATTGTAAAAGTGTCAAATTTGGTCTCAAAATCTTTTCAAACTCCCTTCATGCATGATTATTATCTAAAGTGGAATTTTCTCTCACTATTTGTTTTCAAGGATGATAAGGAGTTATCTATACTCCATTATAGTTCCATCATTTGATGATTTAGGTCAATCACCTTCATGAAAAAAGCTCAAGAGCTTAGATCCTTCTCTAATGGATTTATTGTAACCCAAGAGTCAACTTCTCACACTCATTAATTTCATAAGTTTTTGCATGGGAAGTGGTGTTTGGAGGTTATGGAGGGGTCCCCTAAATATAATCTTGTGGAATTATGAGAGATAAATTTTATATTTTCTTTATGAACAATCCTTAATAACCTAAGACACTCTAAACCCTCCCAAAACCCTAATAATGAATAGTTAAGAGAAATATACTTTTAAAACACATGAAATGACCTAGTTTTATCCTAAAAAATCCTATATGTTGTTGAGGACTCCAAGTGGATTCTCTATGAGTAATGTTTTTGTACTTGCAATTGTATGAACTATAATAAATGCACTATTTTGTATGATTTTTTATGTTTTTCAAAGGTTTTGAGAAAAGGGGAACTTGAAAACCATTGGAGGAGGTCACCTAATATTTATTTCATCCTTTTAAGCCACAAAATTTTCATAGGATATTCTGGAAGTGATCAAACAAATATTTTTTTCCAAGTTAGTCTCAAACATGCCTAAAATTAGACTAGGTAGTAAGGACATTTCATGGTTTTCATACTTCCACAAGGTCTTAGGGCCTTGAATATAACTTGAAGGTTTTTTATAGGACAATAAAAGTTAATCACATGATTTTGGGTGATTTCACATGTATGGTAGAGGTTTGGAGAAAAAAATAGGGTTCTAGGCAAGGAGGCCTAATTGAGGAGAGAAAAAGGTAGAAGAAGGGAATTTTACTCAAAGTCAGTACATGAAAATTTTAAATGAATTTATAAGGAGATACTAGGTCCTCAAATATATTCTTTTATTATCAATAACCTCTATCCATTATTATACATAAGGAGGTTTATAGGTTTTTAGGGCTATAAGGAAAACATGCCTAATGAGAGCTTGAGGAGCAAAATGGAGTTATAAAAGTTGTTCCAAGATCTAAAATGGATTTTTATAGGTTTTATAAGATAATTTAAATACATACATTGAGATATAGTGACTTAGAGGATATTAACTCAAGTTTTTAGCCACTTGGATCAATCTAGGCATGGGAAATGAGGAGTTTCAAGAGATATAAGTATATGAATGATGAAATGTCAAATTAGAAGAGTTCTTAATGCAAGATAAGTGTTAAATGAGTATTTATGATGAAATTTATGGTGATTTTATTATTTATAATCCCATTTCTCACTCTTATTATGCAAGGAAGGGAAGTTTTCAAGAAGATGATCAAGGTGTCAAGCTAACTTCTAACTCCTATGCCACTTGGAGGATTGAAGAATATTCAGAAGTGAGACACATGTATTTGGAAAGGATATTTAAACATTAATAACTCCTCCTTGTTTATAACTCTTAAATTGACACTTGTATATATTCTCCTTATATGCCCCTTTCTCTCTCTCTTCATAATTCTCTATATAAGCAACCACTTTTGGCTTTATAAGGTGACCACTTTTAGTATAACAAAGCCCTACTAAAATGACTATTGATTTTACCTTATAACAAAATGTTAAAAACTATTTTTGAGTTCTCAAATTATTATTTAAGTGTGTGAAGTAGTTCATAGTTAATATCAAGTGAAGTTCATATTTCCTTGTGTTCATCTCACTCTTTCATGTTTGGTGTAAGTAGTATGACTTCTAACAGGTCATATGAAGTGTAAATTATTGTTTTTTGGTGCCTCTTTAAGTGTAAAATAAGGATATTAGTGTCTTTATCAGACCTACTAATCATATACCTTAATAAACATATTGCATTCAACCTTCATATTGAAACACTTTTGTTATGAGAACCTTGGGTGTTAAGATCAATATTGTGAATTGTCTTTCATAACGCAAGTTCATGTAGGTTTGTGGGATACATATTGGTGAATCACATTTGTTAAGTTAGTGCTAATCTATTTATACTCCTTAAAATCAAGTAAATTAGAGGTTAGTTATATGTGTAGTTAAAGGAAGCTATCCATTCAATCTAAAGACTCATCTCTCCCATAGTTCACCCACAATTTGAGAGATGTTTCAATGTTACATCAAATTGAATGAGGCTAGAGTAGGCCTCCTTAGGGTGAAAATTTGATCTATAACATAAGACAAATTCCTTATAAAACTAATGATAAGTAAGTCTTATTTTATTAAGACATTTTATGGGCTATCCTAGTTCTTTTATGAACCATAAAAAATATCATCAATCCCTGAACCTTCATCCACCAAAAGTTTTGTTATTTATACATCATTGATCATGAAAATAATAAAAACAGGTGGGTAATAAGTTTATAAGAGAATTTCATCATTGATCATATCATCCTCAATAAACTCAATAAAGCATTTGTAGGTTGGTTGAGGATGGGATATGGTTTCAATTCGGTGGATGTTGGACATTTAGGAGTTTGACTGGATGGTTTGGTTTCACTTATGGAGGGTGATTTATTTATATAATAAATTTTTTATAATATAAATTTCCTATGGTAGGGTGTTATTTTCATGAGTTACACTAAGGGAATTAGGAATTGTGTTAAAAGTCATATGAAATTACATTGAATTGACTTTTGATATGAACCATAACGATAGTTAAGTGGATAACTAGGATTTTCTATAGGAGATTTAGTAATTTGATGAGGTTAATAATTATAGTAAGGCTCCATTATTGGATTAAATGAATTATTAGATAGTATATTGGTAGTTTTATTAAAGGTTATTGTATCTTTGAGAAGCATGTCTCCTTGGGAAGGTTTTTTAGGTTTGGTAATAAGATATTTATGAGCGGGATTACATACATATTTAACCTTTTCTACTTTAACATATTAAGAGTTGATGTAGTATTGATCATAGTGGGCATAAATATCACCTATAAATTTGTTAATAGGGGTTATATCATGATTTTAAGTTTATTGAATTTTGTGTAGATATTTTAGATGTCAATATTTTTTGGATTGATGTGATTATTTAGATTAATATTTAGAATATTTGAGATATTCATTATAATGATTTTTAGTAATAGTTTTGTGGTTGAAGTTTTCATCTAACATGAGGTCATAAGAAATATTATTGAGTTCATGATTTTTTATATGTAAATGAGAAACATGAACATGTCATGAACAAAATATATTGAAATTATACCATGGTGGGAAAGGCTTAGATGAGTCAAAACTCAAGGACCTAAAAGGTAACAACCTTTTATTGAGATCTTGGAGACTCAAGGGAGGGAAAGTAGGGAATTTATTATTTGGAATAATTGAAAAATATACTCTTGAATTATGTTTGGGGAGGTTTTATTTGTGATGTGTTGGTTTTGAATGCATTAATTTATTTTTGGAAAGATTCCCTATTATAATTTTGAAAAGGTTGTTCAATTGGTTCATAAGGTAATCTTATCATTTGGATTGATCAAAGGCTTATTAATAGTCTTAGAAAAGAATGACCTTAATTTTTATTGAAGTTAAAGGTGTATTTAAATGATTAAGAGTCTAAAAATATTTTTCCCATTCATTTGGTGATCAAATTATGTGCAAAATATTTCCATTATTACATGAAATCATGGGTGGATTCTCTTAGTAATTTATTGGCATTGACAAAGATGCCATAGCTATTTTTAGGAAGATCATGATATTGGAATTATTATTTTATTTCATGAGATGAGTCCTAGCCCCTTCCTTAGCATCATCCCTAAGTTTTACCATGTTGTCCAAATGAGATTAAAGATATGAAATTTGAAATAAAAATTATCCTATTTAAAGGAATACACAAGGCATTTTATATCTAATAATTACTACTTTAGCACATTAGACAATAAAAACCAGTCAATAATATAGCTCAACATTCTACATCACATATAGAATTGTATGCTTGGTAAATGTAGGTCTAAGTAAAAATTCATTATTTCATCTATCATACACATTTATTATGCACATTCCCTAAGGTAGAACTACATTTGATCTGAGACCCTAGCTTGAGGGTTGATGTAGGTAATGATCAAGATAGTATGGGTTCTAGATCATGTGATCATTCTTCCCCCAACCTATTTTTTGCCCCTTTTAATTTTGATGCATTTTTTGTTTGAATGTGTGTAGATAGATACAAGGTTTGGAGGTTTAAATGGACCTATAGTGAGCTCTATTGACTTCTAGCCTCTATAATTTTGTACATAGGTTCACATTAAGGTGGTAAACAAAACCTATAAAGCTCATATCTCTAGGAAAATAGTGGTAGACATGGACTATAACACTGATTAATTATTGTCAACTTTTGGTGGTTCTATCAAATCATAAAATTAAGGCCAAATATAGACTCATGAGAGTGTCTCAATCCTACACATCAATTTCTAGCTCCTGAATCATTTATTTCAATCCATTTTTAGATATTTTTATTTCTTTTCCTCATGAAATTTACTTTATAAAAATATATATTTTACCATATTAAACTAGATTTTCCCCTTACTCTAGACCCCTTATTAATTAATAACTAAACACTAGTTTCCCAAAAATAATAAAACATTTGGTGAACTCGATTTACTTTGAATAAAATCTAAAAACCCTAGGTACTTTTAGTGTTTTTCCTTCAATTTTTTGTGAAAAAATTTAATTTCAAATATCTAATATTTGTATTAATTTTTGTGAATTTATTATATTCAAAATTATTTTTAGAATTTAAATTATTACATAGTTTTAAAAAATTCTAAAACCCTAGCTTTAAACCCTAAATTTCTAAACTAGGTCCTCAAATCCCAAGCCTTCCTTAAAAATTTTATAAAAATATTTTAGAATTTTTTCAAATTGTTTACTTTCTCAAAAATAATTTAAAAATTTAAATATTAGTAGTTTTCTTGTGCAAAAATGTAATTTTAAATCTCTTATTTTTGTATTATTTTTTGTGCATTTATTCTATTAAAAATTATTTTTAGAATTTAAATTATTTCATATTTTTAATTTTTTTAAAACCCTAGATTTCCAAACTAGGTCCTCAAACCCCAATTTTTCTTCCCTTACAATTTTTGAAAAAATAGTTTGAAATTCTTGCAAATGGTTTAAATTGCCAAAAATATTTTCAAAATCTCTATGTTCATAGTTATTTTTGCATTTATTTTCTTAATACTAATGTTCAATATTCTCTTTGGTGAAATAAATAAAATGGTGACTAAGGCACTTCTTCCCTCTCATCCCATTGATAAATTTCTATATTTATCTCATAATTATGACAATGAATGGATAAATTTGCAAAATTACACATTAGATAAAAATGTGGAAAACGATTTTATTTACAAGGAAGATAATTACTAATATTGTAATGAGGAATATGATGATATATGTGAAATTAATAGTGAAGCATAAATAGATGCATCTTCTTCTCTCGAACATATCTCTTTTATTCCTTCTTATAAAGAAAATAATTTTGATAAATGGGTAAGATATTTCTCACCTGATTCTCCTCTACATAGTGCACCAAATGAACAAATTAGTCATGAACTTCAAATTTAAATTCTAATTGGTGATAAATTTTTTCTTGCATGTGAACCTAATCTCTCTCTCTCTCTCTCTCTCTCTCTCTCTCTCTCTCTCTCTCTCTCTCTCTCTCTCTCTCTCTCTCTCTCTCTCTCTCATGTTCAAATTACAACAATATAAATGCAATAGAATCAAATTACCAGTAAATAGTTCAAATGATAAATCTCTTTCTCTTATTTTTCATGAAAATAATGCATGTAATCTATCCATGGATAACATATATGTAAATAATATTCTAATTTCAAATGATACTTTATTACATATTAGAAAATAATTAAATTCCTCTCTTACACCTCTCTAGAAACAATGAAAGTGATAATGAGTATTATAGTGAACATGCCAATGAATATGACATTGAGAGTGATTATGAACGATATTCCAATTATTATGCACATAGTAAATAAGAATATGCATCTCATATTTATAACTCTTTTCTCACTCTTCCTCTCATACATAATGCACTTCAACATGTTGTTTCTACTTCTATGCATGATTATATTTCAAATAATGCACATGTTCATGATAATGGAAAATATTATACTCAATTAGAATGTAATACAATAAAACATAAAGATACCAATTAATATCCCAATCCATCCCTCATTATAATAGAACCCAGTTCTTACTCTTCACCTAAAGAGAATGGTAGCCCACACCCCTCTAGTAAAGTCCAAGTTACCATTAATTCCAAGGTTAAAGTGAGCACACCCCATATTTATGATCTAATTGATAAATGTATAATTACCATGGCTAAAATTAGCAACCAAATTTAATGATTAAATTAACCACTTCAAGATGCTAATGTACCATTCTAGGAGACTATCTATTTGGTGCATGTAGTTAGTGAATTACAATAGCAAGTACATCTCCTTACCTTGGAAAACAAGGCTTATAAGTATTAGATAGATTATAATGATCTAAATGGTAACCCACTTCCAAATACATTTATAAAAGCTTCATGTCCTAATAATTTCTAAATACCATCATTACCTCACTTTGATGGAACTAGAGATCCATTCATACACCGTCAAGCCTTTTTAAAGGCTTTGCCATCTTATGCAAGTACTTTGATTCTACTCAAGTTATTCTAGTAGAAATTAGTGAGGTAATAATATAATTAGTTCTTTCATATACTCCCCATTGGCTTATTTCACACATATGATGAATTAGAGGAGGCATTTTTTAGACATTACATAGAAAACATGGGCCCTCATGTCATATATGAGAAATTTACAACTTTACATTAGAATACTTCAAATCTAGTTAGTGATTATATCTTACAATTTAATAATCACATATTAATATTGATATACAAACCATAAAATTTATAGATTCAATATATCTTTATTAAGGGGCTTCACCAACCTCTACTCAAGCATCTACTATATCAGATAGTCTTCTTGCAGGCACTTATTCTATATAGTTTTAGCTTTAGAAAATAAATTGGGATTGATTAAGGTAGATTCAATTGGTTAGATTACTCTAGATTTCACAATAGTATCTATATCTCCTAGCAATTATCATCCACCATGTCCTAAATAGGTTAGAAGACCACAACCAAAAAATAACCAATTAAGAACAAAGATCTAGTCTCTAGAACATAACCTATAGTATACACTATAGAGAATAATAGTAAGGCACCACTACAATTTGATTCATAGTGGGATAGTCCATGTGTCATATTATCAACACTATTAGATAGGAGGTTAACCACATTGACTTCTAATCATCGATGAGATCCACATCTCTTACATATATATCCACATCAACCCTTTTGCAACTGTCATCATATTCATGGACATAGAGATAATGATTATTATGGAATCAAGGATTACATTAATAGATGTGTTGATAATAGCATCATAATATTCACATAGGGGGAACTGAGATGTCCTTTATCATGGAACCATAAACCTCATTCATCCATGACTGAGTCATCCCAAGACATTCCTTTATAGGTATCATCGATCACTCATCATGAGAGTAATGTAAGTTATATGATAGAGTCTCACAAGAGATCTCATATTCCACCTATTCAGAAGGTTTGGAAACCAATACAATGAGAATAGACTACATATAGTACTATAGTCCATAGAGTACATAGTGAAGTTCTATATACATATTTAGTAGAGTCATAGGCACTATAATAGAGTACTAATCATGAGAAATATTCACTATGACCACATTTTTTGGGTCTTATCTCACATAGAAATATATTATAGTTAGAATTAAATGAGACCCTATCACAAGTTTTAGCTCTACCTCATTCTATGGATCAATCTTACACATCATAATAGAGGCCATATGGTATATTATTATGGATAGATGATCCATCTTCACAACATACAATTCTTACTACACATCTAATCAAGTTACATTTTGTAGATTTTCTACACACAGCTATAGTTAGTACACATCAGATAATATCAAATAAAAATCATATTCCTACATATCATGAGCAATATGGGTACTTGTTCAGTTGGATAATAGGGTTCAGATAGTGATACAATATAGAGTGATATGATGCACATTCATACCATCATCAGTTCATAGTTTCACTTAGCAGGGAAATGATGGATCCAAAGGTCTAATTAGCCTTTGTATTCTTGAGCCACTCTATGGGAAATAATATGAATATCATGTTATCTTACATCCCCACATACTAATAAATAACATTCCTAATTCCCAATAACTATCCATATCCAAACCTAGCTTATCAAAAATCCATATCTTATCAAATCCCATTTTACCAATCTCAATCCAAATCAACTTATCTAAATAATTTACCAATCTCAAACCAGCTCAATTTATCCCAACAATTTGCCAATTATAAAACCAACACAATTTTTACTCACATATAATTACAAACCAAATAAATTTATTTACTTACATAAAATTTGAAATCAAAATTTAACATCAAACTTATCAAAAAACAAATCAAATCACATATCCCAAGTACCATTTTACCAAAACATATACAACCTTGAACATTAATATCAGATCAACTACTTCTAAAACAACAATATGTAAAGAATATAAAAAAATATTTCAAATCCCATAACATAATACGTATGAGTTGAAATCAATACAATATACATATATATAGTAATGTTTTAAAAACATATATATCATACCAAGATATGATCAATCATGAATGGTCACCATGCCCTCATTCTCAATCTCACTCTCTGCTCTAGTACTAGTCTCAAAATCCACTCTATTACTCAATGACCCTACACCTCCTTGATCTCTTGAATTCCTCTTACATTATCTATCTCACTCCATTAACCATACATGATCCTTACACAAGCTTGTATAACACCTCTAAATATCTTTGTACTCATCCATAATCCATGTACTCAGTAATTCATAATCAAGTGGAGGGATCTTATGCCTATCTAGTTTAGCCCTCAACTCATATCTCTCTCTTGTTTCTCTAACATATGTAGATATTGCTATAGTATCTCTATCAAAAAAATGAGAATAAACACTAGATTTAAATATCACTCTATCTATAAAACCCTCTACCACTACATCATCAACATCACATGTAAGCTCCCAGAGTGTCAACTCAATGATGGTCTCTTAAAACCCATCATCTCCACCTCCTCCCCTAATAAGTGATTTATCTTGATCACCTCCCACTTTACCTACATGTAAAATTACAAACACTACATTAAATATACATTTTCTAAACATCCTAAAATAAGAACAAACTTATACATAATTCAAATATAATTAATGCTTACCTCCCATCATCTAGATCAATGAAAAATATTCATACTCAAGGATATCCCCTCTACTAATAGGGTATAATGGAGCCCATCGATGCCTCATCCACCATGTGGTATATGCATTTGTGCTTCTAACATCATCTATGTCAATAAAATCTATATCTATGTCTTGCACATCTAAAGGTAATGGTGTTAACTCAGCCTCAATGGGTCTCCCATGAGATCCTACTCTCATTCGTACCTATGCACTCCTCACCAACACCCATGTTATAGGGGGCACATCCTATGTTACCCCAAACTATCTAGTCACCTACTCATACTAAAATTTCCCATACACTCCAACCTAGTGGTCATGTAACTAACAACTAAACCTTATATACCGTAACTTCACTCCATCCTCAAGCCACCCAAGGAATCATGTATAGGGCCTCTATATGATATCTTGAACCACCAATCTATCTAAAACTTATCTATAATGATCTATCCTAGGAGATTAGATAGCTAGTGTACTCATCCACCACTTCTCATATGGTTGTGGGGATGACCACCTCTCCCTCAGTAATCATATCAACCACACTAATGTTATATGCTCTTAAGCCCAATAATGTAACAAGGTAATTATGCTCAAACCACCACTAAATGCATCCTAAATAAATTGATAAAAATCTCTATATGAGTGGCAAAGCATAGTCCTAAGTCATGAGAACATAATGTGATTCACCTCTACACTATGCATGATCCTATGCATCTTATATGTAATTGACACCCCACTACAATCCACAATAACAAATGAGGCTAACAACACAACTAACCACTTTCATAGGCATAGACACTAGAATTTACTATAACTAATAGCAACACATCACTATCACTACCTCTTTGATGTATGCCTAAGGGCACACCAAAAAAACACAAGGATGTATGGTCAATAGTATCCACATCCATGTCATCCTGTAATGTCACTCAACATCTACTAACTAATAAATGTAAAATATGATACACCTCCTTTATAATAATCATAGTCTCCCTAGTAGGAAGCAAAAATGTACATGTATCTTCATTCTACCTCTCACATAAGGTAGTAATCAAATATCTATCCCACTTCATAGGTCTTAGGTCACACACATGACCCAATCCTATTATATCCATCATAGCTCTCTCATCAATTGATAAAGGAAACAATCATAGTGTCTCCATAACCTAACCTCTATATAACTCGTTCATCCATACCTCACCTTGTGAAAACACTAGAAAATATCATATACATTAGTTCACCATGCTAAATTATAGCCAAGCAAAAACATAGCAACTAAACTAAGTAACTACCTAGAAACTCTAGCCTCTAAGACAATAATGATGGTTATAGGATAGGAGCACTACAACCTGGACAATAGTGTTGGAGCCTAGCCAATAGTTCTAGAGGAGGAATAAGAGTGCTAGACATAGTTAAAATTTTCTGAGGCTACTTAAAATATCTCAAAAGCATAAAAATAGGCTTCAAAATAGGTAAAAATCAAAAATTAAGCTTATTCACTAGGCTAACATCACCACCAGCCTCTACCTAGGCTACCAACTACTCAAAATGGGTCATGGTAGGTGCTCATATCCTCAGCATATCTCTCACTCCAAAGCTCCAAATCTCAAACTATTCAATGCACAAATGATTTAAGAATCAATCTAACTTTCCTATATCAAACAACTTTTTCATTCAAAAAACATACCATTTTGCCTATAACATGAACCTTGTAGCTTTGTTTTACATACCAATTTATTCCATAAAATCATAACAATGATACCTTTAACATCACACTATCCTTGCTCTCTGTATACATCATTTAACTACTATCATAAACACATCATTATACCTATTTTACACCTAGGTACATGCCTTGATCATCATCAATCAAAACTTGTTCTAATTTCAACAACTTAATCTAATCAATCAAGTAACTTCTTAATCAATTCAAACTATACCAACCTCACTTCTATTATTACACCACTAATCATCACTTTTGACTCAAACTCCTCTATCATGAGATCTTATCCCTATCTCCAAAAGGGGGCATCATTCCTACTATTCCTACTCTTACACTTACATAGCATAACCCATCTACTATCATAAGTGGATACACCATCGTTATTGCACCTCCAACAATCAAAATATCATGTTCATCTCAGATTAGTCAAAATATATATTGATTCAAACTACATGGGTTATTTATTATGGTTCTTACACTTCTAATATTTAGATTATCAGTTTCAACTCAAAATGGTCAAAATAAATAATGATTCAAATTACAAGGGTCATTCAACATTAATCAAGACATTTAGGGGGATATACCTTTAGTTTATAGATACATAGACTATTTATATATAATGATTTAGATTACATGGGTCATTCAACATTATTCAAGACATTCAAAGGGACATACCTCTAGTTTATAGATACATATATTAGTTAGATATGGTGGTTCAGATTATATGGATTCACAATGATTTTAATACAAATATAGACTTAGATACCAGAATTAGGGGCATGTACATACTACACATCTAACACATAAAGATTCAGACAACATGACATAGTTACAAAATTAGATAACATATTATAGGCATAGTGTAGAGCACAATGTTTGATCTCCAATTTTGCACATGGGGCATGGCATGATATGTCATTTCACATGTGGTTATATGGATTTCTAGACTATAGATATGCATTACTCACATACTATATTTGGGGGCATGGCACATATGTTCATATTCTTTATCATCCAAGATTATATAGATTAGAATAGAAAGGCATGCCATTCTGTTCTTGCACATTTACTAGAGTTTTAGATTACACCAATATATAGCCAAGTTGTCACTAGTTTTGACCATACGATCATCTATCATGGTTGGTCCATAGGATTACCTAGACCCAAACTACATGAGTTTATGCAAGACAAAGGACATACATTGGTTTTAGGTCTTTGAGCATTTATCAATTATAGTTTAGATATTTAGAGTGGAGGCATGAAATATTTTTCTCTTCATATTATATAGGTTCTTTACATTCCATATTACATGAATTTATGTGGGATAAAAGATAGACATTGGTTTTTGGTCTCTAAGCATTTCTCATTTCTAGCCAAATTCAACATAAGGGGAAAGCATTGCACTCCTCCATGATTACATAGATTCCATATTTAGATTTAGCATAGGGGGCATCCATTTTAGGGATTCCTTCTTTATATAATAACTATTTAGCTATCCATCCACTTTATTAGCCAGGAAGTGAGTTGAACCCTTTTCAACACACTTATCTCCATGCAGGTAGGTTTAGGTACACATTTTCTTTTCTTTGTTTTACTCCAGTACTTAATTTAATTACATCACTAGCATAAAAGCGGGGAAAATTTATACACTCTAAATTGGTCAAGAAACCACACATATCATGTCTTTTCATAGTCTTTTTATAGGATACTCTAATTAGAGAATACGAGCTTTGTTTACATTTATCCATTTATTTCATTTTATTCATTTGGGTCTTATTACATGACTAGACACATTTTTGCGTATTCTTGGTCATCCTGAGCCTTTTAAATAGTAATTCCACATCAGATAGGTTAGGTTTTCTATCCTTTTTCCATCCCCTAGGTCCTATGATTGTAGAACAAGAGTGTTGAGGTTGGACAACAGTATCGGTGACACTAGTTTCCATTTCTAGCACTCTTGTCTAGGGTCATATTAAACTAAAATAGTTATTTTATTGTAGGAGATGATTCCTATCCCCTTTGTTAGCTTCATCCCTAAGTTTTCCCATATTTTCCAAATGTTATTAAATCTCTCAAATTTTAAATAAAGAGTCTCTTATATGAAGGACTACACAAGGCATTTTATATCTATCACTTACTACTTTAGCAGATTAAACATAATAAAAATTAGTCAATAATATAGCTCAGTATTTAGCATCACATATAGACTTGCATGCTTGATCAAGGAAGGGCATAGGTGAAATTCATTATTTCATCTATCATGCATGTTGATTATGCGTGTTCCCTAAGGAAGAACTACATTTGATCTAAGATCTTAGATTGAGGGTTAATGCAGGCAATAATCAAGATAACAAGGATTATATATTATGTGATCATTCTTCCCCTAACATAAATTTTCACCCTCTTTCTTTTTATTCATTTGTTTTTTGCATGTGTGTAAATATATACAAGGTTTGGAGATTGAAATGGACCTATAGTGAGCTCTGTTGACTTCCAACCTCCAAAATTTTATATATAGACTCACACTAAGGTGGTGATCAAAACCTAGAAAGATTAGATCTCTAGGATAATAGTGGTAGAGGTGGAATATATCACTAGTGCCACTCTTGTCCACTTTCATTATTCCTATCCAATCATAAAATGAAGGCCATAACTAGATTCATGAGAGTGTCTTAGTTCTACACATCAATTTATAGCTCCTAAATCATCTATTTTAGTCCATTTTTAGATAATTTTATTTCTTATCCTCATGTAAACTAATTGATAATAATCTATATTTTACCATATTAAACTAGATTTTCCCCTTACTCCAAACCCCTTATTATTTAAGAACTAAACACTAATTTCCCAAAAATAATAAAACAAAAATACATTGTTGCTCACAAAACTCTTTAAAACATATGGAAATCATATTAAAACACCCTAATGAATTTCAATTGTAGTTATTTATAATAATTTTAATGATGGTCATATATATATATATATATATATATATATATGGTTTGAGCGTGGAGCCCTAATATAAGCCTTTTAAAATTTATTAAGAAAACTATGCAATACAATATACAAAAACTATGTTACATCTAAACCCATTCTATTACATCCTAAATAAATATATACCCTCAAGGTTGTTATCTCTCTAACATCTAAATACATTTTCAGCACACACATATGTCATCCTACATTATATTTGTTCAGAACTCCATACACTTAAGATAAAACCAAAATAGAATAACCATGCAACAACTTTGGACTAGTTGATTAAAAAAAAATGAAAATGTGGTTCTTATCCACTTTTCCCATTGATTATTTGCATTCCTTTGGTAAAAATAAAAATAAAAAATCCAACAACATAAACAATCACAAGTTTTAGAATAATAATTAAATACAATAATCACTACTTTCCACCCATATGTGTCTTCCTACTAGTTAAAATAATTTGAATGCCTTTAAAACATTAAATTTTCAATCCCCACCTACATTATTTTCTAATTCGACCTTTCGAAAGGATAAACTATTGAATGGTTTAGTGGGAAAGTCATCTACCAATAGTAAACATGTAAGCACACATATAAAATCACAAGACAACTATTAGATTACTCCAAGATCTCTGAATGTCACAAATTGCATGAAAACCCTATAATTAGGTGATATCAAATGAAGAGAAAAAGAGATATTCATAAACTAATCATCTAATTCATTAACCAAAATCTAAAAGGTGGTACATTATATAGTGATAAATTAGTTCACCAAAAAGGTAATAACTCAACTCACAATTAGAAAAAACATAGTGTATTTCCCATAATGACCTTAACAACCCTAATCAAGATGACTAACAATTATGTAGTTAAAACTAGAAGTGGGAAAAATCCTACACTAACACCGCCCTAAAGCATAGCTTAGATGGGTAGAAAAATTGGGTCCCAATAACAAGGCTTGATGAGGTCCCCAAGTATAATTCAACTCTAATAAAGTGAGGAAAATGAGAAAACCCATAGTAAAAATCTCCTCCCATAAAATAGATCAAAGAAGATAAGGGAGATAAAAATCCCCACTAAAATTTACAACTACCCAAAGCCATATAATATCCTACAATGGAGTTCTCAAAGGTGACTATGGATTAACAGTAGAAGTAATGAAGAGTAGATCAACCTAAAACAATGAATGAGTCCTCCAAGACCTTGATGGATCTATAACCAAGTTTTGATTCCCATCCAATGAATAATTCTCTTCATTCAAGGTAGGAGAGCCAACTTATTTATACAATGATGGTGTAGTGGGAATAGAGGCAATAGAGGATTGATAAATGCCTTGAAACTATGGTATAAACTGCCTAATGTCTGGTGTGTCCTAGATCAATATATCTATTCCTTATAATGTCTAAAAAAGACTAGGGGTAGGTTTATTAGGGAACAAATTCTCAACATCTATAAGGTGATAATGAGATTTTGGAGGTGTGTCCCCATCACATTTGTTATCATCTATATTATAATAATATTTATCAATATTAGAATATTTCTTAGGCTCATAAATGTCATCAAGTTCAAGTGAGTTAAAAGAAGAAAAAATTGAAGGAGAGTTAGGAGAAAAGTGGGAAAAATTATATAGATGAGTCTTATGATTGACCATTCCCTCTGTCAAAATAGAATCATAGAGTAGTTTTATAACACACACTAAATCTAGTGTGAACTCAATTCAAATGTCTAGACCAAGGTGAGTAATCTGGTAAATGAAGAGAATATTAGTTGAAATTAAGGTAACACTTAGAATATTATTTAATGTTTCACAACTCACTTCAATAGACCCTCTCCAAAAAACCTTTTTTGAAGTTTCACCACCCAATTGTATAAAGGACATTTCACATGGTTCTAATGAACTAAACTCTATCTGTGAAGACTTTCCCCTTACTATTATCTTTTGCCTTTCTTTACCGTGGTCATTTTCCTTAAAGGATTCATGGGTTCATTAATTCTAAATGGTATAATTTGGAACATTAATTTTATGATTCTTGAGTATCTTAGTTAGTTTGTCAATATGCCTCTTCAAACATTTAATTTCATCATGATTACCTAAGTAAAACCCATAGTTTATCTAATATGTCTTAGGCTTACATTTAGAAGAAAAGGTCTCATTGTTGTATTTATAGGTGGCAGGATTTGCACCCTTATCTTGATCCCATTTGTTTATTTCTTCTCTATTGTTTTAATCCTTAACTTTATTATCACAAAGTGCATGAGATTTTGAGGAATTCACTATGCCAATTTATATCAAATTATCTTACTCTTGAGTCAAGTCAACAATAAATGTATCTAAATAAGGAATCTTCCATGCAAATCTAAGAACACTTTTTGTGGCATATAAAGTGGACACAATTACAAAATAGTCTATACCTAGTTTGGAGAGTATATACAAAATAAGTTGATAATATTTCTTACGTATTCAACATTATTTTAAATATAACCTCAAATATTTAAACTTAGTGAAGAAGTCCTATGTGTCTAAAAGTCACCTAGGATAAAATTGATGAGCTCATTCTTTAATTCATGACCTCTCATTAAATTCTACTTCCCAAACAATTTTTCCAATTTTGTCCATACTTCATTTAATGTTTTATAAAAGTAAATGTGAAAATGTAAGATAGGATAAATAGACAAACTAAGATAGCCATGTGCTTGATCACATTTTTTATACCATTTTTTTCCTCTACATCTATTGTAAGGTCCATTTCATCATTTATAGTAATCATATATAATACTTGTTCTCTTAGAGATAGTAGCATGTTGATTTTCCATTTGTGATAAGAGAATGTTGTAAGATGAGGAAATGATAAACAATTTTCCATGATTTAAGAAAAGAGGTTATTGCTTAAAGTAAAGAGGAAATGTAGAATATGAAAAGGAAAGAATAAATGCAAAAAATAAAATTATACAACACCACTAACCCATTAGAAATATCATAGTGACCCCCTTAATTATTAAATACAATTTAACTCATACAGATGTTAGGCATAATAAAAAATATGACTTGAATAATTATACATAAGTATGAAAGAATTGGATGGAAGCCAGACTCAGCTGATAATGCATCCAAGAGTGTATAATATTTGGGTTTAAGGGATCCCAAAAATATAATAAATATATAGAGAAAAAAATAAGCACTTTTGAAGAAGACAACAATCAAATCCAAGTTACCAATCAAAATCTATAGTCATTTGAAAATCTTAACTTGCATGAAAAAATTGGGTGTAAATGATGGAAAATATTTTTTATCAAATTTGTCAAAAAACTTGTGGCACTTTGGAACAAAATATTTAAAATTTTTGTGAAGAAATTTCCTCAAAAAAAATTATGCCTCCATGGATCAAAATTTAAGCATTTTTGGGTCATAAGTGAGCATGGGCTCAATTTCAATATGACCAAGGGTTAAGGGCTAAGATGGGTGCTTAACTCATGTGATCACACCATATGAATAGTAAGCTAAGGATTATTTTCTATGCTCTCCCCCTCTAACTTTTGATTGATGTGATTGATGTGTGAGTGACATCATCTAAAAAATGCATCCATTTTTAGATGAATAGTATCATACTTCATGGTGTTAAATTTTACATCCTTTAGACCATCATTGAATTTTTGGAGGCCCTAAGCTATTGACAAATTTTTTTACTACTCTCGTAGTCAAAAAGTATGATCTTAGATTTTTAGAGGTCTCTTACAATCATCAAAGAAAATTATTAGGGATACACATTGGGGTTGTAGTCACTACATACAATACCAAAAGTGTTGACGATGTAGTTTACTCAAGATCCAACAATACATTTGTTAAGCGTCAAGTTTTTCTCTCAGGATTGTAATCATCGAGAGTTTTGGCCCTTTTTTTAGTCGTCAAAGATATCAACTACACATGTACTTGCAAACTTTGATGCTGGGGTTTATCAGTGCCATCTTAGTCCAAAAATCTAATGTATTGGGGTTATGAATGCACCAGTAGTTGTAAAATCTGATTCTAGTGTTATTGATAGTTATAGAAATGTAAATTTTGGTGTTGGGAGCAATGGGCCTAGATGCAGTTATCAGGGGTTTGAAGGCTTCCTATAGGTATCGAGGTTATAGGGAGATATAAAAGTGTCAAGCTTTTTGACTGCTCACATAATATCAAATATTGATGTAATAATTGGTGCATGTGTGTGTAATATAAAATATTTATGTCAGGACTATTAGCATTTGCCATAGTGTTAGGGAAGTTATAAACTCCTACATTATTAAAATATGTACCAAAACACTTCCAAGTTTAGAAATTATATATATAGAATGACTATCAAAAAACATAAAAGACCCACCAAGGATATTAAAAAACATAAAATACTTACAAAAGGATTTTCCGTTGGAGAACCTGGTAGTACGGATTTGTGTGAAATCATCAAAAAATAACCAAAACCCTCTAAAATGGTCAAATATTGAGTATCATGATACTAGGTCATGTTTATAATCAATATTAAGGTTTTATCAGCTTCTGAATCTAATGGTGATATCTTTTTTATGATTTGAGACTAACTAAAAAGTTTGTATGAATTTTCAATAAATCCCACTAAACCTATGAATAATCAAAAAATCAAGAAACCTTGCAGGATGGATGCAAGAATGATCTCACCAAGGATCTTTAAAAATGGAAAAATGATTGTCAAATTAGAGTCCTGACAAAATTACATATTATTCCAAGATCTTTGAATATCACATATTACAAAAAAAACATAGAATTATGTGAGAGAAAATACAGAGCAAAAGAGAGCTTTGTAAACTAATTATCTAATTCATTAGCCAAAAATTACAAAGGAAGTACATTATATAGTTAAAACTTAGGTCACTAAAAAGGTAATAAATCAATTCACAATTATAAAACACATAAGTTTATTTCCCCTAATGACCTTAATATCCCTAACCAAGCTAAGTGACAACTATGTAGGTAAAACTAGAAGTGATAAAACACCTACACTAATAAAAATGATATAATATATTAAAATATAAATAAAATTCAAACATATGATGAAAGATCACCTTATTTTTCTTCTTTCTTACTCTCTCTACACACTCTAATTGGGTGTAATGAATTTACTTAAATATAAATGGAATAAGAAAAAATATTGAATATATAATTGATTCACTTTAATGGGAAATTTATATAAACCTAAAATAATAATAATATAGTTAACAATATGATGATTTTGGATATCTGTTTTCATCCTTATTTATAAACAAAAATAGGTAGGGTCATAACCCTTCATCTAATTGTGTCGACATAAAATAAAAAATAACGAATGAATGGAAAGATAAATATTACATCTGTCATAGGTAATCCCACACATATAAAAATACAAGTTCTAGTCTAAATGTGTATCATTCCCATAACCTTTAAACCAATATTATACTTCACGTTTATTATCTATATCTTATTATACATGAATTCTTTAGCCTCTCATGTCATATCCTCATTGTGTAGACTTTTCCAATTGATCAAATATTTTTTAATATCCCTTATCTACAACCTCTTATTTCATTTTTTAAGTATTTTCTCAGGTTATAATATTATTATACCATCCTCATGAGGATATGGTATATATTTATAGGTTTAAACATGTAGTATAATGACCTTATTCAAGACTAAAACATGGACGACCAAATGTATTTTTGTTGACTGAGGTAACTCCAATTTTTATTCTACATTACCAATTATTTTCAAGACTTGATAAGGGCCATAATACTTAGGTGAAATATTATAATCCTTATTTTTTTTTTTAATGAAAATTTATTTTATGGTTGTAAAAAAAAACCTAATATATGAATTTAATATGTCTTTCACTATAGTATTTATCAACTTTCTACTTGATGTGGTTTTGTGCCATATTGAAATTTTATTTGAGACTAGTGAGTACCTCCTACTAGAATTAAATGTTTTATTTAGTTTCTGAAACATTTTATTAAACCCTTCATGATTTGGTGATGGATGTTACCCATATAATGCCACAAAAAGAGAAAATTTAGATGAGGGATGTAAAAAAAAGTTTACAATATTGTGCTAGTGTCAACCATTAAATCATATATAGTTTTTATCTGAAAAAAATAATTAAGATAACCCTTTAAGCACTTTTTGACCATCTCAAATTTACCATGAGATTGGGGATGATTAAATGAGTTAAGATTTAGTTGGGTACCAAAACATGATAATAACTTACTCTAGAAATTGTTGCTAAAGATAAGATATTTATCACTTAGAATGATATTTGGAGTACCATGGAGCTTCTAAACTATATCCATATATTTTTATATATTATACTTTATAAAAATAGTTGTGATGATAATAAATGAGAATATTTGGTGAGTATATATATAAAAACGATGATAATTCTTTTCCTTTCATATTTAGGTATCCCTATGATGAAATCCATGGAAACCTCCCCCCACCTCTAGATAGGAATAAATAGAGGCTGAAAAACACTCTGTCTTTAGTGTCTCTTTTCTTTTTGTTGAAACAATACATTATACCATTAATTTATAGACTTCCCATTTTAGTCCTTCAAAAAATAAATCTCACTTGAATCCATGATAAGTTTTTAATAAGCCTAAGTTCCCACCTATTTGGGAAGCATGGAGTTATTTAAGAACCTTTTTTAAAGGGTATTTTTCTATATAGGTATAATCTATCCTTGTAAAATATAACATCACCTTTCCACAAAAAAATATTTGACATATAGAAATATTGTTTTATATTTTGACTAATATCTTGTGTAACTACATCCTTCTCTCACTATAATCTTACTTCATCCACGCAATTTCTATATGATAGGGATATGACACACACTATTTATTTCAAAGATTCATCATTCATAGGATAGTGCATCAACCATGATATTATCTTCTCATTTATTGTAGATAATAAAAAATTCATATCCCAAGATGTCATTGACCTATTTATGGTGTTATTTTGATGAAAATCTTTCTTATGAGAATTATTTTAGATTAATATGATTTGTATTTACATTAAAGTGTCTTCCTATCAGAAATGGCCATCATTATTTTACTGCATGAAGTATGTCCACTATTTAATTATCATAGATATTCTTTAGAAAATCATTACCTTTTATTTGGTGACTTAAAAATTCATTGGGTTTCTTATTTCATGAGTACTACTCCTATTATAGACCTCCAAGCATCACACTCTACAATGAATGTTTATGAAAATATAAAGTGGGTAGAATTAGGGTGGTGAAAATGGCCTCCATTATATTCTCAAATTTTCAAGTATTTATTTCGTTCCAATTAAATAATTCGTTTTTAAATAAAGTTGTTATTGTGATACTATATTTCCATAAGTTTTTACAAAATGATGATAGTAACCAATGATCCCCAAGAAGCATCAAAGATTTTATAGTGTTTTTATGCACTTTCCATTACAGTATAGCCTTGATCTTTAGAGTATCCACCTTGATGAATTCATATGAAACAAAGTTTCCCAAATACTTAATTATTTGACTCTATAAACATATTTAAACTTATTGGCATATAGGTGGTGTTGTTCAAGTATATATAACACCTATTTCACATGATATGCATGTTCCTCACACATTTTATTTTATATTAAAATGTCATAATAGAACACAAAGATAAATTTCCATATAATTGGCATAAAAATATATGTCATCAATCTATAAAATGTATATAGTGCATTAATGGCACCAAAAGGCATTACCATAATTTCATAATGGTCCTTACAGGTTTAATAAATTGTCTTATGAATATCCTCATCTCTTATTCTAGTTTGATTATACCTAGAATGAATATTGAATTTAGTAACATAGAAAAAAATGTGAAATTCATCTATAAAATAATCAATTATAGGAATAGGTAACTTATAGTTGATGGTATATTTTTTAGTTCCTTGTATTTATGACACATGTGATGTATGTCATCTTTATTATGCACCAACACCACTAGAGATGAATAAACACTCTCACTATGATAGCTAATACCTAATTATAGAATATTTTGTACCCCCTTATCAATGTCTCTATTATAGAAATATGGTTACCTTTAAGGTTTGATGTTGGGTGGTTGAAACCTTGGCACTAGTCTAATGTCATGGTCATGATCCCTTTTGGGATGAAGTCTTTTCTTCATATCTATTAAAATGACTAATTTCTCCTTATTTATAACTTGTAGATCTAGTGACGTATATATAGTTTGTGGTTGTGTATCTATTAATTATATTTGAGCCACAAACCCATCCATTCCATTTTTAGAATATTTTACATCTTATGAGAACTCATTAATTGTGTAAATGTTTCATGTAACCCATGTAGCTTAAATTTCCTCTTCTATGAATAAAAATTCATGAATAACTCTTGGAATTTTATCTCAATAATTCTAAAATTATTTAGCCATTTGAATCCAAAAATAATGTTGGCTTTCTCTATTGGAATGGAAAACATAGGATAATACAGTTAATATTATCCCATGGATATTTTAATACTATGGAATTTATTTGGAAAACTAACTATGCCACCATCTAAAATAATGATTTGAAACTTGGATATGGATAGATAAAATAGTTAAATTATAAAATAAATGTATTGTTGATGAAATTTTGAGTAATGGTAAAGTCTATCAATATTATTGCCTTATATTTTTTCAAAAATTCTAATAGGATGAGGGTTTTTGGAGTACTAATTCCTAAAAGTGTATGGAAATAAAGAGTTGGTTGGATATCTTTTAATTCTTTCCCTATATCCTCATCATCTTCCCATGTTATGTCTTCCTCCTCTCCTTTATTAGAAGCTTGAATATATAATAAATTATTTTCCCCACACTTATGTAATTAAATTCACTTTATATCCTTGTTAAAACATAAACCTTTTTTCCTCGTTTCTTCATTTTTTTGAGGATTTGGTCTAGTAGGCTAAAGAAATGATTGTGTTGGGTTTATCATATATTGTATACTTGAAAATGGTTATCTTTTAGTGACTAGTGCCCTCTCATCTAATCTTTATGTTATGATAATAACCTAATATACATACCATGTATTAAATATTTAACTTCATATTGAATGCGATCCTTGATCCTATAAAGAAATAAGACATTCAAATTTACATCTATGATTATCTCCACTTGTAAGGATAGAATTTGGAACTATTAAATATAATCCCTAATATATCTTGTTTGGCATATTTTTGATAGTTGGATGAAGTATTTTTTTGTCACACCGTTGGGATAGTTTAGATATAATTCATCATTAAAAACTAACCAATTAAAAATGAGACTTTTTCTTTTTCTGAGTAAAAAACCATTGATACTAAATAAATTTCTAAGGTTTAAAATATAAATATTCCATTACAACCTTCTATCCACACCCAATTTGTTGTACATAAAAAGTATACATTTGGTTGATCTAGATAAATAGAACCTTCAGATAAAACTTACACATATCAAATTTTGGGACCATGTTAGGTGGCCTCGAATGGGAACCTATTAACTTTAATGATAGTGATTTATTTTAGTTTGGATTGGGTTGTCTCTAAGATCCATATTTTTTATATTTTAGAATTAGTGACATATGGAATATTTTGAAAATTCATCATTTGATCGAGTATATTCCCATGATCATCTAATTGGTGATTTATTTTGTCCATATCTGATTGTATGTTGTGCACACTATACTTGAGTTGGATCACTTTATAATTATTTAAATAAAACCTTAAAAGGGTATATACATCAATTCCTACTTGTTTACTCTATAGAAACCTAAAATTGGACACTTCTTCTCAATTTTAACATTCTATTAATTTATCACTAACATCATCCATAAATCCTAAACCAATACTCTATCCAAACTAACATTTGTAGCATAACCCATCACTCTTCATCATTCCCTATCAAATTAATCCATTATTTCACAACATACTTAATCCCATAAAATTAACATCTTATTTTATTAGTTAATTAATATAAATTATTTAATTAATCCTTAATAAAAAATTACATGGATTTTAAACATTCCTATCTTATAAAATCACAAAAATCCAAATATCCTCATATCACTCTTAAATCTCTATGCAATATCACCATATCTAATAAAACTAATTTTAAATTAGTTCTACAAATCTCACAATATCTCCTTTATTCCAAGATAATTCATCACCATGGCCTATAAATTCATCTCCTTAAAGATCCCAAATAACTTCATTAAATTCGTCCACCTCCCATCTTTGACCATCCTCCACCCTTGATCTTCAAACAAAACTAATAGTCCACATTAGTTCATAAAATATATAAATGGAGGGTTATCCATCTCATTTTAGGATATCTTCCAAAGTTATAAAATATCTAAAAATTATTGAGATCAAGACAAACAAGTATCCAGTCATTAAATCAAGTCAAACATCAATTTTCAAGAAGTGTTACAAAATATCAATGTTTTCTCTATGAAGTTTCAACTATATTACAAATCATTTAATCAAGTCTCCACATCAATAGGGTCATATTTTATTTGTGTTATATGAATTTAATTATCCCCTAATACCTCTTAGCTAAATATGAGTTAACCATTTTCAATTTTATTTAGAATTTAATTTGTTATTTTGTTGAATTTTCTAACACTTGCATTATGCTATGCAAATATTATTCTATGTATACATTTGGTACACCAGGTGGGACTCCTAATAAAAAATAATCCATGAAATAAAGGTAGTATATTATTTATAAAATTCTAAGATGTTTATGAGTATAATTAGTCAAAAAGTTGTTAAAGTTTATGTTTCTAGGAGATTGGTAGAATCACCCTATCTCTTAGTAGATTCACACCTAAAATCAATGGATTCACCCTATGTGTTAGTGGATTCACATTTTGTATACATAAAATAATTTATAAAAATTTAGTGGGATCACCTTCTAGTTTGGTAGAATCACATTGTATGTCACCGGGATAACCTTGGTAGTGGCATATTCACATTGTGCATCATCAGGATTGCATTTCTTTGATTATTTTCTATGTTTCTATGATTTTAGTGGTATTTACTTAGTAGTGTTATATTCAAACTATATGTCATCAAGATTGATTATTTATGACAAATTTATTTTTGTGTATGATTTTAGTTGGATGACCCTGTGGTTTGATAAGATTGCATTGTAGTTTGGTGGAAATGCCCTATTATTAATGGATTTTCCTTTATTCTATTTTTTTTCAGGTTTTCCACTTAAAATTTTATTTTTATCAAACTAATAACCAATTTTCATATATATTCCATCGAAGATAAAAAATAAAATAAAATAATGCATACACATTTAGTTTAGTGCTTAAAAAGAACTCAAATTTTTATTTGGTGTAGTAAAAGAATATATTATTGATTTTACTACTTGTGCACATGTTTGGGAGATTTTAAATGCATATTATCTCCTCTTGTGACTATTTATTGACACCAAAGATAAATATATATTTTATTTTAATTTTTATTATCTCCCATCTAAATAAAGCTACACATGATCTCTTCTTTTGCCTATTAATAAATCCTAAGAATCATAAATAGTTAGTTTTATTTATTTTATATTTTGATAGGGTTCAATGATATGAATTTCCTCCCCAAAAATTATGACTAGCACCATGTTTTTATATTTTATATAAGTTAGGAATGAGTAGGTGTTTACTAGCTAATTAGTTGCATTATTTTAAACACATCATGAAGTGAGGTGTTTCATCCTCCAATACCCATGCCCTAGATAACACACATGAATAAATATTTTCTAGAAACACTCAAATAAAATCCTAGAAATAGAGTGAGAACATGAGACTAAACCCTTTCATGCAGCCTAATAATCTTCCTCTTCCATGTATTTGGGCCCCACTATGTCATGAGGTATATATGGGACACACCTAGAAATCCTTGTATAAACTATCTTAAGACCTTTTAGCCATAAATTATCTATAATGTATGGAAAATAACATTATTAAAGTTAATAAAAACATACCTTTTTAAGTAAGGGTTAAGTTATTAAACTAGTCTCACTTATTGTGAGATAGATATGTGGGCTACATATTATTTGCACACCAATCATTATCGACATAGGCTTATGTTTCTCGTGTGTTCTTGATTAATCCTTGTAAAGACACATATTATTTTAAACACTAAACATCATCATAAATAAAGTGTCCAAACTAAGATAAACATCCCAAATCAAACCAAGATTAATCAGCGTAAAATCAAAATTTCAAATAAATTTAAACATCCTAAATTCAAGGAAGTCAAATATTCTAAAGTCAAAACAAATCCAAAATTACAAATAAATCCAAGTTAGACTATAAATTCAAATAAATTAAATCTTCCAAAGCCAAGCACATTAATTCAAACATATAAATTCAAAAAAATTCAAACATCCAATGTGAAAATTTGAAATCCAATCAAGTCAAATATCCTAAATCAAGTCAAAGTCAAAATTCATCTAAAAAGTAAAACCAAAATCAAATTCATTTTAAGTCAAACATCCAAAAAAATCTAAATAAATTTAAAATCAATACATCCAAGACAAATCTAATACAATATTAATCCAACCAAATATAACTAATCTAAACATAAACAATTTATATATTCATTTTTCAATTTAACCTCCTATAATTTTTAATTGGAATTGATGAAGTCACATCCATCCTTTTCTCCCATCTAGACTTGTGTGCCCAAAATAGGTCTAGATAGAGCCCAATTTAAATAATACCTATGGTAAAAAGAAGAAATCCCATACACTAGATTCAATACTTATCATGACATTAACCATCATATTAGCAAATTGAAATTTGTTCTAGTATCTCCATCATAACCATCCCTAAATAAAAAATACATCCACCAAATCTAAAAAATCCAACATTAGAATATCAAAACATCTAACATACATCTACCCCTAAAACCATAAAAAATCCATCAAACTAATTATATCTTACCATTACTTCTCTGATAACCATCATGTGACAAAGAATCAAGTCCATATACATCTAAATAAGGAATTAAATTGAGGACAATATACTCTTATCAAATAACACTTGGAAGCAATATTTTACCAACTAGTCATCATAAATATGATAATGTATCTTCATAACAAGATTTTTGATGAGATCAAACCAATATCTAAGTGACACCAAGAAGGTTAATACTATGATTATTACAAGATCCATGTTCATTATATTAATATATTATTGAAATTAAATAATTATATCGAAGGTTTGATTGACCATAGAAATATAGAAATATAAATAGATGCATCCACATCTAAGAATAAACAAATAGGGGAATGCCAAGATTCCTTTCTAAATGATTATCAAACTCCACTTCTAAATTAATGTCATGAAAAATAACCCATATTTGACAAACCCTTTTTTGTTTAATCACCCATATTCAAAGATATTATATTCAATTAGTCTACTTTAATTCCACTGATATTTGATGACATCTTATTTTGTGATCCAATATCCAAAGAATTCATCATAGAAAAATAATATATTTTTTCTCATCATACCAAATCCCCATTTTTTTGGGAACCCAATTTTTTTAAATCATTAATTCCCAAGAAAAAAATGAAAAGGTTACTTTTGGATTCCATAATTTAATAGGTCCTCAATATGTTCAAATCTTAAAAATATCCTATCAATAATAGTGAAAAATAATCAAAATTAACATCAAAATCAAACACATCATCAACATTAGAATTATATTCAACATCATCATCATCATCATCATTATCATCATCATCATCATCATCATAAATATAATCATGATCCTTCAGAATTAGCTACACACCTCCTATAGATCAATCTAAAGATATTAGTAGTTTTTCCATGATTTTTAAGGAAAATTTCATCGACATCAAAACAAGTCATCCTAGTAGCCTATAGGAGGATTGTGTTTCCTTTAATATTTCCTTACATATCACCCATCATTTATGCACCACCAATCCTTTCCATTGTCTTGAAACTTGATCTCTCACACTTGTCGATTCAGACCAAAAAATCACAAATAACTAGAATTATTCCTTAACAATTCATAAACTAGAATAATTCATAGGGATTTAATATGACATATAGCCAAAATGGATTAATCATGGAATTAAAATTGGCTTTAATATAATAGAATATCTCAAGGAATAGGAAGAGTACCACCATAAAAAAACATCAAACATTAGAGTCCCTTAGTGAAATCCTCTTTGAGGTACTAGTAAATAATCTAAATCATAATCATAATCCTAATAATCAAGTAAACTGTATTATTGAAAACCTCTTCAAAGTTATAATATATGAACAATTTATCTCTATATCACTTAATGAATAAATGATTTAAATGAATATTGTGATGATTGATAATACCAAAATCATTTAGATTACAAAAACTATAAGGTTGGAGATGAAAAATCTTGTATTCCTCATGTGATAATTTTTAAATGTCTTTTATCCTTCAACATCCAAAATCATGATACATGGAACACTCTTGTAACATCCAAAATTATAAATGGTGTGTGTAACTATTACTCCAAATTTCCTTGGGTCCCCTAACATTTATATCACTATTCACAATCATATCCTCTATTGATCCTTTATGCTATGATTAAATTAAATCCTTAATCCAATGCTTATTATAATTTACCCTCCCTAGAAACACTCTTTTTTTAGGTGTTATGATGATAACTTTTTAAAGGGTTCAAAGGAAGCAAAATCAATAATCAACAAAGATCACAATTACATCAGGGGAGTACACATAAATAACATGATCCTACTAAAGAGGTTGTATAGGATATGTATCAGATACAAATAAAAAGGGTTCAAAATCACACATATCCAAAGCCTCTAATAAGTTTAGATGCCATCAATTAATCAAAAAATAACAATTTAAAAAAAATAACACAATAAAAATAAAAAGAGAAAGATAAATAATTCATCCAATAGTGAGATCTATTTCTATGGCACCTTTGGAAAGTTTCATGAAGAAAAACATTTTTTAAACATCATGTATAAATAATTCATTAACTATAAGTAACTTGACACTTGGAAGAAACCCCATTTGTATCAAAATCCATCTAGTTTATAAAACATCTTACCCATATAAATCCACCTCCTAAAACCATCCTCATCTATCTTAAACATCCTTCATGATCCCCCTATCCATCCTATCATACTCATCTACACATATTGAACTTAATAATGAAGTGGAATAAGTCTTGAGACCTACTTGAAAAACATCATGGTATATCCTTAGCATGGTAATTTGATGTTTGGACACTTTCATTATTACATAATTTGGACCTTGGAAATTCTTAAGAAATTTATAGTCATCCATATTCATCCCTCATCTTCCCTAACCACTTATTGAAGATCATCTTTATATTGTTCTATCCACTGAGTCCCATTTCAAGTGCTAGAACTCATCTAAACTTTTATATTATCCCATTTACATATCTTTTGTGTGCATAAATCCAAGAATTCCCTATTTTTTTAGAAAAACTAAAAAATAATGAAATATATAAATCCAAAAATTTGTAAATATTTTTCTTGTCCACACTCAAGTTTAAATCCTTTATCACTTATTCACCAACATTCCATCCTTCATTCCAAATACAATCCCATTTAATATATTATTTTTATGGACACCATCTATATATTTGTATCATCAGATATTACACATGGATTTTGACTTTATATGTGACAATATCCTTTTTGATTATTTTGTTTTAAATTGTGTGTGTGTGTGTGTATGCACGTGTGCTTACTTGTTTCCATATTTAATTTTTTTTGTTTTCCTTGACTTGATACATATGCATGCGTCAATAGGTTCATCATGGTTTTTCCATATCATAGTGCCACCTATCATTAACTTATACTTGAGTCCATCCATTGGCCCATAAAAACTATGGCATCGTGATTTTTTTCATATCATCTTATAGTTTTTTTATTATTTTTTTGGATTGAGATTAGTCATTATAAACATCGCATAAAATACATCATAGTGTTTTATATCATGATGCATACTATCATGTGAAAAATAAAAAAAAATCATGTGGAGACCCATGCTAAAATGATGGTATATGATTTTGTAAAATTAACATCTAACTCTTAACATCCATTTCCTCTAAAAAAATCTAATCAATTATTCCTTTTTTGACCATGTCAACATCAAATCATGTGTTCATCTCCCTCATTCCTTATCACATCTCTCTTGTAGAGGGATAAATACATTAGCTTGATATCCCTATGGAATATGTAGTTAATACTCAGTCACATGGGGTTTTTGAGGTGATCTCAACTATTTTTATTCTTATTCTTATTTATATTAAATTTTCCATGTCATAATACATCTATCAACATCCATTTCTTATTAATAAATATCCATATCAAATAATCATTTTCACTACCAAAATTTGGGTACATCAATTTGCCATATCCCCTATACAATCTAATTTTATTCAACCCTATCAAATTGAACCCAATATGTGACACTTTAATCTAATCACATCATCCTTTTATGCTTATTTAATCACTTAGGGCATCCTTTTATGCACATTTATTTTGTATCTTCTTTATTATTTTATTTTTTTAATACTATCATCTTATAATTTTGTATCAACCTATCAAATAATCTAAGTTATACAATAGTCACCACATCACTAAATCAAATATATATTATCAATAAAAATTATCATATCATAAATTATCCATTAAATTTATTAAATGATTTATTTATTCTTACAAATCAATCAACCAGTCAATCATCCATCAAATACAAGCTTGTAACTTTTGATCCCTTGCATGTATCCTTGCTTGTGGAAAATAAAACATGTAAATTTTATAGTGGGATAAATTATTACCAATCTAATATTATATATTTAAATCCCTTAAATTTATCCTTACTTTATTCAAATAAATAATCCAACTTATCTTGAGATATATAGTTCCTAATCTATTCCCTCGCATGTATCCTTGCCTTGGGAAAATAAATCCATCATCATCATAAATCAAAATGTATAGGAATTATCTTAATGGGTTTAATATCATCTATGTTTTAATCTCATCTATCCAAAAAATCCATACCCATCACCATCCTATTATCAAATCATCACATCATGTTATATCCTGGCCCCTCTTTCTCCTTGACCCAACCCTTTATATTTTCATCTTAATCCCTTATTCTCATTTTGAGAGCCCATATGTGTCCCTCATCTACACATAACCTCTCAAGGGGGTATCATCCATAAAATTCATTATTCATCATCATCATCATCATCATATAACCTTAATTATCCCATATTTTTAGCTTCTACTTTCATTAAAAATTTGTTACTCCACCCATCTATCTTTCAATGCCTTTTCAAATAAAATAAAAAACCATCGATCACATTCTTCATCATCGACATCATCTAACCTTTATCATCCCATATTTTTTTGGCATTATTATTTCTTCAAAAAAAATTACTCTACCCAACGTGTCTCACAACACCCTTTCAAAGAGGGGGAAAATTTATAAACCTATAATTGAACATTTCATGTTGATTTTAACTATATGATAATTATGCACTAAAATCATACCTAAATCCTAAATTGATCATATATATGAAAAAACATCCCTATCATAGCCAATATTTATTTATCACCCATTATATAACTAATCCCATTTTTCACAACCATACCTAATCCCAAAAAATTCATATCCTAATCTAGTAGTTAATTAATCCAAATTAAATAATTATTCCTTCCCTAATTCAAAAAACCATGGATTTTAGATATTCTTATTTTCTAATCCAACCTCACACTATCCCATAAAAATAATTATAAATTGGTTCTCCAATCCATATGCAATCCCCTTTATTCCAAGGCAATTCATTCCCATGGCTCATTAATGTATCTCCTTACACATCCTAACTAGCTTTGTTAGCTTCCTTAACCTCCCATATTTGACCATCCTTGACCCTTAAATATTCAAACAAGATCAATTGTTGACATTAGTATACAAAATATATAATTTCATGGTTTCCCCTCTCATTTTAGGATCTCTTTGGAAGGTAGTGAAGATATTCCATATATTTATATCAATCATCCAGTAATCTAATAAATTCAAACATAAATTTTCAAGGGGAAGTGTTTCCTAAATCTCCATGCATTCTCCATGAAGTTTAAACTATATTACACATAATTTTATCAAGTGTCCATGTCAAATGGGGTCATCTTTGTTTTATGGTAAGTGAAGATAATTTTCCCCTGATCCCTCTTATCTCAATTTAAGGTACTCATTTTCAAGTTTTTATAGCATTTCATTTGTGATTTTGTTTAATTTTGTAACACTTACATTGTTTTAATTGAATAATCATATGTGTATATAGACTCTATCACCTCTTTGTCAAGAATTTTTCCTATATTTTTGAAACCCTTTTCTCAATATATAGTATGTGATCTTACCACATAAAGGATTGATAGTGCTTATTTAATTTTTTATCATTGACCAACTTTGAACAAATGGTTTAAAACATGGATCAACTTAAAATTTAAAACTTCAAATAAAATAACCCTAAAATATTTTTTAGAGCTTTAAAAAAATATAAATAAATCTAGAAAATTCATAAATCTTTAGTGTATAGATAAATTTTATGAAAAAAGATAAAATAGTAATAACTCAATCAAAATCGATTGCATGAGGATAAAACACTTACTATAGATTTCTTGAATGAATCTGAAAATTCTCTAGAAAATTGTATAAAATTTCCTAATTATTTATGAGATATAATTGATTCTTAACAAAAATAATTTTACCCAAAGTATTTGTGAAATTTAATATCTAATACACTTTTACTAAAATTACTTAAATGCAAATGGATGAAAATAATAATAAAAAATATATAACCAAACAAATTCAAGAGGTGAATCTTCACAACTTAAAATAAGAATGTAATTCAAAATATTATGATTTTTGAGATCCTTGCTTATAACTATTTATAAAATAACTATGTAGGGGAACACCACATAATATTAATTATGTCATCCTAAAAAATAAATAAATAATTAATTAAAAGATAATTTTTAATTTTTCTATAGGTCATTCCTTAGATATCCCAACACACAAAATAGGATAAGGGCATAGTTAATAGAAACATTAATAAGTTTTGGGGATCCATTATCATTATTACTAGTGGCTAGATCATATTAGGTACCATTTTGTAGAAATTATAAAATTTTATTCATCCTATACCTTTATATTCCCTTATTATAAATGTCAAATGTAAGATCACCCCCATTGATTATCCTCTATGTTTTCCCCACAAATTTTTTTATATGATGAGTCATATGAATGGAGAAACTAATTTATTAATAAATCTTAATAAAATTTTTAAAATATAATAGCACTATTTTTTTGGGACAATACTTATGTACCTAGATAATAGTGACTCTAGAAGGTGTATATAGGATGATTGGGATATTATGTGTCTAGTAATGCCTTCTCTTTCAATTGTTTAGATTGAAATCATTAGACGATTATAACATTCAAATTTGATAAATAAATGTACACTTATTTTTCAAATTATATATCGATTATCTTACATATTCTCAACTACATTTACTTCACATGGACCAGATAAAAAACATGATCTTAAATTATTATGATAAAATCCCTAGCATTAACAAAGAAAAAATAATTCAAAATTATGAGATTAAAATAATTATGCATTATAAAAATAAAATAATTTAAAAAAATTGACTTATGTGATGTGTAAAGTGTGGAAAATATGTAATAGTGGTTTTTTACTTTTGTTCAATGCTACATTCCATTTCCTAAAAATGACGAATTTTTTTACCTTGTGTTATATAAAAAATTCTAACACATAAAGATAGATTGTATGGATTATCAAAATATAATTTGATGATAAATAGTGAAAATGAGAATCACATACCTTGAAAAATATCCCCTTTAATTTTCTTAAGGTATGGGAGTCTTAGTTAGAGACAAGGCAAGGTTTGTTTTTTAGGTGTTCCATAGTTAGAGAATCATCTCCCTATAAACCAAAAAGAAAGGGAATGTGAAATTATTATCTTTAAATAATGAAATAGATAATAATTTTTCATTACTTATTGATTTTTTATTTATATAACTTATGACATTCATGTTATACTCTTTTCTTATTATTTAATTTCTCCTCCTATTATTCCTCACTTTCCTCCTCTTCCTCATTCTCCTCCTCTTCCTTGTTTTCAATATCATCATCTTCCTCTTCTACATATCCCTCATATTTCTCTTCATAAACATACTCAATATACTCTTATTTAGTTTCCTTATCTTCCTCATCATTCTCCTCAACTTCCTCTTCCTCATAATCCATAAGACTCACAAGATATATCTTCTTATATGTAGGTCATTTGACATACTTGTTGGTAGTTACCTTTTCCAAATGACACTTTTGTGGAAAATAGAAATAATTAATACTTTGTGACATATGAAAATTAAATGTTATAATAAGAAAAATAAAAATCAAACATAAATGGACTCCATAAATACTACTATAATTTTTTTCATCTCAATTGATGACTTTTGACAAATTCTTGATCACTAGGAAATTGATTTCAGCTCGATTGGACATTAAAAAATAAACTTTAAAATGTAATTCATAACTAATTTTGACACAATTTATGAATTTTGAAAATTCCTTGGATTTTTATATATGGTTAATGTTTTAAAATTAATTCTTTTGATATATTATGGGTCCAACATGTTATATACATGAGTGATCAAGAGATAAAATAAACTATGAAAAATATGCATGGCTATGATAGTAATAATAAGGTGAGTTTGAAATACATCCATGAAAAGGTGAATCATGAAATATTACATGAGGTGAAATTAGAGACATGAGATTAATTCCTTAATAAATCAACTCTATTAGTATTTATGAATTTCATTCATGTTTGAATTTTAAATTTCATCTTATAAAATTTAATTTGCATATGTCACAAAGTATTAATTATTTATATTTTACACAAAAGTGACATTTTTAAAAGGTAATTACCAATAATTATATTAAATTACATCCATATAAGAAGATACCCCATGTAAATCTTATGTATGATAAGGAAAAGGATAATGAGGAAGAGGAAGTTGAGGAGAATGAGGAGAAAGCCAAGGAAACTAAATAAGAGGACATTGAGTAGATTTAGGAAGATAAATATGAGGGATATGTGTAAGAGGAAGATGATGAGATTAAAAACAAGGAAGAGGAGGAATGTGACAAATAATAGGAGGAGAAATTAACTAAGAATAAATTAATATAACATGCATATTATAAGGTATATAAATAAATAATTAATAAGTAATGAAAATTTACTATTCATTTCATGGTTTAAAGATAATAGTTTCACATTCCATTTCTTTTTCACATTAAGGGAGATGTTTCTCCAACTATGGAACACCTAATAAATAAACCTTGCTTCCATACTTTAAGAAAATTAAAGGAGAGATTTTTCAAGGTATGTGAATCTCATGTTCTCTATTAATAATAATATTTTTTTAAATAATCCATACAATTTATCTTAATATGTTATAGTTATTTTATGTAAAACATTCCAAGCTACACACACACACACATCTACATATATACTATTAATTAAATAACCCTTAGATTTAATTTTTCTTTATTTTTTTGTACTTCACTTTCTTTTTTGTATGTCCTACCCAAATTTAAGGAGTTTAGTTTAATAATTTTTGTGATGGGTGTTAAATATAACTATTTTTGAAAAAAAATATATTACCATACACTTCTATACAATAAATATAAGTATTTTTATTTTAGTTCTCTCCTTGTATCCAAAAGTAAACAATCTTTTTGAAATGACCAATTGAAATTTCATATTAGAGCATATGTAAATGAATCAAATTTTTGAGAGGAAGTAAAATATATACTTCACATAAGTCTTTTAAGATACGTACCTCATCATTAAAAAAAATTCATAATTAATAATCCTTATTTTACGTGTGCATGCATGCATGTGAATAATTTTACTTACAGTAAAAATCGATTGAAGAACTATTAATAGTGCATAGTGAATGATAAAATTTAACATACTTTTCATTCTTAAATACACTAAAATTTATTATATTATCATTTTATAATCCTTAATTTCATACATGCATAGTCATAAATGTACTTTCAAAAGTAGAATTAATGAAGTATCTTCATTCTATCATGTTTCTTATTGTTTGTTTTAATTTAAATGTTTAAATTTTGGATATAATGTATCTAATAATATACATGTCTTATTAATATATTTGTGTATATGTAATCATATATACATATGTATACACATATGTTTGTATATTCACATACACAAATATGTGAGCAGAAACACACAAATATATATATAGACAAACATACACACATCTATACTCATAAGTCAATATATACAAACATAAATATATACATATAAATTTATATATTTTTAAATGGAACGAATATAAATGGCATAATAATCAATTGAAGTAAGCATTTTATAAAAAATGTAAATCAAGGAAATAAATTACAATAATAAACATAAATATATAAGATAGAAATATATTGTGGGTGTTTTATGTTTTTATGTATTTATAAATATAACTACAATAAAACCAAATGAAATTGTAATAAATACATTCATAGTTAAGACCATTAAGGTGTGAAATATAAATGAACCCTAAGTAAATTTTTCATCCCATATATCTATCAAGGTCTAAAGTATCCTTTTAACTTTATAGAATTTTCTTACTTAATATAGAAAAAATAAGCTGAAAATTCCTAGATTAGGATTAATTTTCTCTATTAGGGTTTGCTTAAGCCTTACATCAAGAGTTATTGTCTATTAATCATTATACCTCCCTACCATAAGACATCCCCATGAGATATTAACATTTATTGAGATTTAATAGATTCACCCTTTGGGTGAGCTATTTAATGGCCTCCCCACCTTCCCATCTGATTGTTAAATCCATGATAGTCGAATGAGAAGCACTAAAAAATGGTCTCACGAAACAAGCGATTGAGGAATTTTTTCTTGAAATTCTATCACAAGGTAAGGATTATCTTCTTGACATTATTATTTCTCATCTTACTTTTGATTATTATTATCAATGACTAGAATAGTTCTACCTAATGGGCTTATTTATTAGCATCATTCATTTTAAGATCATGCTCAAGTCTTACATTCAATCTACCTAGGTGGCCTTTGACATTAAACTAGAAAGTGTTTAGAACAAGAAAAAAGGATTTTTTCTATTAAAATTTTCTAACTCCACCAATGGAGGTGTCATATTAAAAAATTTAACCACCTGGTATATCAAAAAATCCCTCTTAGTGTTATCCCCTTAGAATAGAGACTTTGTTATCTTAGATCAAGATACTCTAAAAGTCCCTATATGGGTCGATTTCCTAGGTTTTACCTTTCATTGATAACAATTATTGGAATAAATAATTAGATATATATTTAAAATTATCACTCATGAATCCCAAATATTCTACTCAACCTAGTCACAAAGGAGGGTCTGTGTAAAAGTTGATATTTCTAAGGACCTCAAGGAATTAGTCAAAATATAAATTAGTGATTCATGGTACTCTAAGAGAATTTTGTATATCAACATACCTAACACATCATTCCATTACCAATCCATAAACCATGAGATTAATTACTTCCCATTGTACCTCCCCCATAATAGGATGCTTGCCAATATATAAATTGTGTCTCATAAGAATACCCAAAAAGATAGAGGGAAAACTATTGGGGGGAAGAATAATAATCACAATAAGGGACCTACTCATATTGGTAATGGCATTATTAACAAGCATTCTTCTAGTTTTACACCTCAAGTGCTTAAATATTTTGACCCACTAAACAAGGAAGTGCCTTGTAGCACATTCTCTGTTAATGAACTAGTTGCTACAAAAGTAGAACCATCTTAACCTTGTTTTCAAAGCACACCCATGGAAGTGAATTTTTTTCCAATTATTAGATTTCATCAAATATCTCTATAGATGGTGTGATTACTTTTACATCACACCTCACTCAAACTAGAGATGGTAAGTACTCACACAACCCATCGCAAAATTCTCTAAATTACTCTTGATGTCTTGTTCATCAAGATATTTTTGAGGATTTGAAGTATGTGATAAAACTATCCTAATAGATACAATTTGACTTGGCCAACTTGAATCATTTATTTAATAATAGATATGAATCTCTTAAAGGAATAGATGTAGAGGATATATTTCTCAACACCTGTAATCTATGAATTTTTTATCATGGAATATCTAGGTTTTGATAAACTCAATCTATAAGTATGTTGTTCATTATTTCAAAATTAAATTTGCATATATGGCCATTCTATGATTTTAGGAAGTGAAGGTGATGGGTTTCCTTATAAAGGCTAATGATAGAGTTATCTATCCTAGTAGTTTAGTTATTTTTAGTGAACATGAGGTAGGTCATGGTGGTGTTATGAAATTTATGGTACCCAAATGGCAACCTCATTTTGTGACACCTAGAAAGGACCCCTCCCACTATGCCATACGGGCCCTCATCAATATTGAGAATCATTCATTTGGAATTATTAATGTAAATGCCTCAAATAACACTCATGAGTGTATAAATTTATGGTAATGGACTGTTGATTCTATTCCTAATTCCCAATAGGTTATTTATGGGGATTTTAATATGGTTTAACTATCAATTAACAATATTGGTAATCAACTTATGAGATGGGTCAATGGTGAAAAGGATGTTGGTTATACATGTAAAATAAACTTAGCCTTCATGACCCTAATTTAGGGTGGAACCACAATCAAAAATATTGATACACTTAAACTAGTCTTTGAGGTGAGTTTTATAGGGTTCTTAAATATATTTATCATGCTATGATTTATTTTAAATCGTACTTCTCCTTTGATAGCATGTTATTTCCACTAGTGGAATCCCTCCTAGATTTTACTTTATCCAACCAACTTTTTATTAGATTTCATATTACTTAGCTCTTAAAAAAGAATAAATTTAATAAAATACAATTATTTTTTAATGCATCCCTCTTGGATCATGGGTCCATCATGGCACACATTAAATAGGTTTGAAATCTTGTTCTTAGGCCTACTCAGCAAGGGTGGACCCAGTGGTGGGAAAATATTCTCAATTGGATGGATAGATTTATATGTATTTACAAGTGCCAAATAGCCATGATTTGGTGATTATCCTACTCTACCACCTCTTCCAAGCTAAGCCAAGTAGTGGCCTCACTAGATCAATACCCATTTATTGAGGCCTTCCATTTGTGGGTGGTTAAATTATGCCACAAAATACAAATTGATGATTAGTATAATTCCCATGGTTCTTAATGTTGAACTCATATGCATTATATAAAATTGGGTGATTGGGTGTTCAAAGAATTATTTCACATGTTCAAAGCCAAATCCACCACCCAAAAAGTGGTTTTTATTTATGATAATGGGTAGTGATTTATAGAAACACCTGAGATAGTCAAGGATTTTTACAAGCATTATCAACAAGTGTTTTTTGCCCAACCACCAGATTTAAAAATGCAACATGCCTTCAACCAATGCTTCTCAGTGGTTCCCACTAAAGTTTACTCTACCTAAAGTGTCATCTATAATAGGATCCTCTCTCTAGAGGACCTATTTGAAGTTATGATGCAACTTCCTAATGAAAAAGCCCTAGGTTGTGATGGATTCCCCTATGAATATTAAAATAAAATGTGGGATACTATGGGGAGTGACCTTTACCAAGCCTACCTCCAATCCTCCCACTCACATAATTTTGGGTCATGTAATAAAAAATGGCATATCGAATTCATACTAAAATATTGTGACCCCAAACTTAGTTGTAATTAGTGTCCTATAACATTTCTTAACATCTCTTAAAAATTCATTACCAAGGATTTGGACCTTTACCTAAGACATATGTCACCTTCAATCATTTTACATGAATATATGAGATTAATTAAGGGTCAGTATATTATGGATAATGTCATAATGGTTTGGGAAGGAATGGAATGGGCTCACTAGGCACACCAAAAGGCTTTGTTCATCAAAATAGACTTCAAGAAAGCTTATAACCATATTGAGTGTCCATTTATCCTTGATATGTTGTAAGCTCTAGGTTTTGGTCCCACTCTCATTCAATCTTTGTACATGCTTTTCTTAATGCTTCAACATATCTCTTAATGAATGGATTCTATTTCTGAATTATTGGCCAACTCAAATCCACCAGACAAGGCTTCTTATATAGGTTAAATAACCTAATAGTGCATATTTACTTATGGATGATGTGATTGTTTTATTATCAATAAAATCACCTGAACCATAAATCATGGATCCTTCCTTATGCTTCATGGATTAAGATCTTGGTATAATATCCATAGTTGTAAAATATGTAGGGATAAAAATTTCCCTTTTATAGTGTTCTAATTGGATGAAATTAATTTAAATCATAATTTATAAACCCACCTTTTCCTTTTCGAAAAAATATTTTTTGTACTAGTTTTGAATATCATTGAAGATTGATCTTTTATCTATTCTAGTGGGTTATGACTATATATAATATTTTAGGTTTTATTTTTCATTTGGTCCAATTTCTTTGATCTTTCCATGGCTGAAATCACTAAGTATCCAATGTGGCTCAAAATATATAGCCTTTCATAAGTTATGAGAAACCTTGACCTCATCAAAATTTTAGTTGACAAACGTGGGTTATTTCATTAAAATCAATGATGAATCATTTAGGAATAGGTTTTTGAGGGTTTGAGTTATGATAGATATTTGAAAGACTTTATTTAATTATATCAATATTATGTGCTTTCTCAAATATTAGATTTAATTACTTAATATAGAAGGATTTTATTTTAGAGGTTTTGTTGCAATCAGTTAGGGCACAAGGTGGTAATTTTTAATTCTTAATCTCCTAAGAGATGATATTTTCCTTAAAATATGGAGATAGAAGGTTGGTTCCCTTAGTGTTTAATATTTATGGTGTAATCATTATAATTTATTTTAAAAAATATATCCCCCCTAAGAAGTGTGCTCAAATAAATTTTAGATACCTATTTTTACTACATGTCCTCACAAGGTTTAGTTTCAATAGTGTCTCAACTTGATAATTATAGGGTGGGGACTTGAGCGTATATTTTATATAATGTGGAACTTGTTTTTGGTGGTGATTTGGAGCACATAGATGATGGTTATTTTTAGCTAGTAAATCTATGAAATTTCACTATTTCTCAATCTTAAAATAGAAATACCAACGTTAACTATGGTTTCTTGGTTAAGCATAAAGGTCTAAGGATAAATACCAAAATATTAGGGATGTAATTTTAACTTGTTATTTTGGATGGAATTCATTGGCTGATAGATTCCATTTTCTCCCAAAAAGGAGAAGATATATTTTTCATCATAAATAACATAAATCATCCTTTTTTTGAATAAATATATTGGGCTTTATTGGTTTTATGTTTTTAATTAGTTACATTAAATTTTTGAATTTCTATTTTTTCAATTTCTCTTTGATTTTTTGACGGGTTATTATTTCTATTTCTTAGATGTATTTCATTTCTTTCTATTTATTATGGCTGAGGTCCCTAATGATCACATGGTATTACTTATAAAAAACACCTTACACACTCACTAAAGTATGATTATAACCCATCTTATTAAACTAACATAAAAATTTAATCAAATAAATTTTGTTTTTAAGTCATAAAATAAAATTATGAAATACATGTTAGTTTTTATATATGAAACTAAAAAATAACCTACATGTAATAAAACCCATTAATGAAATAATAGAAAACACCTCTATGGTTTTTTAGTAATCTAAAAGAAATAAATAAATGTTTCTTGGTAATATATGAGGAAAAATAAGTTAGTTTCCAAGAATGCCCAACCATTACAATCCATGACATTTAGATCTAAGCAACTACAAATTCAACCACAAGTAGAATGTTAGCACAACCACAACCAAAAACATGAGCACAATCTCAAGAAAACATAAACGATTAATTTTGAGCCTCCTATTATAAGTTATACCTATGTACATATAAGGAACTATATCCTTTATATTTTCATCCTAAAAAATTTAATTGGAGAATAACACTATGCTTCAATGACTTAGGAGTACAGAAACTCATAGCAAAATATGATCAACATCCTTTAGGAGTTACACCTAACTAAAAATATAGGTTTCTACTAGAGGACATCAAGGATGACACTTATGATTAATAAGAGGAGTTATTATTTATTAAAGTGGTTCACACATGTCACATGTGAAACAACATCCCATTCATGTTATTTTTAAAATTTACTCCACTCTAGAGTCCATTCTAGTGAATACATTAGGGAAAGAGTAGGACAAGTTTGTTGGCTAGGGTGATTGAAGAAATAATTGTAAAATTTCATTTCTAATGAAATATTTGACAATAATATAAAATTTTATTATCTCAATTTGTATTTACAAGAAGGGTAAAGAGCTTTATAGGCTCTCACAGGTGGTTACAAGCCTCAAGCAATCCTTGTGAACCAATTTTTTTATAAACTTTAAAATAAACTAACTAAAAATAATTAAAATACATTGGATCATTAAAATAATCCAATAAACTCCCCTTTTATCTAAAGGGGTATATAAAAATAAATAACTAGAGTGATGACTCTAGAGTCATCAAAGGAACTTTGTCATAACTACAACTAATGAATTGTACTTCTAGCACTGACTAAAAACTAATGTCAATCCATAAATAATCCAACCCATATGAGTTGTGGGAAAAATGGTTGATGAACATGATCAAAGCCTACTCATCCCTGGTTATCATTGTACCATACTATAGTAGAACATGATCAGACATATCCAACTACATCAACCCACTTAAGGTCCTATACAAGAACCCATCCAAGTGACAAAACCTTATGGTGTATGGTACAGCTCCCTAATTTCCAGCATATTTTGATGACCTTTAATCAACACTACTATCGCTAGCAACCATTATCAACTTGTATTGTCACTGATGACTGATTGAAGTCTAACCAATGCCTAAATATTCTCCCCCTATTAGGTGAGATGTGATAAATCATGCATCAAAATAACTAACTATATCCACTTCATGTTATTAATATTAGATATAAAAAGACAAAAATGGAACTAAAATAAAAAACACAAGCCAAAATTTTCCATTCAAGCATTGAACCCATACTCTTAGTGAATAACTAACTAGAGAGGGTAATTATCCTCTAGCCTCCAACTTATCCTCCAACCTCCAGTTGTCACTTAGATTGTATTATTTAAAAGGATCATGAGACATGTAATGTATGGAATTATTTATGAGAGCACAATCATGAGTTGACATTATAAAAAAATCATGTTTAAGGTGTTGATTTTGACTAAAAATACACCTTTATACAATAGTTTCAATACATTTATTATAAAAATAATATAAGGATAGTTCATATTACAAAGATAACCATTTCAATGTATTTGGAATGTCTAAAAACCTATAAATCACTTTGTCACATGACTTCCTTTAGATGAAATAGTGATTTATCAAAATAAATGTCATAGTACAAGTCACTCAATTATGAATGCGAGAACATTATAACCATAAATTTAGAAAAAATTAATACTTTGGAAGTATGAAATCTTGATCCCTTCTCTTACATGTGACTAAAAAAATTTCTCTATCCATCGTACCATCAACCAATTTGATAATATAAATAGAGAATATTATATTTATCATTGATTTATCTAATTTTCAAAAATAAAAGTAAAAATATATTTCCATGTGAAAGCTTTTTACTTGGCTTTACTTGCATGTAAATTTGTTATTTTCTTTGTTTCTTTAAAGTAGGTCTTACATAAACCTTATGTCTTTATTTTATTAAATAAAATACAAGTCTTAAATCTTTCTAAACATCAATGTCATGTCATTTTCCTACTAATGTTGCACCTCACTACTGCTTGGGATGCCATCCATGATCAAATTTTTTTATACTTATCAGAAATATGAGATACAAATTATATAAAACAAATTTAAGATTTTAAATATCACTAATAGATTAGATTTTAAACAAATGGATCATGATTATTACACCAAACACTATGCTGCAGCATCAAATGCCATGTTTTACTTCAAAATTCCATATAATGCCATACAATATTATAGGTAAATGCTAGAGATCACACAGGTTCATATGAAGAGGATTGAGATAATATTTTGTCTTGATCATAAGTTTTTAAAATTGTTACTACATTCCTCAATAATAAAATTCATTGATATGGCCATATTAATCCATATAAAATGCTTTTAAAGCCTCTATAATCTGTATAATTACTATTTTTTTTGTGTGTATATTAATAAAAATTATAGTTGTTGTGCAACATATGTCTGTATAAGATGATTTGAAACAACTTCAAATGAGATTTGGAGTCATCAAATTTAAATTTATTTAAAAACAATTTTTACAAGTTTTCATCAAGAAAAAATAATAATTAAAACATTTAGAGTAGAATTTTACCAATAATTTCCAAGAAATTTTTTCATATGCAAATCTTCATGCCTCCTCTATTTTCCATCTTATGCCATTAACCATGTTCTGATACCATTGTTGGCCTAGGTAATTGAATAAATAATCCTAAACTTACATTTCTAATAAAATATTTGACAACAATATAAATTTATATCATGACAAGTTGTAATTATAAGAAGGGTATAAATCTTTATAGGTTTTCACAGGTGGTTATAGGCCTTAACAGATTCCCATGAACCAATTTTATTATAAACTATCTAAAATAATTAAAATAATTTGAATCATTAAAATAATCCAAAAAAGTTTAGGATGGAATATATATTTTAATAAGAGGTTTTGGGGTCCAGAACAAAGGAAAAAGTAGCCACATCCATGTATAGGGTGAACATAGAGGAATAATTGGAAAAGGGCCCCAATCAAATAGAAATTAGAAAAGAATAATCTAGTACATTAAATATAATAGTGTGAAAACATTAAAATCCTATAGATATTCAACCATACCCAAGCCTCATAGAGAGAATGGAGACACTCACAAGTCTAGAGGGTGTATCAGGGGAAACAAACTATAAGTGGTAGGAGCTGAGAGCTGGGATATGAAGTGAAAAAATAAAATCTTGGTACCTCTCCTCCACTCAAAAAATATTTTATGACTAATAACTAATTTTCACCTTATTTTTTGGCCACTCTATATTTATTGCCACTCATAGCTCTTTCTTCACCGTATTCCCCCACTCCTATACAAGGAACTCATTCTAGTTTTGAAATTGTTGAGTACCTAGATCAAGGTGTGTAACACAAGTGAACATAATATGATAAACCTCCCAAGAAATATCAACCATATAAACTATAATCATAGAATAAATTTGAGCATCAACTGACACATGATAATATTGAGGCCAAAATAGAAGAAGAGAAAACAATTAAGGAGAAAGCTCAAAAGGACAAGGAGACTTTACTCTAGTAAAACCATCAAAAGAAAAAATAATATATTAAAGATAATTAATTAAAAAGGAAGGATAATGATAAAGAATTATATAAATATGTTGATTAGAAACATAAATAATACCTACACATGTATGAGGATAAAATAAATAAGGTTGCACAATTGAAAACATCAAAAGAGGTAGATAAATATGCTATAAAGGCTAAAAAAGAGAAAGATAAGAAGTTTTAAAATGATTCCACAAGATTCATTTGGATAGCTATGGGAAATTTTAAAATGAAAATATTTTAATAAATACCAACATAATATTAGCAATAAGGAGATATAGAAATATAGGTTGCAATGACTAAAGTGCATGTGCAACCATCTATAAATTTAATGGGTTTAGGGTCAGTATAAGGAGAATTAGAGTAATCTTATCAAGAAAAAAATGAGTCCAACTAATCATGGTGGATTTATATCCAAGAACCATGACTAGAGAACATCACATTTACTATCTTTATCACATAAATAAGACAACAATTCGTTATCTCTTCAAATTTTGTGACTTAACTAGTCCTGCCTACTTTAACCAAATAAATTTCTCTAGATAATTCATATTTTTCATTTGGAAATTAGATTGAATTTGTTTTTACATTTCAAAATTCCTTGAAAAATAAGGTAACCAAGATTGAGGAAGAAAATATTTATTTGCACACAAAGAATGCTGAGCTACAAGAGTAATTTATAAAAGCATGCAAGATGATTGGTGAAACCTACTTGACATTGGTTTAATATATTTCGAGTGACCAAGTCAAGTTATAAGAGAATAAATTCACTATTTTCTCACCAAGTTAACATAATATTGGGTTACAATATAACTAATATAGGACATCCATGTTAAGTCCATAGACTATGTAGTGAAACTAAGGTAATCTTGAATTATTGGAGGAAATCAAGAAGGTCTTAGATAGAGTTACACTTAAATCTACAAAAAATTCAAGGAATATGCTCCAATTTAAAAAATAGATTCAAGAAGCATGGAAGGAAATAATTATATTTATCTAACTCAAGTAGATAAATCAAACTTGGTCATGGAGAGCTAAAAATTAGCATCCAAAATGGACAATGCTTTATAAGAATTTCTCACATTGAAATATAATGTCATGGAAAGAATGGACACCTAAGATATGTGTATGTTATGTAGTACATTTTTAAACATTAAAAATCAATGTCATGTAAATATAATTGAAAATATCATTTAGGACATACAACAAAAAAATATCACAAAAAGGTTTATTTTTTACAATTGTAGTCATGATGATGTCCAAAACATCATGCAAATCCAGTCCCTCCTTTGCACACTATTAAACATGGTTATTAACATTTTGGTTGATTATATAATGCATAAGTAATATTTTACTAATATTGACACTTTAGTCCAAGAAGTCATCATCTGAATGTAATGTATTTCACTTATCAAGATTATAAAGTTTATCTATGTGAGTAAGGCTTATTAGGTAATGCAACCTACACCATAGTAATAAAAATTGGTCAAAAATGTCTAAATATTTACATTAAAAATTCATTACTATAATCTTAATCTTATAATGATACTCCTTATACATATTTATGGCCTATGACTTTGCATCCATAAGCAAGGTATTGTATCCTTATAGTTTTGATCTAATTTTGACTATAATATAAAATTTGTAGGCAAGAAAAATTAAAGATCAGGACCAAAAATATTGAAAACCCATAAATGGTGTCCTAATTATTCCAACCTATTAATAATTCTTAAAGGGTGTTAGTTTGGTACATTTTTTAGTTTAAAATGTGAAAGGGTGAATAAGTAGTGTGTAAGAAGTTAAAATCAGTAAATGACACTTAAAGTGAAAAAGTGAAAACTACTTTTTGACTATCAACTAAGCATAAATTGGGGTAAATCCAACCAATTCTAACATTTTATTCTCCATCAAAGTCTATATTTTAGGAAATTACAAGATTTTATATCTAGGAAAGTGTCAGTAGGAATGTTCAAATTATAGTTCACACACATTATCTGTATGTCACACATGTGAAATGTGTATATTGTAGCATATTTTGGATAAAACATGGTTTCATAAGGTTAATGAATCATATGAAATTTTAATAGACACATTGAATATGCTAGAATAAAAAATTAAAGGTTAGGAAGATGAAGAACCATAGTCCCTTTGCTTATATGGAACCAATTAAATTTGTAATATGTTTTATAATTCATTTAGAATAATATAAATAAAAATATATGGAAAAAATTAAATTTGTAATATGCTTTATAATTCATCCTTATCTTCTATAAATCAATATTTAATTGATTTTATAGTCCTTGTGATTTAATGTATTATTTCAATTTTTTAAGTATGAATTCATTCTACAAGAATTATAATACATGCATATACTACTAATGACATGTAAGAATAGTTTTTAGTGTATGAAAATACACTGTGCTTGGCCCTAATTCTACATATATTTACCTATAGTAATTTAGGGTCATATTAAAATATATTTATAAAATAAAACACATAACATGTCCTAATGAGTGATTCCAGGGACCACTACAAACATCAACATTTACCATAGATAAAATACAAAAATTGAGGAGGATATTTTCACAATGTTTTATTAGGTTATAATTATTATCTATGAAACTAAAATAAAACCTACATGTAGTAAAACCCATTAATGAAATAAAAATAACTCTTTATCATCTACAGTGGATTTTTAAAAAAAAACAAGGATGTGATTTATAGGTAATATTTAATAGTATGTTTTAATAAATAATATATATTAAACCAAAATTTATTGGGAATTTTGGTCTTTCTCTAATATGATGTCATGTCCCATAGACATCATTAGAAATAGATTATATTAATTTCATGTTTAAATAATAAATATTACCTATCCCCCAAACTAAAATGATAAAAATTTCATGCACATTTATTTTTTGAACCAAAATTAAGGTAAATGAAATGAATTTAGAAATAACTAAAATTTGATAATTTTATGAATTGATATATTTAGATACCTAAATCTGGTCACAAATACTTAATATTGTTAATTCTTGACATATCTTAAACCACCTAACTTACACCCAAATACATGACTCTTACCATTATTCTAGGTTAATTATCTATATGAGGGTTCAACCCTTATCTACATCATCACATATATCTATTTTATATCACTCTCATACTAAAATAGGTCTACACTAGGCAAATAGGTTCACTTCTATAGACCTATCCACCTACGGTGACCTCCACCCTATGCCAATTAATGTCTAGTATTTAGATTCAAAATATTAATTGGGGCCTTCCTACATATTTATCAAGGTCCATTATAGGAAATTATTAAAGCATTTCACTATTAAAAAAAAATCAATGGACATTCATTATTAATACTTGGCATTATCTATTTACCACTTATACACTATTTCACATTGAGAAAATCATCCCTATTCTACCCAAATTCAAGATCATTCATTAGGATAAGTCACAAGCCAAGTCTACATCATTCTAAATCAAGTAAATAAATATTATTATCAAGTATCAAAGCCAAATTTATAGTTACATACATATAGTCAAGGAACACAATTGCACAATCACTCTATGTGGGAGAACTATGTGTGGCTTGATTCCCTCCTTGGATTATATAGATATGTAGTAAATGATCAATCATTAAGGGGTGATTGTGTTTATCTCAACCCATTACACTCCCTCTCTTTTTTTTTTATGTTTTTAGTGCTCACAAGACCCTTAGTTTTTTTAAATTTAAATAGAAGGAAATAATTATATTTTCATGTCACAAACATAATTAAAACATCTCAACTGGTTTATAAAATATAGGCATAGAAGGTGGAATATTAATTATTTCATCATAGTCAATGTGAATAAGTCCTCAGTCAAATAATATGAATGGATTATGATATTATCTAATAAATCCATAGGAATTTTGTGATGAAAAAGTCATTGGTTAAGCTATAATACTTTCCACTATACATAACTTCCTCATATCTACTCATCTTATCTATTATTAGACCTTTTCATGTGTCTACATATGTTTTTACATAATCCATTCTTCTAATATCTTTAATTTCTTTTCTTTGGACCTTGGCTCTTGATTGTCTATCCCGATCCAAACACCCATGACATTCATCCCACAATGATTATAGCACACATATTTTTCATCATTCTAATTTATCATTTTTTAATATTTATTTTTTATATGTATCTTAGCTTTAATTTGGGCTTACATGATTACATACTCTTAATTATACATAATAAATTAGTACACATTGATTTCTTCCCATTTAGGGCATGCCAATTATTATCTCCACATATGATATTGATCTACATTTTTTTCAATGTACATTTACAATGGGGTGATACTCTTTATTTTTAATCTCTCCACATTATTGTGTTATCATATATAACACACATTATATATGGACATATGATGTTGATAATTTGGATCCTTACATTTCTTCTATTTTCTAAGACTTACTACTTATATTGGGGTCATATTATTCTAAATGTTACCTTATATTTATGACCTCTCTACCATTTCAAGACACATATCTCACAAGTGTCTCTATAATTACTCATTCCTTACATTGTGCTACATATATATGCTAATTTATTATAATGTGGCATTTATACATAAGGATGTTGTAGACTACTTTTCACATATTTTTTGCTCCTTCAATATTGTATCTTTTTTTCATGATAGGATAGACATTTATTGAGTATTTTGTGTGGCCCGTGTCCCTTTGCATGTGATATTTTCTTGTGCAAATTTTTACCATGTCATTTTCTTTTTTGACATTTGAACATGTCCATTTCTTGTGGCCCTTAGACCTATGTAAGTAATATTTACTTGCAAAAAAATTGAACATGTCCATTTATTGTGGCCTTTAACCTATGTGAGTAATATTTCCCTTTTATGTGGACCTTGGAACTATGTGTTACATTGTGTGATAATGTGTGTTGTGCTTGATTAATAGTGTTGTGATCCATATCATGCATTTTTACTACATAGTCTTATTCATAGATGGTTACTTTTAACTTATTTTTATATCTATATAGATATCAAACTTGTATTCCTCACATTACATATGTTTCAATGGAAATTACTATTTTATTATAAAATCATATCCACAAGATCGATCTTTATCACATGATACAATTAACTCTTCTTTTTAGATGAGTGAGTTGTAGGATACATTCTTCATCTCAAAAATGGGGCATTAAAATGGGTTTGTATTAGAGTTATAATCCTTCATGAATTAAAAAAATTAATGTTTTATAGTATAATACATGTTTCAAAGGTTTAAATAAATTTAAAAATTATATTCTATGATAGAGTACAAGTTTTAATGATTTAATGTAATTCAAAATCAGATATATGATATAAATTGTCACATTAAATATAGATTATGTGGGCATATTACATGTATATAAAATAAATTTATCGATAATTGAGTACAAATTCATACAAATTTGAATTCATATGCATGGGAATATGAAAAATAGTTAAAAGATAAAAAATTAAAGGTTTTAACTTAAATTCATATGCATGGGCATATATAAAACAATTATAGGATTAAAAATTATAGGTTCCACATATATTTATAGTTGAGCATATAATTACATGACATATATATAATTTGGCATAGATTAAATGGGCATGATACTTGTCCGCGTACACATAAAAGTTAAAAGGTGTGATATTTTTTCATACACATATAAAATATAATACAATTTAAAATTTGAAGGTAAATGTTTACTGGTACTAAGTTCATGATGGGAGATGAATATTCTTCATTGTATTTTGATCTTGAAAATAAAATCTAGATACTTTTTCAATGATGTGATTCATTTTGTTCTAGGTAATGTACGTTTGAGTATAGTGATACTTAGTAGCCTTGAAATTAACTATAGTGAACCCATTGTGTGGTTCCATCTTCTATTATAGGTGATGTATGTTTGAATATAATTACACTCAATGGCCTTGAAACCAATTATACTAAACCAATCATTATTCCACATTAGTTTAGATTAGTAAATTAGGTAATTTTACCCATTCATGAGAGTTGTAAAAAGCATATTTTCAACTCGAGGGATTGATTAGTTAGTAAAAATTTAGACTTGGTCACTCTCAATTCTCTAATTGTTCAAACATGAGTAACCATATTTAAAATTTATTCAATAAAGGGAAATGTTTCTCCAATGCTTCACCATATTTTATAAGTTATAGAGTAATGTGGTTTTATATCTATACAAATGTAGTCCTTCCTTTCTCTCTTTTCAATTTAAAAATTCAAAGCTTCAAAATTTTCAAATTTAAAATATGAACAATGACTACTTCATGTGTTTTGGTAGATTTTTCTTAGATTAAGTGCCCTACATGATTTAAGTTTCCTATCTAATATAAAGTGTCTTGCACACACTCATGTACTACTTCTTGGAATGTATATACCTATATCTGGTCATGATTACTTGACAATGTTAATTCTTGACATATCTAAAACCACCTAATGTGTTATCAAATACATAAATCTTTCTCACCATTCTTCTTAGTCATTTATCCATATGAAGTATTGACCATTGTGTTCATCATCATTACTACATTAAAATTTCTAATTCAGTACTCAAACCTCTTTTACATCACTCTCATTCTACTACCAATATCAAGATATTTATCCTTAATCCTCTATGATAGGTCCATTCGAGGCAAACATGTATGTTATCATAGGGAGGTCTCATTTGTATTCCATCTACTATTTAGTGTCAAAATTAAAATATTCATTTGGGACATCCCACATGTTTCTTAAGTTTGGCTAAAGGACTTTTTCAAAAGGATTAACTATAAATACATTTCAAATGACATTAATTATTAATATATTATAATTATCTATTAAGCACTTATACACTAATGCACATTGAGAATTTTTTCCTAATGTTTCCAAAACTCAAGATCATTCACTAGGAGTATTCACAATATAGTTATAGATAATTTAAAATCAATTCAAGACCTATTATTTTCAAGTATAAAATACAAATTTATATATGCATACATATTTTCAAGGAGTGCAAGTACACATTCACTTTAAGTGGGAGAAATATGTTAGACTTAATTTCATCTTTGGAGTAACTAGATACATAGGCAATGATCAATAATCAATCAGATGGTTTGGGTTAGCTTATCCCATTACATTCCCCCTCTCTTTTTTGTAGGATTATATCTCTTTAAATACCCCAAGGGTTTCCAAAACAAAGCAAAGGAAAACATCAATATCCATGCAATAAAAACATAATCAAAAAATCATATCCCACTTAATAGATATATGTGCCAAAGGTGGAGAAGTCAATATTTCATAATAGTCAATGCAGGAAAGTAATCAAAGGACATCAATACCTATGTTGTTATCCAAGGAGCATGGACATGTATAGAAACATCTTCAAACCTTATTTCTAGTCTTGAAGAGTCATAGTTCTATTTTATTTTTATTTTCACTATCATACAATAGAAAAACAAAATCTAGATCTAATCTTAGTTATTTTATTTCTAGTGTTTTCCAAAAATAACATGTTTTTATATTTATCAAGTTACAACTAGAATTAGTGGTAATTTTATATCTTTAGCACTCTAATATTTCAAAATTGTATACCTATTTTCACAACATTTAATTTTCAAATTGAAAAAGGTCAAAGAATATCTAAAGTGTGAAATTAGGTTAGTCACAATATTACATGCCACCTTCCACCCTTGAATCTTCCCAAGTGATTAATTTTGAATGTTATATATACTCATGAGCATGTCATTAATGATATGTATTTACTTAATTTTGTTATTATAGAAATGACTATATTTTTCTATTAATATCACAAGAAAATGGGCATACTATTAGATGAGATTGACTATGGGATGTTTTAATTATTCCATTGCTTAGTATTTTTGAAAGAGGTTTATTTCCATGGGATTTTGAGGTTTGTATAGATTATTATAACTAAAGGATTTTATAATTTTAAACAATATTTTTATCACATGGAAAAATATGTCCTGAAATATACCTAAGCTTACTAGTTCCCATTGAAGGCAATGAAGGCATGTAAATTATAAATTTTGGATTCGCTATTAATTATTTTTATTTTGGCCAATAAAAACCTTTTATATTTTTAATAATTTTAAAAAGTAAATTTTACTTATTATATGTTTTATTTTTTGTAAATAAAAATTATTAATTTATTAATTTATCTTTTTTTATTGCTTGAACTACTTGATTTGAAAAAAATCCCCTATTTATTTTATAGTGAAATTGGCATAAAATAAATATGAGCTAATGTTAATGGGTACAATAGAGGTGGATATTTCAAGGAAGAGTGACACTTGCATAAATGAACTTGATAGAAGTTAAACTTCCACGTCTTGATTATAAGAGGACATGGAGCTACTATTTTCATGGATTACAATTTGCCAATGAAATATTCCTTTATTGGCAATGTTTGTTGATAAAAAATTTTAAATTTATACAAGTTAATATTATTTTATTATTTATATATAGTAATAATATCTCCTTATTTTACTCGTGTGGTTATGCACACTCAATCCCTAGATTAATGTTTTTGATTAGATAGGTTAATAAATAGGTTGATGGGTCCCATACCTTTACAAAATAAAATAGAAGATAAGAATGAAATAATAGTAGAAAAAATAGGATAAAACTTATTACCCAAATGAAAATTCCACCATCAGCCTAAATGACACTAAGATTCAATAAAAAACAAAAAATAGACCAATAATTTAAATCAACAAGACCAACTATTTAGACTCAAAGTAATAGAATAATTTTTTGGTTTCAGTGCTCTCTTCTTTATTACTCTTGACTCTAATATGGTTCCTAACTACCTATTCTTTCTCCTCATCTAGCCTCTTATGATTCATACCAATAAGATTGAATTCCTCCCTCCCATGGTCGGTTTACTTATTATTTTCCTCCACTTTACCTCTATGTGTGGTTCTATACCCATGGGGAGTGAACTCATCTATGCTTAAATTATCATATCCAAAGATTATATCAAAGGTTCCTTGAACTAAAAGGGATTCTACCTTTCCAAATTCATCCAAAATTTCTAAGCATAATAGTTTTTTTATGGATACCTTGGTATGTAACTTTTCATGGGACTGCTCAATGTTTTCCTTAATATTAGGATTAAGGAAAACCCAACCCTTGATATAAATTAGGGTCATGAATTTTGGAGCCACCATGTCATTACCTCTCAGTTTAGATGACTCCTACATAATATCTTTTATAGCACCTTCATTCCAGTTGCCCACTTTCCCTACTTTCTTAGACTTAGATTATGTGAAAATTCCTCTTCTCTACCCGAGTCTTCTTATTTAATAGTAATATGAATATATTCTATTACAACTTTTGTCCACATGGGTTATCCATTTTTAACCAGAAACATAATCGATCCTTGGTGGATAAGATCCACCAAGGGATTATTTTTAAAACTCAAAACATAGGCTTCTAGAGATCTCAGGAGGAAGAAAGGAAGACTAATAATATGACCCCTAAAATTGTTAAGTAAAATAAAGTGGTGTGAAAATATTAACATATGCTTCCCTTCTAATGTGATGTAACACATAATATGCAAGCATACATCCATCCACTTTCTTGGTAAGTCCAACCTTATAAACCCTTTCTATGATGAAACCTTTAACTTCTTCTCCTTGTTATAGAAGATGTTGAAAATATCTTATTTCTTTCTTTTCTCCTTGAAATTTTTAACCCCCGAGTATCCCATCCTCATAATCTCCCCTATTATCTCTTCAATTATAAAAATGCTTAGCCCATGCATGTGAACTTCTTTGTCCATCCACTTGTGGGTAAAATATTTACACAACATTGTATCATGCCTGAATAACCTCTCCATGTAAGTCACCAGTCCTCCTTTTACCATCTTATGTAGGACATAATCATCCTACATAAAGTCCATATAGGAAATGGGTTCAATGTGGTCATTATCTCCTCCCATTTCTAGTTGTGATCTTTTAATGTAATCTTCTCAGCCTAGGCCCTTAGAGATGAGAATAAAAGGGGTGTTGAGAACAAAGATATTTATATTATTGATATGAAGTACTAAATTAATCCATGCATGCAAATCCTTAAGGATTGACTAGATGATAATGTCATTTCACATGTGAATGTCTCTTATCTTATGTTGAGTGTGATGAATCATAAATAAGCACATCATTTCATTGTATGGGATGTCTTTTATTAAGATCGATAAAACGAGTGACATCATTATATAATTCACTACCTTAATAGTGTGTAAAGGAAATAATATATACCCCTATATTAGCTTTTTTTCATCACTTATATTTACCTCTCTATAAACATGAGTGATAGATACCCATTAGAAGTAGGAAAGTGGATTTTTAGCATCATTGATAATACCATTTATGTTCTAGGAAGATTGAGTCAATCATTTTAAATAGTTGATGATATTCATGATATTTCCCTCAATTTGTGAATACTCCATGTTGAGTTTAACTATGAGATCAATGCCCCATAAATAAACTTTGGCTTTTGAAAGATGGTTTTTTTAGATACTGAGTGGACCCACATAAGCTACCCTAATATTCACTTAAAAATACTTGATGACTCTTCCCACTCTTATTTGACATAGATTTCCTTTAGAAAGCCCATCAAAATTCAATTTGAACTAGTAGGGAAGAGGATGAATCCACTTGACCTTAGATCTATCAACATACTATTTATGGGATTTGATAGGAATTTAAAAATTAAGTTGACTAAAAATTAGTGAAAAATAAGGGGAACAAGGCCCATAACAAAAAATGAAGCATAAGAAAGCTAATTTTTTTTATAAAAGCCGTGATATTCTTGAAAGTGGAAAAATGGTTAGGCTTGCTATTATAAAATATAATCAAATCTATTGATATCTAAATGCCTTAAAAAATATAAGGTAGAACCAAGTTGCACCAAAATATTAGTGGAGGGTAATTCTAAGGGGGATTCTATTGAAAGATCAGGTCCTTAATAATTCTAGGAGTTACCTAAGAGTAGTTGGAAAGGCTGAAAAAATATTGAAAGATAGAAGAGGCAAATGAACATGAAAGAAAAATGTGTTATGTGGATTCGGCCTCTTATTTACATAGCACACATCTATTGGGGATTGGTATTCCACTCCTCATAATATTATCCACCATAAAGATCTTGTTTTGAGCTACCAACTATAAGAAAACATTAATATTTGGGATGAGGGTTTTTATCTAGAGAACATTCTAAATTTCTTCAAATTCTACCTATTCCCATAGGGAAATGTAGCTAGATTTAACTAAATACAAACTGATAGGATCATCTTTCCATATGAGAGCATCTTATTTTAGGAAGATACTAATATGAATTTTCTAGACACTAAGATTTAATTCTTGTAAAAACATTATCTTGGTGATGACATAGATCTTTATGGAGAAGTTTCCACCTTTTCATACCTTCAATGTTCTCCAAGTAATCATACACCTTATGACCAATAGTCTCCTTAAAGTGATTTGACAACTCTACTAGTTGATGAGAGGAGACTAGTGGGACTTGGATCTAAAGGTCCTACTAAAAAACCAATTTTTATACTTTACCAATATTCTATTTTATTCCTTTCTTTAGAATGTCCTTTCTATCTCTCAGTGCTTTCTAAAATGTTGAACTGTTACTAGGACCATCTTCTACCAAGAAGCATGAACCCTCCTTAGAGTTTAAGTATTTAGCCTTGATAATCCTAGCCTAATTTTTATCCTCCTTGATCACCCTCTAACCTTGATTTTTTAGGAGAGATTTATTCCTTAATCTCACCCTTCTAATCCCCAATCCTCCTTTAGATGTAAGAAGACAATATTTATTTCAAGAAATAAGATGGAATTGGAATATATCCTCCATTCCCCTTTAGAGAAAGTTATTATAGATTTATTCAATCTAATCGACCACTTTTATTGAAATGATAAATAATGACATGAAATAAAAATGTATGCTCTTTATAAAAATATTAAGAAGTTACAATTTTCCATCCTAAGACAACAAATTCCCTTCCCATCGAGCTAACTTCTAGTGGATCCTATCTATGAGGGGATTCTAATTTTTTTTTTCATAGGGCCATAAAAAAGAGGAATTCCAAAGTAGGAGGGGAGATTCTTAATGACACATCCAAAAATATTGGATATTTTATCTTGTAGATAAAGTGGGATGTTGATGAAAAATAAGAATGTTTTGAGGAAGTTAACACTCTAGCCAGAAACAATCTCATAGATTTCAAGGATTTTATTGAAGCACTTAGATTCAAAAACCAAAGCTTATACCATCATTAGAGTGTCATCCACAAATTTTTGGTGGGTGATAGTTCTAGTGTTTGGAGCCACTATGATTTCCTTGATAACTCTAGACGTTATATCCATGTCAACAATCCTACTCAAAGTTTCAACCATAATGATAAATAAATATAGACAAAGGGGGTCTCTTTGTCTAAGACCTCTACCTACTAAGAAAAAACTCTAGGAATTCTATTGATAAACACTAAGAACATAGGGTCAGATATGTAGGAATCAATCAAATTTATAAAAATCTAATTAAAACCAAACTTGAGGAGGATTATATCAAGAAACTTCCAATAGACTCGATCATAATCTTTAATGATATCTAACTTGAGGAACATTCCTTGCTAATAGTAATTATCCATCAAGTGAATATTTTCATGGGAAATGATGATACCATCCAAAATTTGTCTATCAAACATGAAGGCACCTTGTTTTTCTACAATTAATTTGTCAAGCAAAATTTAAATTCTTAAAGATAGACCTTTTGTGAAGATTTTATAAAAAGTGGAATAAAACTTGATGGGCTTGAAGTCCATCAATTGATTAGCTTGGTATTTCTTAGGGATGAGAATTATATAGGTGCTATTAAAGTCTTGTAGCATATTTACATATTTAAATAATTCTAAAAAAACCAAGTAGACTTCATTTTGGATGATGTCCGAAAAAACTTGAAACAAGAATGAGGGAAAACTAGGCTAGGGGATTTATCCCCTTTCAAGGAAAAAACAATGGATCTAATTTATTCATCTAAGGGAGGAGAGGAAATGGTGTCATTATCTTCTTGGGGGATAACTCCTTGTATGATATTTACCACCTAATATTCTAGCTGAGCATCATAAGAAGGGGAAGGCTAGAAGATTTTTATATAAGTTTACTATTTGAATCTTAATGTCTTTATCTTCCTAATACTAATTACCATCTTCTCCCTTGATTTATATAATGAAAGTATGTTAGTAGCTCCTAAATGCTAAAGTATGGAAGTAATTAGTGTTTTTATGTCCCTCCTTGATCTAGTTCTTCCTTTTATTTTTGACACCAATAATTTTCTTCCATAGCTTTCAGGTTATGGTACAGACATAGTAGATCCTTTTATTTTGAATGTATGGAAGGGGAGAACCTAGAAGCATTGATTTTCAACTCAATTCAACTAATTTCCTCCTTAATATAACATTTTTTAAGAAAGATGTTCCCCAAAAAAATCCTTATTCTAGATCTTTAGTTTGTTCTTAACATGTCTAAGCTTCATGGTAAGGATATACATAGTATATCCTTAGACCAGGAACTCACATCATTCCTTAAGAGAATCTTCTTGGGTCTGATTAGAAATACACATTTTTTTCAAATCTAAAAGGAATACTTTTTTCTTTGACATATTTTCATTTTGGAACACCATTAGATTATGATCAACCAATCCTAGGAAGAGAATAAAGTGAATTGGTATAGTGTAAAATCTAATGCAAAAAGATAAAAATCCTATTGAGTCTAACTTGAATTAAATTATCACCTAATCTTCTATTTTAAAATGTGAATGGATTTCCATTTAATTCAACATTGGTTAACCCTAATTTTGTAATAAACTCATTGAACTCTAACATGTTTTCATTAAGGGAATAAGCCCCCCCCTTTTTTCCCCAGAGTTAGAGGTGAATTGAAATCTCCTACCACCATCTAGTTATGATATTTAAAAAAATTCCTATTGTCCAACAAGTCTTTCCATAATTTTCTCCTATCATTATTGGATTTAGGATTATACACATTAGTAAGAACCCATTTTTGTTTTGAATGAATTTCTTGGAAAAAGACTGTTATATGGGTGTCAATTTCTAAGAGGGAATTGCCTTCCAAAACTAAGGGATCCCAAAATACCACCAGCCCTATAGAATCACCTTTGGAGCTAATTATACTACACAAAGATTCATCCCAAATATTAGTTTTATTCTTAAAAAAAAAATTAGACATTTTAGTTTCTTGGATAACAAAAATATCTAGTTTATGATCGATGACCAAATTTCTTGCCAACCTTTATTTCCCATGGTTATTCAGCCCCATTATATTCTAGGAAATTATCTTCATTTATTATTTCTTTGGAAATGTTTAAGGGTCATTTTCTTACCCTTTGCTACATGCTTATTCATTTATTTATTTTTGGAGTTTTGATTAGTTGCTCTATGTAAAGATTTTTTTTCTTCTCTGACTTTTGATTTTTTGCTACTTTTTTTGTTGGAATTTTATCCACTGGTCCTCATCTATTTCCTTTATTATCTTTGAAATTTGCCCTTTGTTTTCAAAGGAACATTGATATTCACTAGGGGATAAGGTCTTAATCCCCCTAGGGCATCTAATTGGTGTTAGAAGAATCTGGGAAGGTGTTCTTTCTTAAAGAACTATATCTTTGTCAAGTAGTAAAGATTCAAAAGAGATGGTACATGGTGATTTTGAATGCATGTCTTCATATGGGTCCTTGAGAGATGAAAAAAGAGAAATAGGGGATACAAACATGTATTCAACTAGAATTTCCCCTAGGGGAGATTAGATCCAATTACCTGGGATTCCTTCTAAGAAACTAAAGAGGGTTCTAAATCTAAAATGGCCTGAGGAGGGCTAAGGATCTTCAGAGCAGTGGAAGGTCTAGGATGAGATACATCTGGAAACTTTTTCCCCAAGATAAGAGGAGCCAAAGTGGGTTTTTAGTGGTGAAATTAGGGATATTTAATAGGGGAGGGGGAGTTGTATTATCTAACATATTATATTTATGTTTCTAAAAATATATTACACTTTATTTATGTGATGTATGAGAAGAAGAGGTGGGTGAGTATCCATACATTTTTTTTAAATGTGTATCTAAATATTGTACTTAAATGGTGGAAAATAATTTTTAATATGTATTATTAAATAACTATAAAAACATTAGAACCATAGCTATGGAATTGACTTTAGGTATAGTAGTGGGACTAGACGTAGCACTAAAACCTTAAAATCATCTAAATTTTAGGATTGTTTTGTTGTAAATGTTATGTAAGACATGGATTATGTGGAGGATAGTGTTAATTTAAATAAATTTTAATCTCTAGTGGGTAATTATTTAGAGTATTTTTAATTACCCATAAGTTTAAATAATTTTCATCTCTCAAATTTTCTTTTTGATTTATAAGGGATGGAGTATCTTTTTTCTTATTTTGTAATAAAAAAATTATTTCAACTTTGTGAGACTTTATGATCAATTAGTGCCCATACCATTATATCTATTGTATAATTATTTTTCATCTCTCAAATTTTAAATGTGTTCCCATAACATTATAACTATTGTATAGGAATATTCCATGTAAGTTTTGATGAATGGACTTTAAACACACACACACACACACACACACACACACACACACACACACACACACACACACACACACACACACACACACACACACACACACACACACACACACACACACACACACACACACACACACACATTGATGATATGTAAAAATGGGTTTTGAAAGGGCCCATACCCTTATACATAACTAAGAAAAGAGTAGTTAAGATAACATGAAACATAAGTAACAAAATAACTAAAACCCAATAAAAACATCTCAATTCTTATGACATCATATCACTACTATAAAAATTAGTTCCTAGTCAATAGAGAATCAACAAAAGTACCAAAAAGTCACAAAAACAAGAAAAAACCCACCAAATATCAAGGTCATTCAAACCCATAATGATATTCAATTTATATTTTAATATTTCAAGCTTATTTTAAAATGAACCTCCTTTATATCCTCATATTTTTCACATGAATCTTTTGTTGCCCCTAGTTATATTATTAGGTCCATCCTAGGTGTCTAAATCATTTCTCTTCCTAAGTCCTTACTAAAATATTTTGATACTCATGGCACAATTATTGATTATATTTATGTTGTTATTAATAATTTTTTCCAAATATACTCAAATAATATGTGATTAATCTTCCATTCCTACCTATTTGTTTCCAACTTTGGTGAGATATTCTCTCATTTGGTAGATGCCCTAAAAGAGGTCTCATTAGTCATTACCCTTTCATATCAGTCATCTTCTCCATTTCCACCTAAATATGTAAACATTTGATATACTTTTTCAAATTCTTATTCTTGATTAATATACCTTTCAAGAGTCTTAAGTGCAGAATAAGTGCCTTCTCTAGTTTAACAATCCTCAAAACTTGGTCTCCCTAAAACATAGTCTCCTACATATTTTAAGGATTCAGAATAGGTACTCCTAAAACATAAAATGGATCATAATCCTATAGTTTGAGATCCATGAATTTTTATAGATTAATATAATCTAAGGGATCATAGTTGTCATCTTATATTTCAATGATGTACTCTTTTATATGATTAAATGTTGTAACCTCCCATTCCAGAATTATGGCATATATTATAACCTAATATGACTTTTATTTATGGAATTGGAATTTTACCAAGGTATTTTATATCTTTCCAATGTAAGAAAATGAGGAAAGACATCTTGGATGCCCTAGTTCAAGCATATTTGCCAGTGGGATTTAATGGTGATTGACCTAATTTTATGGTTAGGCTTAATCCCTCCATTTTTTAGAGGTGTGACTAGAGTAATATATAACCCTCTATCTAAAAAAATAGGTAAATATGTAAGATTTTTATTTTACCTCATGTATATGGTAGGTTTGGCCTCTTAAAAGAGAATAAAAATAAGCTCTTGGTGGATGGACATGTCATTTTTCTCAACTTGAAAGTTAAGGACATAATTTTCCAATGACCTGAGCAAAAGTAAATGAATGATCCCTAAAATCCTATTTCTAAAATGTTTTAACAATGATAAATCATAGGAATATATCTTTATATACCTACATTCCATGGAAACATACTTCATTATGTGCTTGTAGGCTTCCACCCAAGGATTAGGTAATGAGGCTATGGGAATCTCATCTTCCATCTCATGGATTCTTTTATTTTGTTTGAAGAAAATATTAATCTCTTCATTTTTAGTCTTTTTATATTTAAATATTTTAATTTCCTTGGTAAAAATTATATTGACCTTATTAATGTTATATTTTGAGACCTCCAAAGTAACCCCTCTCATGGTGATAGTCTTATGCTTCTGATCCCTATCAAAATCAATAGATAATCCTAGATCAAGAACTTTGTTGCTTTCATTATGAATTGACAAATTGATTTTCTTCAAAATATGCCAAAAATGGTGTTTATTTTCTTGACTTTTTTTAGGGAAAGTCTCAACTCTAAAATTATTTCCTCCCATGGCCCCATCATATTAAAAAAATACTATCCTTCTTCATAATTCCCACAAAATCATATAGATAACGTTAGTAAAGTAAATATGGAATGAGTTGAGTATAATTTTTTTTGGTGAGTTCTGAAAGTGTGCAAGAATCTAATTCTTATTATTTTATCTAACTAAATGATGATTATATAAAAATGATCCATATCAACACATTAAATTAGGTCTTACAAGACATAACATTATTACTTTTAAAAATTGATTTAGTATTAATCATCATGTACATCTCCTATGATGACACCTAAATATTGAAACTTGTCTCACCCCTTAAGGAATTATATGTATAATTATCACTTGGCATAAAATAAAAGGAATTACAAATGAAATATTATAATAGGATTAATATTAGCTTCCTCATTAGTCAAATTACACATTCCTCCTCTTACTTCCTTTCCCATTGTTCCTTCTTTTATATTTTATTTGGTCTATTTTTACTATTAAAACTATGTTAGATAGGTTCATGGATAAAATTCATTGCACTTCACCTTAGAGTTATTTCTTGTATGATGGTCAATCTTATAATTGTGAGTTATAAGGGAATTTTTTAGCCAATCCTTTTATAGGATTAATGAACTATGGTGGGTGTGGGATCTTGGTTCTTGTGGAATATTTATTTTTATAAAGGTAAGAATCATAATGAATAATGAATGGATCTAGAAGGTTCAAATCCATGATGGTATTTCATCCCTTGAGATAAAATTAGGATTTAGATTATCCTATAAGGTTCTAAAAATTAGATATGGGAAGTCTCTTGCCTGAATCTTCAATTCATTGACTATTTTATGAATGTTAGTCATGATATTTTAGAGTGTTCAGCCTCGATGGTCCCTAATTTCATTGGTATGACAAATCGATAAGAATTTTTAGTTATTGTCATAGAGATTCAATTAATATAGATTCTAATTCAATTTTATGGTCATAGGGCCAAGTTTAATGTTTATCTTAGAGGCCAGATGGAGCCATCCATGGTCTCCCATCTAGATGAAATATTTGAAGCTCAATAATATCCAATCCCACATCTGAGTGAGCTAGTTTCATGCATGAATAGTGTATTATTTGATTTTAATATAAGGATAATTAAACTAAAGGTTTAAAATTGGTAAATTCAAATACAAATCTCCCAATTTTTAAATTGGTTGGATTGACCCTCAATTAATGAACCCATTTTTTATTAGAATAAGGTGTGTGGACATTTTTCTATATTGTTTATTATGTTTTGAGTTTTTCCTTACACTATGATTAAGGTATCTAGAGGAAATTTTCAACCTAATGGTTTTCCACTAAAAAAGGTGATCCATATGAGATGGAATTGTAATACTTTTATTCTCCTTCATACAAGGTTATAGGGCCTTTTAAATCCCTAACCAATAGTTCAAAACTCTATCTCAAAAAAACATTTACCCTAATCAATTTTTTAGCTTTCTCACTTAAGATATGATTTATGGGATGGGGTGGTTGATGACATTACTCCATTTAAAAAGGTATATATCACATACACAAATTACCAAATAAATCTTAAATTTTAGTTCATTATCTATAAATGTTATTGATGGAGATCTCTTCAAAGTTATATAGGGGGTTTAGAGCAGTATTCACTAGATTCTTAATGGTCTAACTTGGGGAAGTAATTCTTCTTAGATAATTATTAATGTTTATATACTCCCCTTCGGTAGCCAAATTTGTTGTGTTTAAATCATTGGAAACCTAAATACCCTAAAAATTATTAGTTGTTTCTGTAATGTGATTAGTATAAACTCTATGGGGACTTGCATAAGATGCTAAAAAGGCTAAATTATTTTCTCTAATAATGCATCATCCCCATCTCCCTCCCATCACCCCTACCTAGAATTCATTTTAAATCTCTATAAAATTGAATTTAGCCTAAAATAAGGTATATATAACCAATTTAACCAAACTTATATCTACCTTTTTTTCTTCATTGGTATTCTCTTTAGAGATATATAACTCCAAATTGTGGACTAGGTATTCTTCTAATTTTGACACTTTAACTTTTATAGCCTTCTTAATAGTTGAAAGGTTCTCCTTAATACTATCCAAAATATTACATCCCGTCCTTAAATAAAAATCATAATTTTGAAGAATATGAGATTCCTTTTTATCTAAATACCCTTAAAAATTGGGGAATAGTAACTTTACACAAATTCTTAAGAATGGGGGAAGAAAGGGTAAGTTTCCATTAATAAATGAAGTCACAAATATATTTTAGTTTGATATGAGAGATTATAAATAAGGAAATATTGATTTCCAAAATTATTAGAGTGAAGGGGCATAAAAATAATAAATTAATAATAGACTTATCATCAATTTCAACGAGATAATATATATATTTAGGAAAATAAAACCATTTCTTATAGGATTATTCATGATGAGAATATTATTCTAGGATAAAAGCCATAGAAAAAGGATAATTTTTGGAATATGTTCATGATCCCATAGGTATATCCAAGGAAAACAATTAGTACATTAGTTTAATTCAATAATATAACTTGATTTGGCATTATAAACACCATACTTAGAGGCTGACCAAACTTATTCATCCTCTCTAGGGATATGAATAACATGAAACATTTAGGATTGTCCTTTAGAGAGTGAAAAATAGCTAAAACCTCTATGTTATATGATTTCAAAGAAATATTTTTCTAATATTTACTCATTGCATTAACATCCCAATAATCTCTAAATTTTTCTCCCATGGATCTTTTAAAGTTAGAACCTAACAAATCCCAAGGTTAAATTGTTATTAATGGTCAACTTAAGAGCCAAGCATCATCCCAAAGAAATTATTTATTTCCATCCTCTACATTCCATTTACATCCTTCCCAAAAAAACGTTTTGTTCTTGATATAAATGTTCTAAAAGGTATATCCCTTCAAGGGAGAATCCAAAGATTATAAAAATGTCAATTTGTCTACTATTTAAATACTTACCTTTTATAACATCTATCCAAAGGTTATTTTAATTTAATAACTTCAAACCCATATTTGAAATAATGTATTTTTTCACCATGTTTAAATTTATTCAAAATGGTATCCCTTGTTTTGATTAATATGTTATGCTAGAGTTTTGCTTTTTGAAGTGATAACTATCTAAAAAACTAGAAAATCATAATATCAAAAAGGATAATAATGTATGAAATATTAATAAAAATAAAATACAACAAAAAAGTGTGTGATTTTTATTCTAAGGAATAATATAAAATAATAATGAGTAAAAATAGAAAACAATAGCAGTGAAGAAAAATAGAGAATTAATATAAAGGAAAACACAAAAAAGTATTAGAGAAGTATCATTTTAGATACAAATATTATGTTTATATATAGGAGTGTTTTATAATTAATATATTTTATTTTATGTGTTATTTTATTGTGATTTTCATAGTTATTATATGGATACATAAGTATCTTAACTAAAATAGAGCACACATTGTTTGTATATTTCTAACAACTTGGTATCAAAGACTATATATTTTGTAGCATTGGTTTGATGATTAATATGCCATCATCAAAGCACACATAATAAATAAATCTATGGTTTAGTTAGCTGTCTAATAAATCCACATCAAATTCGAGGGTTTTAATAAGTGGGTCATCCCATATTCACTATGTATAGTGCATAAATGTGTTCATGTACTCAAACATATGAAATATTCTATAAAGTATGGGGAAAGGATCAAATGTTTAGAGTATTGCTTTAAGCTATGAAATGGACAAACTATGGTGTGATATCATTCTCAATTCACTTAATAAATTTATATTATAAATCTAATCTAATATATAAATATCTATTCTATTATTTATCCTTTTTAAATTATGACAAAAGAATTAAAAAATGGTGAAAATCACCTTAACACTTCATGAGTGGTCCCCTCCTCTGGGATCTAGTACCATAGTAACCTTCTCCCATCAACTTAAGTAACTTTAATTCTCATGAGAGTTATTTTGATATCAATATCAAGGCACATATTCCATTTACATCATAAATAAAATAAATATATGTGGCCCCATGCTAGTAGTTACCCATTTTAAACTATGAAAAAATAATTAACAAAATTAAAACATAGTGAGAATAACCTTAACACTTCATGAGTGGTCCCTTCATATGGGAGATAGTAACATAGTAACCTCATTCCATTGAATTGAGCAACTTTAATTTTCATGACAATCATATTGATATAATTCCCCCATTCCCAAGACACTTATTTTAGTCATATCACAAATCAAATGTAATATAGGTGCCTCCATGCTAATATTTATCCTATTTTAAATATGAAAAAATAATTAAAAAATAATGAAAATCACTTTAATACTTCATGATTCATCCCATCTTATGAGACTTAATACCATAGTAACCTTCTCCCATCAACATAAAAAAGTGGCATTATTTATTTTAAATTGACAATTTGGTTACCTATATTTATAATGATTTTTAAAACATAGAATGGTTTAGATGTTTATTTATTGTCATTATTAAATGTAACACCTTTGACCAAAAGTCTCTTCAATATTTATTATTTAAAAACAAACCATACACATCAAAAACATAATGAGAAAGCAGATTTTGAAAAAAATGTCATATTTTTTTTTAAATTCTCATAAAATAACATATATTGTTTCTTGATGATGGATATTTTTTTTTCAAATATTTATGTTTATATCTAATCTCAAAAATCAATGTAATTTGTTGTAAATGAATTAACGCCACAATGATTCAATCTTGTTATCTTTACTAACACAAAGACTATTTGAGGAGATTTTACTTAGAATCCAATGTATTGTGAAAGATTTTATTAAAAATACTATATGTTATAAAAGTGTAAAATTAATTTCATAGTTTCTAAAATAGCTTAATTTTTCAAAGAATTTTATTGTCCATATACTTCAATTGTATCTAAACTATCCTTATACTAGAGATATTTAATAAAAGTCAATAAAGTTTCGATGAAATGAGAAATAAAAAAAGAGTAATGTAATAATAGAATTATTTGTAGTATTCAAATAAGTTATAAAAATTATAAATCATATAAACAATAAAAAAGTATTATATAAAATGAAAGTCTTGCTTTATATATTCTATTTGACACGATAATGAATATAAATGCTATACAATGTAGCTAGTAATCTTTAAGATGTGGACATACTAATTAGTTATGGAATTCCCAATTGAATCAATGAGTGATAACTTTATATGAAAATATATTTTAGGATATTTTTCAAATGGAAAACATATAAAATTGTAAAGTAGTTATTTCCCCATTTAACAATATAAAAAGTAAATCTAATTAGCAATCTAGGCCTTCAAATTTTATATTAAAAAGAACATGAAAAAATATACTCTTTAAAGACATAAAATTATTTACTGTATCTTATTCACACTTATTTATTTGAAAATGTTTCATTGGGGCTACCATGGAGTAGGCCTAAATATAATAAAAAATAGAATGTTGAAATATAATCTTGACCTACACTTTTTTAATGCCATCTAACATTGGTATTTCAAATTTTTATTGTATGTAAAAACTTCTCCATTGGTTGAACCCATTTGAAAACATTAAATTTTATTTTAGTTTGAATAAATTATATGTCATAAAGGTGTAAAAAAATTGAAGTTTTAATTAACAACTATCAAAGAATGAGAGGGAAAAATAGAATAGAAGAAAGATAAAACATAATAGAAGGAATATAGAATATATATAACAAAAGGAAAGAGGAAAAAAACATAGTGTAGTAGAATAAACATAATATAAGTATAGTAGACATAATATAAAAATAGTGAATAGAAGAAAAGATAAATTGTAATTATAAATAGAAAAACATGGTAGATAGTAAAAAAATAGAAAAGTGTGTATATATCAATAGTTATTTTAATTAGAATTTCTGTTTTAAAGTTTTTAATCAACATACAATTTTATTTTCTATAACAATATTTAGGGAAAAATATAATTGTTCCCATTTGGCTGACTTTCCAACAAATTGGTATCAAAATATCATGTTTTCTAAAAAAATTAGTATCATCATTGTATATTTATAATACATTGGTATCAATGTTCATATTTATAATAGATTTATATTAGATCCAATGTCATTTGGACCTATTTAATCATGTATACTATAAACATCAACTCATGGAAACAACCATTGATGTTTGATGTTAAAAACTATGATGCCTAGTTGATCAAAATGAAGGCATTTATTTTGCTCCCTATAGTTGTGGGATCTATTTGAAGGAGGTCATATAGAGGCATTAGACTAAGATTCATTAAATTCACTCATACAAACACAAAATAACATGTTGAATTAGAATAGGAATAAGTATGAAAAGGCATTGAACTACATTTAAATGGCATTGACTATTCAACATTCCCAAGGATATAAACAACTACTAATTCAAAGTAGGCATGTATATATTATAAAATATATACCAAGGTACTGATAAGGTGAATCTATTTTTTTCTAAAGGTAAAATTGGGTTTTGGAGGGATCTTACCAATACAAAAGTTCCACCTTAGTGTCTAGTAACATAGAACAAGAGATATGCAAACATAGGAAGAACATACAAGTTCTCTAGACAATCACATCAAAGATACAACACAAAAACAAATGATTCACAACTTCCAATACAAAATATTGATATTTAGAAATTAATTTTATTCCATTCATCCTAAGCTATTGTCCATTCTTGTTTCATGCTTTGAAATCTATTCTCCAAACTATTTACCATATTTTCCTTTCTAGACATACTAGCCAATCCTTTAATCTTGTTCCTAGGACTAGGATCATTCTCACTTGTGTTATCATTATTAAATAACATAGATAAAACATCCATGATATTCATTACATTATTCACTATTAATTTACTAAAACTAACTAGAAGATTTAATTTTTATTTGAGTTCTCTATTCTCATGTTCCAGCCTATTATTCTATCAAACAAAATATTAATTTAAGATGTCATTTCAACTTCCTTCTCCCAAGTACAACACAAAACATCTTTTTTTATTGAAGTTTTTAACCTCCTACTTTAATATTGAATGGTCCTTCTGAAATAGCATATAAATTCTTTGTGAATATTTACCTTATCTTCAAAAATCTCCATTTTATTTTGATTTTTAGTAATATCTTTAAAACAATTCAAATCAAAGTCTACCTTAAACTATGGATAAGGATCCCTTATTTTTACTTGTATGTTGTCATCCTTATATTTACTACCAATAGGATTCAAATTAATTCCTTCCCTAATTTTAGATATATGAGTGTCAATATGTATTTCTGTTCCTTGACCTATTTTACCTCGCTAGGAATATTTTACTTGATGCCAAAATTATTATCTATCTCTTCAAGGTCAATCATGACATCTAAATCCTATAGCATCTAATTACTGAAAGACCTATCTTTCCTATTTTCTACCCTATAATTATCTTCATTCTTCTTTGATTTAGTTTTGACATAAATCCTTAGTAACCATTTTAGAGATACAGAGATTGATACATTGATCTTGACATTTTTCCTTTTAGAAATTGAGTACTATAGAAAAGGGTTTTGTGTTTGGAAGAACTTATATATAGATAAAATTATATCTTGGTGTAATGGCTTAGATTTTTTACCCATTTGGGCTTCCTTAAATTAATTTTCTAGGGAATGTAGGATTTAAAATGGAATAATCACTAGAATTTTATGCCTCATATAATTGAGGAAAGGGAAATGGTAATGATGAACTAATTTATATCTATGATCTAAAGTTACATACCTAATAATGTGAATATATTTAGCTATATCTATTGAGGAAAGATTATGAGACCCTAAAAATGATGGAATTTGATTCCATTAATGACTTCTTTACCATAACTATGAGCATAGTAAATCAGATCAAGACCAATGAAGATGTTATAGAGGACCATAGGATAATAGAAAATATTCTAAGGAGTTTACCTATGAAGTTTCATCCTATTTTTTTACAATATAAGAGTCTAAGGACTTAAAACAAATTATAATTGATGATTTGATGGGTTCATTGTAAACCCATGAATAGAGGATGAACAAAACATCTAGATATTCTCATGAACAAGCCTTCAAATCATATGTTACAATGGGAAGGAAGAAGAAATTAACCAACAACAAAGGAAGGAGAAAATTTTGAAAAAATCAAGAATGAGGAAGGCGCATGAATTTAAAATTAAAAGGAAGATGAATAATAAGGATAAGTAACACTTATAGAAGAGGTTTATCATAAAATTAAGACAAATCAAATGTCTAATGTTATTATTTTAAAAATACGGACACTAAGAAAGTTAATGTATGAAAAATGAATATGATATGAATATAAAAAATTCAAGGTTTTATAAATAAAATTAAGATACAATTTATAGGAATGAAAAGGGTGATAATTTATTTATCAATTTCAACATATCTAAGAAAAACAATGGGTAAATATAACACTTAGATAGTGGTTGAAAAATAAATATATATGGGAATTAGGAAATGATTAACATAATATATGAATCAATAAAATAAAAATTTAAAATTGGAAACAAAGAAAATGTCCATGTTATGGGAAAATGAAGTATATTCATTCACACCAAGCAAGGTGACAAGATGTAGATTCAAGACATTTACTATGTCTTAGGGTTGAAGCTTAATCTCATCAGCATTAGGTGGCTAGTCCAAAAGAGATATAAGGTGAAATTTTTAAATAAATAATTCATAATAGATGATATAAGTCAAAACAATAAGTAGATTTTATTTGTCAAGATGAAAAATAACAAACTGATTCACTTGATAATGTAAAATAATCTTTCCACAACATTAAAAATTGTTTTAGTTGGTTAATAAAATCTATGCCACCTAAGATATGGTAACTTGAGATACAATGGCTTGAATCTTATTTATAATAAATATATGGTAAGAAGTATACCTCTAGTTTGACATCATAATAAATTTTTTGAGGGATGGATATTGGGGAAACAACATACATATGTTTTTCCCTTAGGTAAGTCAGGGAGAGTAAGGGTTTGACTTGTGTTGATACATTCAAATTTGTGTGGTCTTAGGAAAACCCCCTCTCTATCAAAAATGAATAATTAATTACATTCAAAATTTATTGTAGTATAAATACATGTATCTATTTTATAAATCATAATAATGAAGCACTTGATATATTCAAGTAATTCAAAGCCATGGTTGAAATTAAAGTTCTCACAATATAAATATTATGAGAATAGATATATGGGAAGAAAACATTTCAAATTAGTTTATTATTTTTTGTAAGGATAATGGGATCAAACAATAGTTTATATAAAGGAACACATTGCACCAAAATGTTATAGTAGATAGGAAAAATATAACTTTTCAAGAGATGGCAAAAAGCATGATAAAAGTCAAGGGATTGTCAAATGAGTATTACATTAAAGATATAGAAAAAATAGTCTATTTATTCAGTATATGTACCAAAAAACTTTTTCATGACATGATTAATTGAGATGCATGGAGTGGTATAAATATAAATATTGAACACTTAATTTTTTTTGGATGCATGGAATATGTACATGTGTATACGAATAGAAGAACAAAAAGGGATGACAAAGGGGAAAAATACATCTTCATCGAATATAGTGAGTAATAAAAATATTGGACATTGTAAAATATAATTACAAAGGGATTAATAATCAAAAGATATGTTCAATTCATATATGATGTAGCATGGGATGTTAAACATGAACATAATAAAGCACCAACAAGAGTCATTGGACCTAAAATTGAGAGTGAACTATCAAAGGGTACATCCACTTCTACACCTAACTAGATTCATACTTTTCAAAGGACCTATTCCTTACATAGTAGTAAATAGAATGGAGTACAAGTTGTAGCTCCAAGGAAATATCCATCATCCTCTAAATCAGTTCAACACTTATGAAAAATAAGGATCCTAAAATAAATATATGATTAATAAAGCTATGAATAAGATGAGAATGAAACTATTAATTGTGTGTTATTTTTTATAAGTAATACTTTTTAATTTGAATAATAAATTAAGGAAAATAAATGGTGTGAATCCATTGATGAATAAATGTAAAAAATTAATAAAAAAATTATACATGGGATATGGTAAACCTTCCATCAGGAAAGGATGTCATTATTGTCAAGTGAGTTTATAATACCAAAACTATATCAAAAGGAAAATTTAAGATACATAAGGTAGGATAGTTTTTAAAGGGTACAAGTAATTACTTGGGTGAGATTACAAATAAACATTTACACCCATATAAATGTTGTAAATAGTGATAAAGATCATATAAATAATATCCCAATATAAGTGGAACGTGAATCAAATGGATGTCAAATCATCCTTCCTAAATGGATTATTATAAGAAGTGTATGTGGCACAACTACCTAGTTATGAGATTTAGGTCATGAAATAAGGTTTCCAAGATAAACCAAAAAACTTTGTGGGCTTAATAAATCACCAAGGGAATGATACAATTGGGTAGACACATATTTTTTGATAAATGTACTTAGAAAACGTAGTAGTCAACCAAATTTCTATATCAAGGCAAGCAATGAAGGTGAAATTTTTATTGTTGTCTTATATTTAGATGATTTTATATTTACTGGAATGAAAATATTCCATAAAATAATTCAAAATAATAATGAATAATTTTTTTGAGATGATTGATATAGGATTTTTGAAGTATTTCATTAACATTGAGGTTGAAAAATGGATGATGATATTTTTATATCTCAAGTCAAGTATGAAAATGAAACATTAGAAAGATTTTGAATGTTGAATAGGAAACCAACATCAACACTAGTAGAAATAGGTATGAAGTTAAATAAATAAAATTTTAATAGCAATATGGATCTAAAATTATACAAGAGCTTAATAATAACTTTAATGTATTTGACAAAAACAAGAACTAATATTATGTAAGATATTAGCCTAGTTTAAATATCTATAAAGACTCTAAAAGGGAAATACTAGAAAGTAGGGAAAAATATCCTAAGATATGGCATGTGTTTAATATTGGGTCAAGAGTCATTTCATGGGCTTTAAGGAATAAACCCATTGTTTCACTCTCCATGACTAAATCCAAGTAAATAGAAACAAAACTATTGTCATATCAATCTATTTTGATCAAAATAATCATATCATTTTTTTATGAGGATAAAAAAGTAGTAACAATAATATTTTGAAATAATCTATCTTTCATTGCTCTATCAAAAAATCTAGTTTTTCATAGAACGAACAAGCACATTGAAATCATGTATCATTTCATAAGATAATTATCTAGAATTGGAGAGACCAAACTCATTTTTTGTAAATTTTCACTAAGGCATTCTTAAAAGAAAATTTTAAGCATATAAGAGACAATTTAGTTGTCATGAATGAAGTAACAACAATTTTGAAATGTTTATTCATACATCTCATGAGCTTCAAAGTCCATATAAATCTAGTTTTAGACACACATAAGAATCTCTAGAGTCACACAAGTAGCTTCAAATATATCTCTAAAGCAACACAAACAACTCTAGAGTCACACATGTAACTTTGGAGACAACTCTAGAGTCATTTAGGTCGGTCCAATGTATCTACAAATTTAGATAAAGGTTAAGTTTGAATATAGTAACAATGTCAAGATTAAGGGGGTGTGTTGAAATATAATCTTGACATATGGTTATTTAATGCCAAATAACTTTGAATTTTCAAATCTTTATTGGATTTGAAAACTTCTCCAATGATTGAATCCATTTGCAAACTTTAAGTTCTATTTGAGTTCAAAGGAATGACATGTCATAAAGGTATAGAGTTTTTTTAAAATTTTAATTATCAACTATCTAAGAATGAGATGAAAAAATAGAATAAATAATAACAACACTAAATATAATGAATGTTAAATATACATAACATAGAAAAGAGGTTAGAAAAAAAATATTGCAAAAGCAACAATAAAATAGAAGAATAGAAGTAGAGAAACAATAAAAGAATAGATTTAAGTACAAATAGAGAAAATACAAAACAAAATAGAAAATCATGTATATAGTAGTAGTTATTTTAAGAACAAATTTTTATATAAAATTTTGTAATCAACATGTAGTTTTATTTTATATAACAATATCTAGGTGAAAACATAGTTTTTCCATTTGCTTTATTTTCTAAAAAAATTGTATTTGAGCTCATATTTTATAACATGAAGCCCATAGTTCATAAGTCACCAATCTAATTATGAATAAAATATTTAAAATTCATTACGCTACTAAATAAAGTAGCATTTATCCTACAAAGAGAGTTTATTAAATGTATATAGAAACTTTGCTTTAATATTAACAAACATCTTTCAACTAAATTTTTTTGTTCTATAAGTATTATTCAAAATAACCAAATTGAAAATTAGATCTTCGAGATTATTTTCAAAATATCTGCATAGGTACAAATCCCTTCGATTGTATAAATATAGATGCTACCAAAAAAGGATAAAATTTTATCAAATCAACATATAAAAATAAAGATAACATGATAAAAACATTCACAAAGTATAAATATAAGTGTTCAACTTCTAAATTTTGTTTAAGCCTCATTTATCTATAGATGTAAATTGTCATGAATATAAAAATTTATATAATATAACAAATTTATAGTGAATTCAAAGAAAAAACATGAAAAATGCAAAAATACTTAACTAATAATTTGCAACACTATTTTTATTTTCAATATGATAAGATACAAATACAAATAACCACTGACCGTTTGACCTCCACCACATCTACTAATTTTTGTTTCACCTCTTCCACCATGCAAATGAACATAAATAGGAAATTTTATAAAATAGATTAAATTTATAGTGAATTCAAAGTAGAAAGCATGTAAAATGAAAAAAAAACCTTAAACTAATAATTTTCAATGTTATTTTTATTTTTAACATGAAAACACTCTAATACACATAACCACCAACCATTTGACATCTACCACGTCCACTAGTTTTTGTTTCACCTCTTCCACCATTCAATTTCCATAAATCATTTCACTTGTATTCATTATACACCAAGACCTAATTTTTATAAAATGGGCATATGTTTCATTATTTTCAGAACAAATAATAATTCCCAAAGCATCTATTTTGAGACATTTTAATTTTATCCACTCAACATTTGTGTCCCATCATTATTATACCAATATATATGTGCATTATTTTTCTTAAGTTGATTTTATACAATGTTTTAGTTTATGAATTATTAGTTTATCTATCCCTAAATTGTAATAGTTAATTTAATTATTTAATTACATAGATAACTACATAATTATATCATTAATAAACTCATTTATAAATTTATATACATGTATATTGTTAATTTATTTTCTATTGTATAATAAATAAAAATATTATTATATACAATTCATTGTACCAATCATTACATCAATTGAGGTTTATAAATATATAAAAAGTATAAACTCTTTTAAAATTTAATATATAAACTATCAATGGTACTATATTAATATTTAAATGAAATAATATATAACCCAAGATAATGTGAATTTAATACAAAACACACACACACACACACACACACACACACACACACACACACACACACACACACACACACACAGAGAGAGAGAGAGAGAGAGAGAGAGAGAGAGAGAGAGAGAGAGAGAGAGAGAGAGAGAGAGAGAGAGAGAGAGAGAGAGAGAGAGAGAGAGAGAGAGAGAGAGAGAGAGAGAGAGAGAGAGAGAGAGAGAGAGAGAGAGAGAGAGAGAGAGAGAGAGGGAGAGAGAGAGAGAGAGAGGAGAGAGAGAGACATGCATGGACGTACACACATGTGTGCACAAACACACACACACATGAAAATGTCAAATAGTTTTGATAATATTTAAGCTCATAAATAAATAAGTTTTTAAAAATAACTTCAATATATTTGATGTTTATTTTTAAAAAGGAATCCCATAGGTATGGCTAAAGCCTCAATTATAACTTTCACAAAATTACAATAGGTGCCAAAATTATGGAGGCCATGACACTATGTTTTTTAGGATGATAAGGGTAGATGGGGAGCACATGAGGGTTGGGAAATATTGTAAACAGTGCATGGAACTAATAGGGATAATTATCCAAGGCTTGACCTATGGTTTTTTGCAATGTTTAGTTTATAATGTTATCTTGATGGTCGACCCTACCTATCACAAATTATTTTGAATGACATTTATTTATAAAAACATTTCCCTTACCAAAATATAGGTAAAAAAATATATAAAAAGATACATTTTAGTGCCTATGTATTCTTTTAATAAATTCAACCAAGATTATTTTTTTTCATTTCTAGATTTATTGAAACTTGTTTGTTTTATAGTTTGGATACAGGTGTCATTTAAAAAAATGATTGTGATTTATTTGAGTAAAAATAGATTTCTCTTTTTTTTAAATGAGAAGTAATTTTTCATTTCTATGTTTGTCTATTTAATTAACTTTAATTAATTATGAGTTTATAACACTATATTTATAAGGAAAATAGATGTGTTAGAATAATGCCATCTAGATTTTTTCCTTTCTTAAGCATGACATTAGAGGATTATCTACCCTTCTACCATTTCTGGTTATGCCTCTTATTGTAATTAAGGTTATGGGTGGTTGATTAGGACAAGGAGTGTGACCCTACATAATTATGTCTATAAATAAGGATGACTAACGCTTTCACAAAGCATCATAGGTTTTATTCCTGAATTCAAACCTTCATTCCCAAATAATGGCCTTATATATTTGAGTATTCCTTGTATTATTGTTATGAAATATCAAAAAAATGGCATCGGAGAAACAATTTTGGAAAATGATTTATTTTAGAATATCTCCCAACTATTATGAGTTATTCAATGATTTTTATAAGGTAATTGGATAAATATAAAAAAAGGAAATTGTCATCCATTTTTAATCTTTTGTGGCCTATTTTCCTCGAGTTATTGTGATTTAGTTTTTCATATAATTTCGCTATAGGATATAAATTTTATAGTATTTCATATTTTCATAAAGCTTGAAAAACATTATGTTGGGCTAGTTTTTTATGATTTTACATTTGAGTCCATATACATCCTATAATTCAATCGTCAAATTTTGGTCAAAAGAGGAACATTTAGATATAGCTTGTGTTTTAAAATTTTATGGTTACCACTCACATTAGGTAATTTACATCCCTACCTAATAATAAATATAGATCATATAAAAAAATTTAGTATCCCTTTTGGCCATTATTATTAATGACAAGAAAAAACCAAACATAGGATAGATCATTTCATATAATTTTAAATTCAAAAGAGGTAGGAAGGGTAACATTTTTTATATGATATCTTTTTTTATAGATGCCTATTATTCAATAGTGATATTACAACACCCAAAAATAATTAGTTGGCCAATTATTATCTTATATTTATGTTAAATATTTAAAATATATATGTATATAAGTTCTAAAAATTCATAGAGTCTATTTGTAAGTTGTTTTATCATCCTATAAACTTTTCCATAAATTAGTGATAAATACCCAGGTTCTATAAAAATATGATAAAATATGTCAATGAAAATAGGGCATATTGGTAGTATTATAGGTACACAATAATCATGATAGAAGTAAATTTAGTTTTTCCTCTCAATCTTCCATAGTATGTGCTAGCCAAGCTAGTTAAACACATGATTTCATATCAAGTTATCATTTGAGTAGGTGGACATTTTAAGTTAAAAAATAAATGAACCATGTACACTCTAATAACTTGAAATAGGTAAGAATATTTGAAAATTTTGTCTTTCTATATAACAGTTATCCACACACGTGTTCATTGAAATTAGTTGATTGTTTGTGAAGGCAATGTGACCTTATGGTAAATGTAAAAGGGCATTTGAAAGCGTTAAAAGGAAAGGTCATATTTGTTTATAACCACACATTAAATTTCAAGGACTATTATTATACAAACATAAATAATTAAAATGAAGTAATATAAAATTTAAATGCTTTAAGATTAAAATAACATGTTTAGAAAATATAGCCTTATGGAGTTGAATAAAGACCACATGCTTAGTCACCTTAGGAAAAATAAGAACCAAAAAGAGAGACACTCGTCTTAAGAGGAAATTTTTATAAGTTTACCTACAAATCCATCTAAAATAAATCCTATAATAGTATTATCCTTTTAATTAATGATACCTTTGCTCATTCCCTTTAGTTATCTGACACCTATAATATTACTAATAACATTTTCAATTACTTATTTTAAGATTGTGACTGTATATAATTTCACCCATAATATTATTGTGATTACTCAAGTGAGACCTATTATTTTTTCTTATAATATTACTATACCTTTAAGGTTCATTAAATTATACACCCACCAAGCCATGGTGTCTCAAGTTCATATTGTCTCAAGTTCATATTAGTACTAAAACTAAAGGTGTTTTTTCTTCATAAATTAAATAAATGTATGGGACTCCCACTATGACCACTTTGAATCAATCCATACCTAGTATATTAATTACTTAATTATTATCAATTTTTACAATATATTCACCTCCTTCACTATTTTAAATATCTTTAATCAATATTGAATCAATTTCACTAGTGACTATGATTCCTCGACTCCAAAGCATTCTCAAACCATATATCCCTATTCCAGTGGTACCCTTAGTAAACTATAATTTTACAATTATTCCCCAACTCCCAATATCCATATTATGATCCTAAATAAAGTAATTATAAATACCATTAGTATAACTTATTTCACATCACTACAATTCAATATATCTATGAACATTCTAATATCATATTCCATGTGCACCACTTCACATATTCCCAATGCCCTTATCACTTCATCACCATTAGTCACTCTCATATAAATAATGTTATATTTTGAGTCCAAATCCAAAATAATGTCTATATTGATTGGATAGAGTGAATTAGGAGGATCCAAGGATAATTGGATCCATAATTTATAGCTCAAGAAGGCCAAAAGGTTGGAAATGATCATTCATGAAGAACCTAACATCAAGATAAAATTTAAAAAATCCATTAAAAAAATACTAACACTAAATACCAAAATGATCACTTAATATGGTACCCATACACTAGGTGAAGTATAGGAAAAGTTTTTCTCAATTAAAAATAAGAGATATATGAAAATAAAATGTGTAAATTATAACTATGGGATGTTTTGATAATGATTAAAAATTTGTAGAGGATATCAAATATGTGGTTAAATCCTCTTATGAGATCAAATATAAGGCTTTATAATGTATGAAACAACATGTGATAAGGATAAAAAATTAATCGAAAGAGACATTACATGATAATAGTGTTAATAAATTTGAGAAGGCTTTGAAATCACTCATTAAAACTCATAAACATTGGTCAATTGTATTTGAAAAATACATAAGTACATAATGGAAAGAACCAAAATGGATAAAATGTTGAAAAATATTACATTTTTAGTGAATAAATTTCTCTTCATTGGAATTAATCTTATGACCATGTTTTCCATCAATTTTTATCAAAGTTTTTACATTCATATGTGGTATTCACTAGAATATTGATAAAAAATATGAAATTTGTAATGGTACTTATAAATGATTTAATTTAGATGATTTTGACCTTCTTCAGAGAAGCCAATATGCCTTCATTATTATTATATTAAATTAGGATCATGAATTCCACTAAATCTGTATCACACCTCAATAGATTAATTTATAATAAAAGATCGCTAATGCAAATATATATGGTAGTCAACATGTGATTGATTTGATGATGCATGAAACATAAAAAATAAAAAGGTTCATAATGGTTAATGTATACATTTTTACCCTTTTTCCAACTATTAAAATCTATTCACTCATGTGAAAATGTTATTGAGTAAACATAAAAAATAAAAAGGTTCATAATGGTTAATGTATACATTTTTACCCTTTTTCCAACTATTAAATTCTATTCACTCATGTGGAAATGTTATTGAGTAAACCTATTATTAATGTGTCTCAAATATGATTATTTTTAATTACTTTTCTAGTACTCAAAGAAACATAATTAGCCAACTGAGATTAGTTCACTACTGATAAGTCCAAATTTGGAATTGGAGAATGATGGTTATTTTAGTTCTCTAATTTTAAGGATAAAAATATTTTTTTATATGATTCAGTATAGTGTTATAAATATATTCTCATTATTCACATGCCAAAAATTCTTATAGATGTGGCAGTGCCAATATTTTTTACAATACACCTATTTTATAAGAAGAAATACTTCAAAGAGTTTTACATAATTAAAAAATATTCATGGATTTTTTATTATTTTGTAAATATTTTTTCATTCCCAAAATTCATAATAATGTATCAGTTGTTCTATGTTTGAAGTGATCACTGTGTGAGGTTCATTTTTTATTATTAATTGGTTAAATTGAGTGCATAAATAGTTTAATAATTCTTTTGGCTTCCCTTTGATTTTTTAACTACTATAGATGAAGGTGATAATTTAAATTCATTTTGGTTAATTTATCTTACAATGTGATGCTATGGGAATTTTGTTCATAGTTAGTTAATCCTTATATTGTTTTTATTTTTTCATGAAAGTTTGAGTGAGTACTAAACTTATTGACCATTGGATAATTTTTAGTAAATCTCATCAAGTGTTTTCTTTAGAAAATAAAATTTTAGCATGAAATTTGATTATATATTTTGTACCCTACCCTTTCTTTTCTATTTTATGTTTTTTATCAAAACTAATTTTTATTAGATAGTGTCATATTGAATATCCATGTTTTTGTTAATTTTTGACTAAAATTTTTGTGTAATTAAATTTTTCATGGGGAAAATTTTAGGGTAGGTCTCATAATTGGTTATCTATAAAATTGCATACATGTAATTTGTGCACTAGATTAAAATTTATGGTCCTAAAATATGATGGTGAAAACAAATAACATATTGGAGTTAGGTGATAAACCCACATCAACATTATAGGCTATCTTTATACCTTTCATTTGACTAATTAATGGATTGGTGTCATTTTCTACTAGGTCTAGTGTCCAAGGCTATATGCAATGAGACTATCGTGTATTTTAGTTTACAATTCACTATTTTGGGGGTTTTACTTTGTTGTGATTATCTAATTCTTAAAGACAATAAATTAGGCTCTACTCTTATGTTACAAAAATTAAAATCTAGAAAGTTTGGCTAACTATGGATCTCTTATGACATCCCTTATTAAGGATTCTTCAGTTCACACCATCAACATCTAGAACTTAAACATCTATCATAAGATGTTATGATGTCCTCACTCGACTTTCCCATCTAGGTAGGATAGCATGATGTTTTATAATGTGAGAGTATTATATATTTTCACTTACACTACTCTTGACAAATTATGAATATAGGGATGAGTTAACAAACTTTACTTACTATGAAATTGAAAGACACACTCTCACATAAATAAAACCCACTTGAATTGAATTTAAATCACCTTTTCATTTAATGGAAACACATTTGCATTAAAAATAAATTCACACTTTGCTTTGAAAATGAAATCACAATTGTATTTGATAAAGGATATTACACTTTATAGAAAAATGAAACATACATGAATTAAAGAAACACATTTTTAATCTAGAAACTAAAAATACCAATTTATCCTATCATTAAAGAGAAGTGGGCCCTTGATCCTTCCTCAAAATAGAAATAACTTTATGTAGTTATGAAAATAAATGTTACTTTTTATTTCATTATAAAAATAACATATACATTTATGCAAATTTAAACTTGAATACTTCCTTTCTCTATTATCTATTATTTAATTTCTTTGATCCTCTAAAATAAGGAGATATGTATTTAAATCACATATCAATAACTATTCACAACATACAAAATATAATAATATAAATAGACAAATATACTTAATCAAAAACAGGAGATATATCCATCAGATCCCATGCTTATAGAAAGGTCTTAAAATTGACTCAATTAATAATAGATGGAAAATAACTAACATAGATCTAAAAATATTACATTTAGTTTTACAAAATAGGAGTATATTTATATATAGACCATTTTAGACCATTAATATGAATAATAATGTCTAAAAGAAGCTATATAAATATGTAAAGTCTATATATACACAACATATATCTTTGGAGTTACTATCTTGATATGCAGGATCTAGTTGAACATCTTCATAGCATACCTAGGTGTCCTCAGAGCACTATTGTATAGGTATTCAAAGAGTCTTAAAAGCATATTTAGAGTGTCCTAAGAGCACATTAATAACATCTTTAGAGTATCTTCAGAGAATTTTTAGAGCTATAGATCTTCAAAGCTTGATGAATTCTTTGTTGAATATTTAAAATCATTGCCAAAAAGGGTTTCCAAAACTATTTGATGTCTTCTCTAAATGATCTCACCATAGGGATGAATTTTTGTATATAAAATTGTTCTTAGTTCATCAAAGTTAGACACAGATAAAAAGATAAAAAAATTAACAATTTATCACATAAAAGCAAAGGATAATTTCACTCATTTCCTACATAGATAAGACTTTAACTATTATATGTAATGCAATATATAACCAAAAATCAACACTTATGGATAGTTTATTTTAGATATAATGAGCTATATGGAATGATCATAATCCCCCCCAGACATTACCTTTTTCAATTCTTCTTGAAAACTAATGGAAAAACTATTCTTCAATCTAAAATTATAGATTCCAACCATTGACTGAGATCATAGATCTAAATGTGGCCCTAATCATGATGATTTCTAGGTAGGAATACTAAATATCTTACCGCTATATGCATCCATGCTTTATATTCAACCTCTTCCTAATTGTGTAATTTTTTTAGGAGGACAGAGGACAAATAAGAATGGGGAGCCAAAATCTCATTCCAACCCACACATTTGATCTTTTTCATCCAAGAGCTGAGTGATAATTTGTGATATCAGCTAAGATCTCCTAATACTCCACTTGGTAGAAGTGGGACTCATAACTTCCATACACTTGAAATCAATAATCAAAGACTCCCACCTATCTACACTTATATTGATGGAATTGGTGGAATGTTGGCTCATAAAATATCTAAAGCTAATACATTTTATCTCAATAATTCATGGTATTTTTTGTCATGTACATATGGTGCATGGGCTTAAAAGTAGCAAGGAATTTATGGGCTTATGGAAATTGACGTCTCATGCACAAACCTATAGTGTTCTATAATTCAAGTAATTTATTGTGTGGTTTCTCCCATATTATTTGATTTCTCATGGTAGAAAGGAAAGCACAAAATTGTGTTTCTCCTACAAATAAGTTCACAAAAAATACAAAATGGTAACCAAACAACATGTTAAAAAGATAAAATCCATAGATTTAATCATGTATTTCTATGGTACTTTTTAGAAAGACATCCATAAACATATGTTCATCCTCAATAATATGAGGAAATCCAAGAGAAATCAACTGTATTTTCCAATTTTAAAAATTTTCATGAAGGAATAAAACATAAAAAGAGAAAGGTTGTCTACATGATAACAATTTTATTAAAAATTTAAAATATATGATGAATGGAAGTCTAAGCTTTTTATAGCTACTACTACTACTCAACTTTAATCCTAGCATTTTTTCTTCTGATTTATCAATCTTATGATAATTTTTGTTCTAAACTAAAATCATATCATGAAGTGGAAGAGGGAATGAAGTAATATCCCTTTTAGGTCCTTTAATTTATACAGTTATTTTCCTATTCTCTCTACATAGCTTGTAGGGAAGATTTCAACTCTAAATTCTGAGTGGTTAGTTCTTGTATATGAGTAGTTTTTGGAGAAAGTAATACATTTTTACTAGAAATAGAATGTTGTAAATTATTAATCTAAGTATCCTTAATAGAAATAATTTTTTTTAAACTAACAATTCGGGAATCCTTATAAGGGAATTCTATAAGATGCTCAATTCATGATTTTGGGAAAACATCAGATTATGTATTATGGTCTACTTAGCATTCAATAATGTAATGATTACTTCTTGTTCCCTAACTTGAGAAAAAAAATATTCATATATTCTCTCCTAATTAGAAATAGTTTGATTCTTAACTTATAGTGTTGATCAGAGAAAATCCAATTCTATTTGTTGCTATCAAATGGTTTCCTCATGCTAGGATAGTGTCATGACATGTTGTAAGCCCTCATCTTCATTAGTAGGATAGGGAGAAGATGAACCTTACTATATAAGCGGAGCTTTACATTTATCAGTGATAGAGGGTAAAGTTCTCTCTTTTCCAATTATAGTTTCATGTACAATAGTTTCTTATTCAGTCATAATTTCTTATGAAAGGTTTTCTTATTGAACTATTTGTTTAGCATCCATAACTTCTATGGGAGAGATAAGACTTCATTGGAGTTTGACTGGAGGAGTAGGGTTTTTTTGATGAAATCACCATTTGTCTTTTTGACCTTTGGCATAACATCTTTGGAGCTGAGGTTATCGAATATGGGGCTTATTTTATTTTTATTATTTTGGGACGAGAAGAAATAGGATGTGGTGTTTTATTACTAGAAAGTTGGGAAAATTTTCAAAAAAATTAGGACTAGGATTTTTCACCCTTGGGATTTTATATAAAATTATGCTGATGGATGAGATTAATAAAACCATGATATCTAACTAATCCAATTCCCATTTTTATGTTTTGATCTACATTACTAATAACATGGTGAAGAAAGGATGGTAGGTTTACCTATTATTCTAGTTTGGCATCTCTTTTCCTCAAATGAATGAGAACCCTCTTTTTATCTCCATTGACCATAGTGAATTGGCCATCATAGGTAAGATACTTCATGACACAAAATACAAAATTTTACCATGATTGTGGTATATTATCTTGCATAATTCCTCTAGCCACACCTTGTGGTGATTTGGACAATCTAAGATGGAACTCATTCCCATAAATAAACATTTTAATTAATTTTTCAAAATTTAATTTATCAATGATGACCACACCCTCCTTAGGAATTTCAAAGCATGCACTAATGATGTATGAATCTACCAAAATATACTTATCTTTAATAATAGAATGATCCTTATCAAAATTGTCAAAAATTTCCTAGATAATATTTTCTGGAAAACCTTAAAATATTTTTAAAAAAATTATCCATCTTGATAACTAAAAAATATCCCTAGTTTATTCATCTTGTAGCAAAACATCAGTTGATTTTGATTCACCTTTCTTCTTCTTGCCTCCCATCTTCAGATCTATTCATAGTTCTATCAAAAACTTGATTTTAATATGGAAAATTGAGCTTGAAATTATAGAGTACATAGGAAATCAAGGAAATGGGGATGTGATACAAAAATGAATACAAAAAAAAGGCATATCATAAAATAATAGGAACAGTTATGGCCAAGCAATTTGGAGCATACAGAGTTTAATAAGAAAATATTCTTTTGTCAATAACAATGATGTGGTATGAGTGGTCATAATTAGAAATAATTGAAATAATATCTGAAATGATTTATACATCAATTCATATCTTTTTAAAAAGGTATTTTTTAAAACACTTCACATCAAATCTTAAAATGTGTCAATGGTATTGGCTTCACCACATCCACATGGCATCATAATAGATTATCCATTTGAAAAGCGCTATCTGCCTAATGATCATACATGTATAACATGAAATAAAAAATGCCTAAATTTTTGGTAAAGAAATAAAATTTTACCTTTTTTGTATTTATTCATGACTATCTCATAAATTTACCATGTGTCTTATAAGGATGAAAATTTTGAGAATATAGGTTAGTTTATATGACAACAATCATATTTATTATAGAAGTTTCTTCTGAAAAGTGTCATTTATAGTTCTCACCTTTCAGAAGTATTTTATATATGTCTTTTTATTTTTTATTTTTTATTTTTATAATTTGTTTTCTTATATTTTTTTTTGAATTTTTAAAGGAGGAGAACTACCATTTACTATCTTTTAACACTCATCCTTTATTAGATGTTTTATATAAAGATAATTTGGCCTTAGTGGAAGAACCAAGTTCTTCTACAGGGTCAAATTGGTCTTGATTATGTTCGATGAATTATTCCTTGCTAAGAGGTCTTATATACACTTTAGGTGTGTGACCATTGACCAAAAGTGTCCTTTGGTCACCATTAATTGGTTTTAATTAGGTATGGCCCCAACCATCTTGCCCTTAGATTAATTTTGAAATTATTAAATTTAGAATCAAATATAAGTGCCCAATCACCCTCTTGAAACTATCTTTCTATGATGTGAGTATCATGCCACTACCTTCTATGCTTCTGGATCATGTTGGTTTGAGTGAGTCCATCCATTCTCATTTCATCCAACCTATTTAGTTTCATAATTCTTTATTTCTATGCTTCATCATGATCAATTACCATATTATCTATTGTCTTCAATATTTATAATTCAAACTCTATTGGTAACAAAGGTTTCTTTCGAAACATAAGTTCATATGGAGAAAATCTTGTGGTTGTCTTCCATATTTTATTGTATACCTAAACTACTTTAGGTACTCTATATTTTCTACTATTATTCACTATTTTGGTCAAAATATTTTCCATCTCTCAGTTGCTTACCTTTACTTTCCCATTATCTTGGGGATGATATGGTGAGGATTTCTTATATTGATCTAGAATAATTTTGTGAAAGCCTTAATCATGTTAGACTTAAATTGGGGCCCTTGATAAAAAATAATAGATCTAAGAGATATAAATCTCAACATGATCCTATGATATAGAAACCAACAACCATTTCCTCCATAGAAAAGGTGAGTGCCTACACTTCAGCCCACTTAGTGACAAAATCAATACATGCTAATAAATATTCTTTTCCTTCAAATGGTGGATTGATTGATCCAAAAATATAAATTCCATTTTTCAAATTGTTCTAATCTTATTTGAAGATGGAGAGGTATTTCATAGGATAGAGTAGGCTTACCCATCCTTTGTCAAGGATCACATTACCATACAATCATTGTTACAATCTTGTAAATGGATGGCTAGTAATAGCCTAAACCAAGGATATTATGAGTGGTCCCTTTTGTTGAATAATGTCCTCATCTTGGTTCACTATGGTATTCTTTAATGATATCAAACACTTCATGTTTTTTGACACAATTACACATTACATGATTAGGGTTAGTTTTAAACAACATGCCTTCAAACCATTTTAAATGAGAACTAGCTCTAAACAAATGTTTTCTTGATTTAAAAGTAGAGGAATGAGGAAACTTACCTATTGCCAAGTAATTTTTCATGTTTGAAAACCATGAGGAGTACATAGATATAAAAAATATTTATTCATATGGAAATGAATCCTCCACATGTTCATCTTCACCTATAGTAATCAATCTAGACAAAAAATTAGCAATAACATTATATTTCTCTAGTTTGTCTATAATCTTAATGTCAAATTCTTGTAATAGTAGTAACCATCTAATTATTCTCCCACCTAATACTAATTTATTTATTAAATACTTAATAGATGAATGATCTATATAGATAAACACTTGATAACTTTTAATGTAATGCCTAAACTTGTTTATGATGTAAACAATAGGAAGAAATTCCTTTTTTTGTGGTAGTGTAGTTCTTATCTATGGGAGTAAGATTATTTCTTATATAATAAATGGCATACATTTTTTTTCATCATCTCTTTATCCTAGAACTACTCCTAACGCATTATTGGAAGAATTAGCATAGAAATGAAAAGGATTTTCCCATTTAGGTCCTTTCAAAAATAGAGTAGTCATGATTTTTTTATTTAATGTTTCAAAATATTCTTGGCACTTATCATTCCATACAAATTCACTATCTTTTGTCAGAAAATAAAATATAGGTGCAACTATCTTGATAAAGCATTTAAAAAATATTTTGCAATATCCTTTATGATCGATAAAACTTTTGACATTTTTTTTTGTTGAGGAATGGGGAGATCATAAATTACCTCAATCCTTTTGGGATATATTTTTTTTCTTGAGAAGAGATATGATGTCATGAGACTATCCCTTCATTAGCCATTATGATACACTTCTTATGCCTCAAAGATAATGTTTTTTCATCACATCTGGTAAGCACTTTATCCAAATTGTTAAAACCTTCATCAAATGTAGTTATGTAGATACCGAAATCATCCATGTACACTTTCACAAAATCATTTTTAAGATCAGAAAAGATGTCTAACACTACTCTTTGAAAGGTAGCAGTTGCATTACATAATATAAAATGAAGGACTATATAAGAAAATGTTCCTCAAGGGCAGGTAAATGTAGTTTTATCTTCATCTTTAGGTTTTATTCAGATTTGATTATATCCATTAAATCCATATAATAAATAATAATAATAATATTTAATTTTTGGAAAATTTTCCAAAATTTGATTAATAAAAGGTAATGGAAAGTAGTCTCTCATAGTGGCTTTATTCATTTCTCTTTAGTCTACACAAACTCTCCATTTTACATTCTTTTTATGTATAATAACTAGAGGTGAAACTCATTAACTATCATTTATAAGGTAAATGAAACCAACTTGTAATAGTTTTTCTCTCTTTCTTTATAATTTCTTTCAAAGCTAGGTTAATTCTCCATTGTGTTTGTCTAACTGGTATAACATCTTTGGTGTAGGTGTGATGTGTATAGACATTGGGATGTATATATTTCATATCATTTTAATTCTAAGTAAAGGGTTTGATGTGTTATACTAATACATCAAATATTTTTATTTATTGTTGGTTGGTTAACCAACTATTTATATTCAATAATTATCATGTTGGATTGTAATATATTTAGTGCCTGGAATAATGGAATTTGACTATTTGTATTGACTCATGAAGGCATTTAATGGACATGTGTTTAATAATAACATGTGAAGTGTAGATATATCCTTGTAAATGGTTTCACTTGTGGAGAACATATTGGTTAATGGATAATGAAAATCATGTAAAACTTAATTATGCTTATTTTGAGCCTAGTCAACTATAGCTTGTTAGATGTCTTATGGACTAGAAAACATGTTTGGGGAAATTATGGAATTATCATGATTATTAATAGTGGAATTAGATTCTCTCCATTAATGTTTTTTCATTTTCAAAGCCAAGATTTTAGTCTTTGGATCTAACTTACTAGTATTTGGAGCTAAGCTATCAATATTCGAAGCCATGATTTCATAATTTAGAGAAAAACAATTGGACTTAGGAGATAGGATTTTGGATTTTGGAGCTAGGATGTCTTGATAAAAATCTTCTATTATTTGTTCCTCAAAATCTTAGACATGTTCTTCGATGGTGACCATGGCTAAGGAAGACATTCTAGTCTCATTTTGTTCAAGATGATCCACCCATATCTATTTAGAAAGACCCATTGAAGGTCTAGTAGGCAAACTAAGAGATATATATTTATCATGAATTTCATTAGAAATGGTCATGTTTCTAGATCTACAGTCAATTCATGTTACAGATATAGATAACCAAGGTCTACCAATAATGATTAGATACTCTATCATCTTTGGTTTAGGTTAAAGGATCATACAATTCATAGGATATTCTTAAGATTATATGGTGAGTGATGCATTTTTAGTGGTTCCTTCAGGTTCAATAGTGGATTGATCTACTATTTGCAAGATTGTAGTGGTAGGTTGAATCCCTATGAGAGATAAATAATCTACTATGTTGATGGAAACACCTATATCTAGAATCACATTTATAATAGACCTATTCCCAATTATCACAATTATCATAGGACTACCATGATATCCATATTTAGGAACAAGTATGTTTCCTGCTAGTAAATCAATAATTTTGTTAGTTACCTAAATTGTTTTAAGATATTACTTCTTCCTTCCTAATTATTTGTTGTAGAATACTTTAATGATTTTATTTAACTTGATAATATCCTTAATGTATCTTAAAATTAATATCTTCATCTCTTTTAAACTATGATTTAATTCAAAATCTTCCCTAGGTTTTTCTTCCTTAAGTCTCTCAAGAAATGAAATGGTAGGGTGATCTTGAATTGTGTTTAGTGTGGTTGTGGTTTCTACCATTTTTTCATTTGGTTATTAGACTACATGTGACTCAGGAGTGTTTTCATCATTGAGAATTTTAGTTATGGTAATGATGGATTTCCTACTACCTTCCTTAATATGAGTTAAAAATTATTACACTCATTTGAACCACTTGCATCATTACTTTCTTGATGAGATCCATAAACAATTATTTATTTCCTATTCTTAGGATTTACCAATACTTGTATAAGGAACTATGGTTGGTGAACCAACTGCTTAATTGGTCATGGTTGATTTTATGAAGTCATTAAGGCCTACTATGGTGGAAACATTCTTTATGTTTGATATTGTTGATTTGACCATTGAGGTGGTGACTGTTGTACCCAATGTGGCTATTGGTTTTACTATTATGCCTAGGATTTTGAAGGATTTTGAGGCATTCCCCACATCTGTGGCATCAATTATTGAGTACCCCATGGTTTTGGTTGTGGTGGTCCCCAAATTGGTGGTGTGACTTGTCTATCACATGGTGCCATCTAAATATTTGGAGGAAATATTAGAACAAATTGATTTTGAGGTGGGGAGTACTTGTTTCCTTGTCTTTGGATAAAGTTTAATTTATCAGCTATATTTACTAATTGTTTTACTTGATTTATCACATTAGGAAGATGTTTACAATTCTTGGTGTCATGGTCTAGGACACAAATACCACATACCTCTATTTTTTTAAAGGGAAATATTTTATAACATGTTTGACTTTGCATCTAGGATAATATATTGAAAAATATTCAATTTTGGTGGCATTATCTTTTGATTTTAGGCCATATGTTGTGGATGTCAACCGTACTATAAAATATGTTTTGAAATTAGTAAATACTTCCATTAATTAGCTAACTTTATGTGATTTTCCTAACCTTAATTTCATTATGATAGGTCCTATCCTAGAGTATTTAGTACATAATATTGAATTTTGATGAAAGATTAACTTGTAGATATCACCCTTTCCCACTAAGTTCAAAGCATTACGTACATCATCATCTAAGCCTTTAAGAAAGACTGTCTTGATGACCTCATTAGTGAGTTGGTAACCACTCTGTTTATAGGTAAATAGAAACCTATCAAGGTAATCTTCTAAGTTTTCAACTTCATTTTGTTTCCTCTTGAAAAAGTATTATTTGTGTTCTTTGAATCTAAAGTAATCCTAATATTTGTCAAGAAATGTAGTTTCCATTTTATCTCAAATGCTTATGGAATTACCCTCAAATCCCATGAACCATCTTATGGTTACATCCTTAAGTGTAGATGGGAATAATTTTAACTTTTGATTATTTATGACATAGTCATATATTCAACAAAGAACCTAAAATTCAAAGATGAACTAATTTGTATCCTCTCATGATTTACCTATAAAAGTAGGTAAATGGATGGTGAGATATTTTTGAAGGAAGTTCTATCATCAGGACCTAAGCTAATTGGATGGGTAAATGTTTTGTCTTGTTGTGGTTGTTAATCAAGGTTTTCTACATGTATGTGTTCATCTCCCATATTTTCTTCCCAAATTTGGTTATTAAGCCAATATAAATTCTCTTCTTGGGTGCTTAACCTATGGTATACCTTAGGAAGATAATCTTCTTTGGTGATCAAATCTTTTTCTTGTAGAATTTGTGGATCAAATCTAACTATTCCATAAAGGGGATTTTAGGATCAATTATTCTTATAGAAAAATATGTTTTTTAATATAATTCTTATTTTAGGATCTATTTATGAGGATGAACCTTGTTTAGGAGAGGAATCATAAAAATTTTGTATATGGATTTCAATTGCCTTTCTTTCACTACCTAATTTTTCCATCAAGCATACAATCCTCTCTTCTTCCTATTTTATTTAGGATCCTTTAGATATAGACCATCCTTAATAATATCTTGGGTGGTTCATAAATATAAATATTCTTAGATTATTTTTGTTTTTTTAAGTTTTATGAATATTTTTAAATTTTCCCTATATATCTCTAATATAGGATCTCACTAACATTTATTGATGAATTCCTTGATAATGGTGCCAAAAATGATAGGTTGTTGTTATACCTCTCATTTAAAAAATCAATGGATTGGTGTCATTTTATACCAGGTGAAGTGTCCAAGGATATATGAAATGAGACCATTGGGTATTTGAGTCCACAAATCCCTATTTTGGGTTTTTACTCTACTATGATATCTAATCTAAAGGACAATAAATTAGGTTCTACTTCTATGTTGAAAATAATTAAATCTAATTTTTTGGGATAACTTTAGATATCCTATTGCATCCCTTATTAAGGATTCTTCAATTCACACCATCAAAATCTAGAACTTAAACATATATCATAAGACATTATGATGTCCTATCTTGACTTGTCTGATTGGGTAAGACATTGTTATATTTTAAAATGTGAGAATATTGACTATTACCACTTAAATTTTTCCTAAAAAATTATGAATATAGGGATGAGTTTAAAAAATTTATTTCTTATTAAATTTAAATACACACTCTTACATAAATAAAACTCACTTGCATTTAATTGAAACAACCTTTTCATTTAATGGAAACAAACTTGCATTGAATGGAAATTCACACTTTATTTTGAAAAGGAAATCCCACTTGCATTAGAGAAAGGTAATCACACTTTATAGAAAAATGAAAGATACCTAGATTAAATAAATAAATATTTAATCTAAAAACTAAAAATACAAATTTATCCTGATCCTCAAAGAGAAGTGGGCCCTTGCTCCTTCCTCAGAACAACAACTTTAGTCAATAATGAGAAGAAATGTTCAACTTTATTTCATTATCAAAATAACTATAGAGATATATGAAGTCACACTTGAATAATTATATTATCTATTATCTTATTTCTTCAATCCTCTGGAATAAGAAGGAGATATGTATCCAAATCACATCTCAAAAACTAATCATAGAATACAAAATTTGGTGATCTAAACAATGAAATCTACCTATTCAAAAATAAGAGATATAGGTATTAGATCCCATGCTTATATGAAGGCATTGAAACTAACTTAAATAATAATAGATTTAAAATAACTAACATAGATCTAAAGAGATTTCACCCAATTTTACAAAATGGAAGTATACTTATATTCAGACCATTTTAGACCATTACTATAAATATTAATGTCTAAAAAAAGATATCTAAATATGAAAAGTATATATATATATATATATATATATATATATATATATATATATATATATATATATATATTATCTTGATCTATAGGATTTAGCTAGACATCTTTAGAGCATGCCTGGGAATATTTGGATCACTGCTACATAGGTGTTTGGAGCATTTTTAGCACATCTTCAGAGCACCTTTAGAGCATCCTTAGAGCATCTTTGGATCATTTCTGGAGCTGAAAATATTTAAAAATGTATTAATTATTTGCCAAATCTTTAAAAATATTGCCAAAAAGGGTTGTCAAAACCATTTTATATCTTCTCAAAATGATCCTACCATAAGGATGTATTTTTTTATACAAAAGTGTGCTCATCTCATCCAATTTAGACACAAACAACAATATAAAAAATCAACAATGTATCACGTACAAAAAAAGGATAGTTGCACTCATTTCATACTTAGATAAGACCTTTAATATTAAATGGAATACAAAACATAACCAAAATGCAACACTATGGACAATTTATTTTAGAGATAATGAGCTATATGGAATGTTCATCATAATAGGTACATGAAACTAGAGGGAGGGACTCGAAATAATGTTTCACCTTATAGTCAATGGTCACATAATATAACATACTTGAAAGTAAATTTTAAGGGTTTTGAATTACTTATCTCAAATAAAAATATCCTCTATTATTCACTTTAAACACACATCAATAAAAAACTCACAAGCGAGACATGAAATAACCTAGATTTCCCACCACATCTCACTAGGTTCACCTCCAAATCTAGCATGATATTACTTCAATATTTCAAAGTACATATAAGACATAAGTATGGAAAAATGTAAACCAATAATCTCTATAACCCAATTGATTTTCTTAAATAATCCAAATTGCCACCCATTTGCATATGTGGTAGCCTAGTTCAAAAGAAGATCAACCAATAATATGTATTTTTGGGGGACTCCCTTATATAAGCCTAATGTAGCACTAACTCTTGAAATGTATAAAAAATTGTTAGACCCCTATGAATTATGTATTTATTATGATGAAAAAAATTATAAAAACTTTAATAATAGCCTATATATAGGCCATTAACATTGATAGATAATTTAATCCACAATGAAACCTTAAAAATGTCTTCAAAATATCAAACAAAATATCCCAATATTGAATTATATTCATAATGTTAATCAAAATTTATCCATGTGGAACCTTGTATGAATCAAAAATTTATTACCTCTAAGGCATGTTGATCCTAACTTTAAATAATGCTATCCTGATTAATCAACCTATTGAGACCACCATACAAAACAAAATTCAAGCCATGGTCTAAGCTACCAACAATGCATAAAATTTCCATGTAATCTATCCAAGAATGAATTACATGGCATCCAATGTATGGTACAAATTATAAATAATTACTTTCTTAACCTCCAAAAACCTATTGAAAATACTAGTAGAGATAACACCACCAAAAAATACAAATAACAAAGGTATAATTTTCCATAAATTTTTTTATAATCCTAAACCATTCCCAAATAGGTTTCCTAAAATTAATATTTGTTAGTTATCTTTGTCTATCTAATGTAGAGTTCATAATAATTCCCAACATGGATAAATATATTAATTTTCATTTTTAAATGGATTTGATATCTTCTTAAATTAAATGGAAATAAATAAGGTCATCCCAAGACACCACAATAAAATGAACACATTTAATATATCTAGAACATCTAATACACCCAACACATCCATGATGATGGAAACATTTAACTTCCTGAGTGAGGAAGAAATGAACTAGCAAAAAAAAAGAAAAATAGGTGCATGCTTTGTATAAATATAAGAAAAATAAATATGCACTAAGGATCAAATCACACCATATAATTATCACTTCCACACTTCCAAATTATAATTCCATTCCTCTTGATCCTAAAGAAAACATTAATCCTCCACCAAAGGAAATTAATAATGCCCTTCAATTGAAAAACATGAAACCCTTAGTAAATGTGGATACAACATAGTCAAGTACATGAATAAAACAAAATTGAATATCACCTTGCATGAGATCACCCAAATTAAATAATAATGATACCTACTTTTGAAAATCTTGACTAAGAAATTGGCCTTAATCTAAAAAAAATGACACTTATGAACATGGTAATTCACAAGAATAAAAATAAATCTCCCCATTTATTTTGATAGTTAGGATTATTTATAATAACATGCACATCTATCTAGTGGATTTTAATTTATATACAAATATCATGCCCATGAGTATTTATGATAAGCTAGGATTTAAACCTATTAATTTTGACAAGATAGTTATCTAGCTACACAAATGAAAATTCAAAAAGGGTGGGTGATAATTTTATATTTTCACATGTAGTTGGCCTCTTGACCTATATACCATTAGTTCATATAAATTTAAGTGAAGTTAATTATCAAAGCATATGATATGCTCCTTAGTCGAGGATAGTCCAAAAAACTAAACAATTGCATGGCCAATGAGTTTTCACACATGTGTATACCTTGAAAAGGTGTTCCAAACAAAATCATAGTTGATATGGAACCTATGATAGAATACATTGAAAAATTAAAGGGTGAATGCAATATGCACTTACTTTAATATCTACATAGTTACAACTAATCCCATTGTTATAAAATAGATAGTATTAATGCTAGCCATCCTGGTATTTGGTCATTTTATTTTGATGGAGTTCACTCCAAAAAAGAATCTAGAGTAGGAATTTTTTTTGTTGGACCCCCGAGGAAATAAGTATCTTGATTCCTCACCTTACAATTTTTTCATACCAAAAACTTGTTGAGCATGAGGCCATGATTATGGATCTATAGTTCACTTTTATCCATAATGTGAAATAACTAAATATGTTTGAAATTTATGTGTTAGTCTTCAACTAAGTTATAAGTTAAAATAAAAATTTTCATACTTGAGAAAATACAAACATCTAGCCTCGTATTTGGTAGATTTTTTTTATGCCTTTAATATCACAAATTTAATGGGGAGAAAAATTAGATTGATGATTCTTTGGAAATTTTAGATATGAATATATTCCTATAAATAAATCTAAACTACATATGTTTCTAGGGAACTAGTCCCCTACACTTTTTTTGTAGACAATGCATACAAATTCCAAGTATTTAATGATGATCAATAAATTATTGGGTTCAAGAATAGTGGTGGTGTATCTGAGTTATAAGTAATTAATGAAAAACAAAGAGACCTTTCTTAATAAAATGATATTTATGATGATGGGATAATTATTTTTAAATAAAAAATCTTCCAAATGGAATGGTTTCATTTGAGAGGCTATTTTACCTCAAGATATGCTTAAAATCACAAAAAACTATGAATCTAGTGGCCATAAGTAATTTTTGAGTAATTTAGGTTAACATAAACACTCAAATTCTATGAATTTTCACTTGGATTATTTTAAATCATAAAATTAAAGACTAATATCCCTTAATTTATAGTAAACATAAATGATTTCATGGTAATATGAGGACCTAAATATCTTTAAACCAAAGTCATTACTCACACTATCCCACTTAAAGGAGGTTAAACATTAAATAGTTAATCCCATTCTCGAACCCCTAACTCATAAGAAAGTATATAAATTACTCTCATAAAATATCATATTCCTATTCAAACATTCCACATGGGTCACCAAATTGGTGCATGTTCATAAGAAGAAAGGTGAGATCAATCTTTGCATTGATTTTCAAAAATTAAATAGGGATTCCAATAAAGATAACTGTCATTTGATATCCTAAGCTAAATTTATTTATATGGTGACTGGATCTGAGATGATTTCATTATTGGATGGATTCTTAGGCTACAAACAAGTCTTGGTTGTCAGGGAAAGATAGGATAAAAAATGATTTTACCAAAAAATGTGGAACATTTTCTTATAAGATAATTCCTTTTAGTTTGATTAATTTAGTCACAACACTGCATCATACCATGGATTTTTCCTTTGAAAATTCAATTGTAAAATGAATAATTATTTACATGGATGATTTAACTATTTTCCAAACACATGTCATAACACATGTATCATTTATAAAAGGGTATTGAAAGATGTAAAAGGTATGACATTTTTTTTATTCCAAAATTTATATCTTGGGTGTCACTTCAGGTAAGTTATTAGGCCACATCATCACTAAATAAATTATATATATTATCCCTTTTATATCTATTTCCATTTATGAAATTCCACTTTCAAAAAGAAAAAAGGAGTTAAAATAATTTTTTGGAAAGATTAATTTTTTGAGAAAATTTAGTTATTGTTTTTTTCAAACTCTAAGACTATTAAATCCTTGTTATAATATGATGCAAAAATGGATTGGAAATTTCAATTTAAGGCTACATTATGATATATCAATAACATCATTATGTAATCCCAAGTATTGATCATTTTATATTTCACAAAATATCCTATCTTTATTCTTTCACTTTAAACCACACTATAACAATCATGTTGACACCAAAAAATGATGAAGAGTAAAATAGAATTATGTTAATGAGTATAAATTTGAAGGATGTGTAGATTAAATATTTTGTGTTGGAAAAATAATCATATACACTAGTTAAGGTCATGAATAAATTTAGATAATATATAATTTGTAAAAAATCCCATGTCAATTTTATAGACCCTTTCATGAAAATCATGTTATGTTAAAATGAGTTGGGTTAACCTAGGTGAAAAATTAATAAAATGGGTAGATAAGCATAAAAAGTGTGGCATTGAAATAACTCCATATAAAATGGTAATAGGTTAGTACCACACTTTCAATATCATAAATATTTATTGAATGATAATAATTATGTAATTAGATCAAACTAGACTACATCCAAGGATTGGTATGATCACATCAATCATGTCTTGATATATGGAAGAGAAGATAATAATATATATATATTTTAGTAATTTAAAATTGAAATATTGGTACACATTAACATGCATGACTTGAGTATTTAGATGATTCCCAATTCTCCATCCTCACACAATTACATGCTATCTTGTGAGTTAACCGATCCACTTTTTATGTATCTATAGAAATATCAATTTATACTTTGAAATTTATAAATATAATCCATATAAATTTTTATACTCTTATATTAATCAACCTCTACATGATTTAGATACAATTGTTATGGTTGTTATCACTAATTGACAATGACCCATGCAATTTAGAATTATCTTACTCCTAGCAATGACTATTTTATAAAGTAAAACTCATCCTTAGGGTTAGGATATAAGCCTAGTTTGTCAATGGTTTGAGAAATTAGTCAAATTTATACATATATAAACAACCAAGGTCTCATTTTAAATCCATATGGTATTTATTTTTTACTCATCTATACACTATTGTGACTTAAGTAAATCTTCACTATTCTTCCCAATTTTCATACCTATCTCTAAGATCACTCACAAGAAAATATTGAAGTATTCAAAATACACATCAAATTAATAATTATAAATTACTAAAATGAACAATTATTTTATTTCACATTCTGAAGGAGCATAGCTATACAATGAGACTAGGTTGGATAACTATGTGTGGCTTGATTTCCCTCCTTGGAGTATTAGATGAGCTAAAACCAATCATGATATGGTGCTAATTGGGGTTAGATAATATAATTAGACTCATACAACCCCATTTTATATTTTTATATAATCCATAATAAAAATTAAGTTTTCAACTCAAAATAGGTTGAATTTTGGATTTGTAAGCATCATAAGGATTTGGAATTACAAACATAAAGTAAGAAAAGATAGTCATAAATTACAATATATTCATTGTGTCCCACTCCCACATAGGTTAATTATAAATATAAAATTTATATTGAGATATAATATTGACTCAATATTATAAAAAATACGTAATACGAGTAGTAAATTATTTATTGAACTAAGCAAATCACAATTGTGCTTATTCCTGATTTCTAGTTTTAAGATAGTCACAATTAGAATGTCAACTAGAAAAGATAAGTATCATGATATATTTATTACTTTTCATATTTATCATATTATGTGAATGTTTTTAATGTATTTAGGGAGTGAAATTAATATCTTAATTGATCTGAAATTGAATCTATTATCAACAAATTTATCCTAGAATCACTAGTTATTAAACTTGTTGTGTTGTAAGTGAGATTGCTAACCAAAACATGTATTGAATAGCTCCAAAACCAAAAACATATGATTTATGGTATTAATTTGTGAATAAATATAACAAAAAATTATATATAACAATATTAAACATGAATCTTGAAAATGAATTATTGTACAACACTACTTTATGAACAATTCTTTGTCAATAAATAAGGCCAAAATAAGCCTATTATGAGATAACTTGCATGACAAGTTATGCCTAAATTAAGCATAGAGTAAAAAATAAATAAATAAATTTAATTGAAAAATAAGTAATATATAATTAAAATTATAAAATTATAATATAATACAAATTAAATTATAATAAATAAAATATTAAAGTAAACAAGGTTGACTCACATTCAAGATAAGGTCAACATGCAAGAATCCTCACTCAATAAGTAGTAAAATTATGCAACCTACCAAACTATGGAATCCAAAATTATATATAAAATATTATTTAACTTTAATACACTTTAATATCATTTAAATAATATTAAAAAGTGTGCCCCACCTCTTTGAAACTCATATGAATGCTCAGATAGAGGACTAAAGTTAACTAGTAGTTCTAGTTATTTTTTAGAAAATTCCTAGAAAGAGTCAAAAATTAACCAAACAAATAATTTAAGACATAAATTAATTAAATAAAATTAATAAAAAAATTAAAAAATGAACAAAATATAAAACTAATAATCATGTGCCCATATTGGCATCATACAGAACAATTAGAGAAATCATTATTAATATACATTTCCACAAGTAGGACTATGTTTAGATGCATGCTTGAATTAATTTTATTATAATATGAATTATATCTAAAAGTTCTATCTTAATTATTTTAATATAATCCATTAATCCAAATTAAGAGAAAATATATTAGTGAAGTCATTAAAATATCAAATAGTGAAAAACCCTAGGTTTCTCTTTAGGGTTTTATCCTTCTAAGGTTTCAAATTTGAGACTTGTTTATTTATTATTTATGCTCCATTTGATTTTGGGGGGTATCCTTAGTTTTTATTTCTACATTCTTGTATGTTATATATCCCTAAATACCATAAAAACCATAACCATCTTTTTATGGTTTCTTTCGTGTTTTATTCCATGTCATGTCCCCTTTTTCATGGACATTGACAGTCTTGATGATTAGCCTATTATGCGACCTTCATAGGCTAATAGGATGGATAGAGGGTCATAACGGAGCTTGGCTTGACTTTGATTCATAGGATTTCTACATTTAGTTTTCATTCGAGCTCTTTCAAACACATTTGGCCTGAGCTCCTATTTTTTAGAGATATTTGACATGCAGCAGAGTGCCTTTATTTTGGTATGGTCATGTGAAGAATCACTCCCTGATTCACCTACTTCGATCGGTTCGAGGATCCGACATGTATTGAGGGAGATATTAATATTTGATTGATTTAATCAAATATTAATTATTTAGCCTATTTTTAATTAGAAACCCTAATTCTAATTTAAGAAACCCTAATTAGGGCAGGCATATCTTTTTGAGGGTATAAGGGTTTCTCATGGAGGCCATTATGGATGGGATATAGATTATTTATTATTGAAAATTGAAGAAATTCTTCTATGAAGATTGAGCCAAGGGTTCCAGGATTCCATTTGCATTGGAGAACGTTCCCTCTTGAGTATGTGTAATTAAGAGGATGTGGAATATCAGCTGATCTATTGCCAAATTGATAGATAGCTTCATCCAGAAGTTATCACAAAATTTACAGGGTTGAGAGATAACTTCACACAAAAGTTATTACAGATATACCAGGTATTTATTTCTTTATGTTTTGATTCAATAAATTATATAGCTAGAGATCTTCTGTGCTAAAAACACATATTTTCAGATTAGGGGTTGAAAATAGGCAAGTTGTGCCCAAATTGGTGGCCGTACCAAGTCCGTACAGGTCCGTTCAGATTCGCTCAGGCACCAACCTCGGCAGACAGAGAGCTTCAAGTAACCGACATCGGTCGACTGAAGACTAACATCAGCAGAAAGCTGATCGACAGTGACCGATGTTGGCGAGATATCGACTGACGACGGCATCTGTGTGTCGACACAGAAAGGCTGAGACCTTCCAGAATCCAGATTTCATTGCCAAATTAGCAAAAGCTAGGGTTTTAAGACCAGATTTTAATATTCTTTTATTTGTATGACAGAGATTCAATTGTGTAATCATCCAGAAGAACAACTGATGAGATCTTTGATTTGCTATTGAGAGATTATATTGTGATTTGTTTATGCATATGTGAATCTATTCTGCAAAATTATATCTTTGTTCAGAGCTTTATGTGTTTATATATTCTCTATTTGAAAGGGGATATTACAGTTGTTCAGAGCTTTTTTAGGAGAAAAAAGAGCCCCTAAGTAAGGGACATCACAGTGGTATGAGAGCTAATGTCTTGCCATCCTGTTGGGTAGTTTGGGTAGATTAAATCAACAAAGTATCATAATGACTTCATATACTCAGAGTCAGTGGGACTATGATATGAGGAATTTGAAACTCAGTTTGAAGAGGTTGAATGAATCTCTTTCATATCCTACATTCAAAGACAAACCCACACGGTATATGACAACGAATGAGGAGTGGGAGTTAGTACCACCTCGAGTTCAGAAGTTGTTGCCTTTTGATCACTTTGTTAAGCTAAAGAGAGAGCACTATAGATCACTTCAATGAGAGAGCAACATGTCCTATGATTATTATGAGATAGGAGATAGTGAAGATGAGGATGAGTTAGATGCTTGCACTCAGGGTGTAGAGGTGTGCACAGATGTTAGTGCACTGAGTGTTGATGATCTCTCAGCTATGGCAGAGATTGTAGAAGAGTCCTAGGATCCTATTATTGCAGATGACACTCAGGAGAATGCAGTGGATAGTTTTGAGGACTTAGTTTCACTGATTATTTCTTTCTGTATGGAAGAGTTAGACAGTGATGCTACAGTTGTTGATACTCCGTCTGTTGATATGAGCTTTGGAGTTGATTTACATAGTATGGATGATCATTCGTATATTGAGGTGGTTGGTGATGAGTACATTCCTGAAGTTGTTGTTGAGGAGCATGTTGTTGATGCTGACACACATATTCAAGATTTGGGAGTACCTGATTCTGATGAGTTTGAGATACCAGTGGAGTCATGTCTCCAGATTGATTATTCTCACATGGATGACAGTGTGGTACAGTTGGTTGTGCCACCTTTACAGAGAGATCAGTTGGGGTGTGTGGGGGAGTATGTTGATGCTTCCACATATAATTTTTACTGCACTAAACCATTCATGGAATATTTGCTGGATAGTGTAGGTGTTTGTCTAGACTCACATAAGATGAGAAAAGGTGTTCTTGTCTGAGGTACTAGCGCTATTAGCAGATTGGGTGAGGAGATTTTATGAACCCTTTCTACTATGTTACCTTACATGGATGTTGAGGTGATGTTTGTTGAGCTGAGATTGGAACCATCCATTGAGTCCCAGTTTGGCAATAGTGAGCCAGTAGCAGAGTTTGGGGGTTCTTATCAGCATCATGCGGTGAGGTATGCTCCTTATTTTTCTTTGCATCTAGAGATTAGTTTTGGTGTCAGTGACTCAGGTACCAATGATTATCATATCCACGATCTAGTTGGGTGTGAGTATCAGTTAGATAGGGACTTGAATTTTGACAGGGTTGATATTTTAGTTGGCTTGAGTTCCATAGAGTGGTTTCTTTTACCGGCATCTATAGTTGGTCTTCAGATAGTTATTTGGGTGTCGAGTGCAGTTTTTCAGTTGCTGATTTTGATACTGTTGATGCTGTTGATGTTGATGATTTATTCACATGGGTTGATTGGTGACATGATGGATGTTACACAACTTTTTCCTTGGGATCCAGGTGGATCGAGTAGTTCATTGTTCTAAGATTGCTTGGGGACAAGCAATTTTTGGAGGGGCGAATTGTCATGTCCCCTTTTTCATGGACATTGACAGTCTTGATGATTAGCCTATTATGCAACCTTCATAGGCTAATAGGATGGATAGAGGGTCATAACGGAGCTTGGCTTGACTTTGATTCATAGGATTTCTACATTTGGTTTTCATTCAGGCTCTTTCAGACACATTTGGCCTGAGCTCCTATTTTTTAGAGATATTTGACATGCAGTGGAGTGCCTTTATTTTGGTATGGTCATGTGCGGAATCCCTCCCTGATTAACCTGCTTCGATCGGTTCGAGGATCCAACATGTATTGAGGGAGATATTAATATTTTGATTGATTTAATCAAATATTAATTATTTAGCCTATTTTTAATTAGAAACCCTAATTCTAATTTAAGAAACCCTAATTAGGGCAAGCATATCTTTTTGAGGGTATAAGGGTTTCTCATGGAGGCCATTATGGATGGGATATAGATTATTGATTATTGAAAATTGAAGAAATTCTTCTGTGAAGACTGAGCCAAGGGTTCCAGGATTCCATTTACATTGGAGAACGTTCCCTCTTCAGTGTGTGCAATTAAGAGGCTGTGGAATATCAGTTGATCTATTGCCAAATTGAGAGATAGCTTCATCCAAAAGTTATCACATAATTTACAGGGTTGAGAGATAACTTCACACAGAAGTTATTACAGATATACCAAGTATTTATTTCTTTATGTTTTGATTCAATAAATTATACAGCTAGAGATCTTCTGTGCTAGAAACATATATTTTCAGATCAGGGGTTGAAAATAGGCAAGTTGTGCCCAAATTGGTGGCCGTACCAAGTCCGTATAGGTCCGTTTAGATCTGCTCAAGCACTGACCTCAACAAACAGAGAGCTTCCAGTAACCAACATCGGTCGACTGAAGACCGACATTGGCAGAAAGCCGACCGACAGTGATCGACGTCGGTGAGATATCGACCGACGACGGCATCTGTGTGTTGACACAGAAAGGCCGAAACCTTCCAGAATCCAGATTTCATTGCTAGATTAGCAAAAGCCAGGGTTTTAAGACTAGATTTTAATATTCTTTTATTTGTATGATAGAGATTTAATTGTGTAATCGTCTAGAAGAACAACTGATGAGATCTTTGATTTTCTATTGAGAGATTATATTGTGATTTGTTTATGCATATGTGAATCTATTCTACAAAATTATATCTTTGTTCAGAGCTTTATGTGTTTATATATTCTCTATTTTAAAGGGGATATTACAGTTGTTCAGAGGTTTTGTAGGAGAAAAAAGAGCCCTTAAGTAAGGGACATCAAATTCCACCTCTCCTTAATGTGGTGATAACCACTTTAACTCTAAGGAGGTTCATGATACTACTATCCTAACAAATTTGACCCAAAATTAATTTATATTTAGATATTTACAGCAAATGGGATATATAGGATAAGGATTTGTAAACCAAGCACAAGGAACTATTCATCCCATCAAAGCATCTAATAATAAATGACTACAAGGCCTTAGATACATATTAGAATAAAAAACTAATAAGGATAAAAGTAACAAGTAATGATCCCAAGTCTTCTTTAAATAATATTGTTGTATAATTTAATTTGAGATTCCTATTATTACTACTAAAATATAAAGGTCATACATGACTCCTTTTATTCCTCCTCCTTTAATACCTCCAAATTATATTTGTTACCATCCCACCCCCACTAGTCACCAAAAGAATAATATTGGGTCCCATAATCCATGCTATCACTAATAGGAGAGGATGGCCCCCTAGAATGGAAGTAGTAAACCTATTCCTCCTCATCCCCTTCCACCTCTCATAAGTCAATTAAATCAACCTAAATGGTATGAGATCATTAATCAACTAAAGAATACCCATGACAATATTTCTATCCTTGATTTATTAAATAGATCTATTCAAGGACATCTTATATGAGGCATTATGTGATAATACACATTTTTGTTTTATCATGAATACACTAAATTATGTAGACAAATATAGTACCTTTTATAAGAAATAATTAATCCCTAATAACATTATTAATCAAATTTTACCATTATTCATTCAATTTTAGATTCAAACCAAAGGTTTCAAATGTTTATTGATTAATAATGGCTCATGATTAAATCATTGAAGCACCACTTTATTACAAAAAATATTACAAGTATGAATGATATTTATAAAAAAAATCAAAGCATAAAATGATTTGATAACACTCCACATAAAATAATTGGAACCATATCCTTAAACGTGAATTTAGGTCCCAAGATGGTACCTATTACCTTTCATGTTATGACTAACTAGTTACATTAAAACCTCCTTTTGGGGCTACCATGGATACATGCTATGGAATCAATACCATATACATTACATATATGTATCAAATATATGCATGAAATCTATTATTGTCCATAATAAATAGATGATGACCCTTTCAGATATTTTAAGATGACCCAATTTACTAATGAGAACCAATAAAAGTTGGAATATCATTTTATTATTCCTCTAACATAACATATCCCATGGGATCACACACACACACACACTCACACATGATGTGGGTTAATCAATAATATACCATGATAAAACACCAACCATGGGCATTATATAATATATACATAAATCAATTCCATTTACCATGGAGAAAAAAGGATATCCCAAATCTCCCTTTTTTGGTCACTTCTAGATATCCTAATTACTTAATTACTAATTGGTATGATAGTGATGATGATGTTATCCAATATCCAATAGATGATAATTTTTTTAAGTTAGATCTAAATCCTATCCACCTATATGAGTATTTATATCATTACATGTTCACACCTTATAATCTAAGAGATTATTAGGATAATTCATGTAATAATAACATGAATATATTTACTCAAACATAATCTAAATTGGATAATGGAGATGCTATAGTTAAACATAATCAATACAATCATAAAATAAACACTTACTGTAGTATTATTTCATAGTAAAATGAAAATAAAATTCAATATTTATTTCTAAAGGTCAAATCACATGAAGATAATATTGCATACATTCACTTGAGCATGCTAATGTTAATTTCACCTTTTTTTCCTCACCATAAAATATTGCATCTCAAAATATTTCCTCCTCTACATGGGTTCTAAAATATAATACAACTATAATCAATGGTTCAAACATTTTATATAGGCTTAATAAAAATCTAAGTAATTGTTTATAATATATGATTTAAAATATGTTAATCATTTTTCCTCCTAAATGCCCCACAAATAAATCTAGATACTATTGTGTTTATCATCAAATGCATGGACATCATCCAAATAATAATTGGGCATTACAATAACATATTCAAAAGTAAGGCATTATTATAATAAGTCAACCAATAACCAACCATGGTAAAAATAAGGTCAATTTAGTTTCATATTGAGGTAATTTTATAGTAATCAATCTTTCACCCATACATAATTACTCAAATTAGTTCAAAACATATCATATTGTAAATATTTTATTTATGTTTTCTTGATTTATTATACATGCTATTATTCTATTTTTAGAACCATTTATACTTATCCTCACTTTCATAGTTTCAAATATTCTAAAAACAAATAAATAACAAATAACTAGAACATGTAAAAACATTCAAATATTCCATAAATACAAAACTAAAACTTGAGCATTATATTATGGCTAGTTTATACTTTTACATAGGTTATTTTATCATATATTATTTTATATGGCATATTATTTACATAAAAGCATACATTTCATGATATCTTAGTGTGATGAAAGAAATATGGTTTACAAATGGACATAAAGAAGTTGGTTTTCCATCTACCTAATCATCACATTGGGAGAATCTTGTTATTTAAGATTGAATATTATGGTGTATATATTTATATGACCATTTCATGATTTTGGTAAACCTATATTTATTAAAAATTCCTTATTAGTTACACATTTATTACATAATTCTACATGATATTACATTTTACGATGATAAGACATCTATGAATATGGGTAGTGTAGCTAGTCCCCTATTATAACGTCTAACTATGCTAGTACTCTTTGACATTGTAGATTAATTTATGTGTGACTATTATGTTGGGCCATCTGGATTGCTTGTTTCAATATCCATTGATGTCCCTTGTTTGTTAAATTTTTATGACATATTACATGTGAACTTTAGACTTGATTATTTTGGCATATTTATGTCCTTTGTATGTGGTCATTTGGCCATGTGTAGAAACAACTCTTGATCATGTTGAGATTGCTATGTTTGTTGAGATTATTAACATGCAAGGTTTCCATGACCTATATCATGTGTTATTTTTTATTATTTTCATTAATAGATACATACATCATATTATTTATTGATATACATATCTATACATGACATTTACATGACCTTCATTTTGTATGATACATACATGCCTTGATTGTTACATGCATTTATATGATGAAATATTATCCATGCAATCAAATTATATTAAATGATGCTACCTTTACATATGGAATGGTATATTTAATTCTTATTTTAACATAAGTTATTTATAAGATACATCCATCATGTCAACAGGGTGGAATTATAATGGTATTATCTTAGATACATTAGCCTACATGAGTACAATATCATAATAGGGTATGGGTTTCACAAATTTAAAAGTTCAAATTATTAATATGTTAGATTTTTTTAGATACATAGAATACATTGGCACATTGATACAAAGTATAAAGGAGTATGTAATGAATATGCATTCATTTTACAAACACTTGAGCACATAGTCATACAAAATTGAGTGCATGTTCATGGGTATATGCATAATAGTTTACAAAAATAGAAGTTAAGAATTAAAAAATAAAAATAAATTTGAGATATAGGTTATCAAATTAACCATACATATTAAGGAGGTATGATATTGGTTCATGCACATACATAATAAAATTATAGTTAAATGGAAAATGGTTATCATTTTGCCTCGCATTATCTAGACCTATGTATATAATGGAGTCATGAACATTTTTAATTCCTTTGTGATAATTATTTTCTATTTTATATGGATCAAACGTGATCAAACTCAAATAAAATTTTAAATTTTAGATTATAAGTTTGTAGTTGTTAATTCATTTAGTAACAAATCTTTCCTAATTGGTTCTCTCATTCAACTAGTTAGTGTTTCTTTCGAGTTTTACCTTTCTTGGTTGGTTCTCTCTATATTTTCATGCATAGTTATTGGGTTAGTACATTGTGTAATTTTCCACACATATATGAGGTTTGTGGAAATTTTTATTCCAAATTGAGGAGATGTCATAGTTACACAAGTTTTGGGCACAATATCCCTTAACTCCCCAATGCTTCAATAAGGAAACATCATCTCCAATAATCTAGAAAAGACATGTTTTTTTTGCCAACAAACATGTTTAGTCTAACCTTTACTATTTCAATTTTCATATTTTATATTCCATAAATGGGCATTGACTAATTCATTCTAATTTAAATTTTATGTGGAGAAAAATTAAAAATTGGGATTTATTTCACAAAATAAAAAATGTGTTGTACACACTTAGGTATATTTTAAACTTTTAATCTATAAATTTATTATTACGATAAAATGGTAGCATTTGGAGATACTAAAAAATAGTGTTTAGTACTTAAAATTAGTAATATTGAAACCCATTTACCACACATGAATTTATCACACAAATAAGGTTGTAATACACCATCACATTACACTTTCATGATATATTATGATTTAACATTTTCATTATATTTATCTACACATATGGGAATCTCGTTATCTAATTTAAACCTACTAAATAATTTACATAGGATATCTAGATTCTAAGATTAATCAACCTATAAATGAGATAGCTCTAACATTTATGATCATTATCATTATTTTATAATGACCCATGTGAGTTAAAACTATCATGTTCTCAACAATGGCTATATTATAAAATAAAACCCAATTTTAGGTTCAAATTATAATCCTAGTGTGGCATTAGTGTGAGGAATTATTTAAATGGATCTATATATTAAAAAATCAAGTCATAAATTCAAATCCATCTATTATCTATTTGGTTTTTATTTATACACCATTTAAAATTAAGAAAATCTACCATATTCTTCTCAATTTGTATACCTATCACTAGGAGAAGTCACAAGCCAAGTTTTAAGCACTTCAACCTTTAGGTCAAAGAAAGAATTTTTCAATACCAAAATGAATCATTAGTTGTATTTACATATTGAAGGATCATAATTTCAAAGTCACACAAAGTGGAATAACTACGTGTGGGTTGATTTCCTTATTAGATAATTGGATACATAGGTACCAACCAATCATTATATGGGGGTGATCAGGGTTAGCTCAATCCATTACACTTACCCCATTTTTTAATTTTATATCCCTCACAATAACATATAAAATTTCAAGGTAAAGGAGGATAATGTTTGGATTTATGAACATCATCAGAGTTTGGGATTATAAACATAGAGAGATAAAATATAGATATAGGTGATTGTATAGTCATAATGTTTCACTTTTCCATAGGTGATTTTTGATTAGCAAGTTAGTATTGACCTATAATATTTACCTAATCCTATGAAGCAAACCAAACTAAGCAAAAAATAGTTCCTAAACCAAGAAAATCACATGCATGTTTATCCATTATTTCCACTTCTAATACATAGTCACATTTAAATCGTCATCCAAAAAATCTAAGTATCCTGATTTCTTTAGTACTTTTCATATTTAGTATATGCCTTTATCAAATCAAAAAAATGACTGTCAATCATTTAAATTAAATTGTATGCTTGAATTTTCATAATTTATCATTTGAATTGTATTTAAAAATTCTATATTAATTATATTAATATAATCCATTAATCCAAATTAGGGTAAGAAAATAATTTGTCCTCCAATATTAAATAAGGTATAGTAAAGAGATTTGAGACCAAAATCAACCACTATTTGTTTAAGAACGGAATTTTATGTCACAAAAATTATGAATGTGTTTACCTTAGATGTGTAACCAATGTAAAATCCAAATAAATTATGAGTGATTTCCAAGAAAATTTGGGAAGTGGTCACCCTTTTAGTAATACAATAAATGCAAAAGATTCTCATAACAAGCTATTATTGGCGTATAATTTTTAAATATCATCATAGTCATGTAAGGAATTTTCATGAGTATCATACATTCATGAATATAGATAAATATACAAAAATTCCATTTTAACTATTATTTTAATTAGATATTTTCCCCAAAGGGGATTATAATTCGTTGGTGTTATAGGTCCCAAATCTAAAAAATTTCACAAGTTTATGTTGACAACCATAAATTATTATATTTAGTGGACTTAAATGGCTACCATAAATAAAAACACAACTAAATAAGTCATTATGATTATTGAAGAAAGTATTCCTTCAATATTTGGTACACATTTCTCCCTATTTTTTAATAATGGATATTTTTTTCAATATGCATTGAATGGCCTTATGACACTAAGATCACTCTAAAATTTTATTAAAATTACTACCCAAAATTAACAGAGGGGTTGAATCCCTAAATAATAATCTCATTGATTCTATTAAAAAATATTGTGTAAAAATACCAAGGGATTGACATTCATTTTTTAAATAAGATCTATAGGTTGATAGGACCATACATAAGTAAGCAATCAAAGCCTCTCCATTTTTTTATTATATGGGTAAGATCTAGTACTATCCATAACATTAAACCTTCCAACTTATTAATTCATGCAATAGTATATGTGACAAGATGATATAATATAAATAATATTTTTTAACATCCTTGAAATGGAGGATTCATAAATTTAAGACTGGAATAACTACCATAGGCATTAGGCTATAGTCAAAATATGGTTTTACAAAATAAAATGTATAGGATTTTAATATTTACATTTTATTCCTAATTTGGTATAAATAACATTAAAAAAATGTTATCATGTGAGTCAATATCAATTATTGAGTGGTTTATTTCAAATCTTTGAGATATTTATAAATAACATTTTCAAGCTAAAATATTTATATGTAAATGACTTGTCACTTTCCCATTGAATGGATAATAATTGAAGCACTAATTCTTGGGTGTTATATCCTCTCATTATTATATTTATTGTGATTTTTAGTTTAGGAATATAATAGTTTGCTTATTCTTTTAGTATTATTTTCATTTAGTTTATGTTATGTTTTCAAGGAGTAGTTTTCTTTGAGTAAGGGCTAATTTAATAACTCTTGTTGAAATAAAAATGTAGATAAAATAGAGATACATTTCACATAATATCTAGCTATATATTTTTGTGATGAACACATTGCTTAAATCATCCGACAAATATTTATTCACATTTAAATAGGATGGACTAGGTTTTATCACATAATAATTTTAAAAACTAATAAAAATGGATTCAATTTTGGATAAATATCAACTGTCATGTCAAATTGGGTATGTTTTCAATTAATACATGAATATTTTTTTCAAATTGTCTCATGAATTAATAACAATATAGCATTTTAAAAGAGTCAAAACTACACTTTTAAATGTTAAATGTCTACTAAAATGAAATAAATAAATAAAGGAAAATCTCTTGTAACTAATATTTTGACCATCCTTATACCTTAATTACATTTTTTCATAACCTTTTTGAGAAATTAAAAATATAAAAAATATAATAAGAGGAGAATATGAAATATTAGAATAAAATAAAATAAAAAATATCCTAAAATGGTGATTTGGGTAACCTCCATCGAGGCTATAGACTATAACTATCAATGTCTCAAGGACTAGAGTGGATACAAAGGTATACATATCATGGATATAGTCATTTTAATGAAATAAAAGTAATTCCCTTGCCATTCTCATACCCATCTCCATAAAATTTAAAGGGAAAAAAATATATACCATTCATAAGTTTTAACCAAGTGATTTTTCCTAAACTATATCACGAGACTTAAAATTAAGGTAAATGAATCACGTAAATCACACTTTTATTATTTTATGATGTCAAGACCTAGTGTGTCATGTAATAAAACCAAAATTTATGTTTATATAATAATGAAAATGTTAAACATTCATATATGATTATTTGAATTAATCCATGAGGGAAACTATAACTTTATGAGCTCTAAAAACCTAATAGTTTATCCCACTAACTCTACATTTTTTCTTACCAACACACCTAATTCATTAAAAAATAAAATGAGACCCCCATCTATTTTTAATTGAGATACAAGTATATGAGCCAAATAAAAAGGTAGAAGTTCCTTAAAACTATCCTCATGAGGATTTTCATGGTGTACTTAAGACCTAATTGTGTCATAAGTTTTTTCTCTCATTATAATAACCATACCCATATTTATTTATTTACCCTCATGAGTTTCCCATTTTAATATTTTGTGACAATCTTCATAAATTTTTTTCTAAGGTTCATAATTTATGTTTTATTTGAGATCCTTGTGAATGAGCCCAATTGCATATTTAAGAATGAGAACTCATAATTTAAATGTATCCACAAAGCCACATTTTAATTTTAATTTTTGTACTTTAGAGATCCATGACCCTATGATTATGTTGGAAATACTTCATATTTTAATTAAATTTTTAAATCTTTTGGTTTATGATTCATACATATTTTTAATCTAATGATGTAATCAGAAATTTATTTGAGTATTTTAGGTATAGAAGATGTGACTAATTATACATTGGATTTAAAATTTCATGTATCTTCAAGCCTCATGAAGATCAACTTGTACAAAAGTGAAATCTATGACTCTATGCCCATTTAATAAATTCCATTTGTATTTTTAAAATTATCATGGGACTCTTTGATTTTCTCTTTGATTTCACAATCTAATTATATTTTTATGAAATTATTTATGTTATATTTCTTGTGTGGAGGTCAACGTGTGGAACCCAACTAATATAAATTGAATTATGATAACCTGTGCATCTATGGACTTTGTATCCAATATTAAAATATTTTGTGAATTTTGTACATTCCACAAATCTAAAGAAATCACAAGTATCCATGTGTCTCTTTTTGATTAGCTACATTAAAGTCTTGGATCTAAATGAATAATACATTTTATGAATTCTATGATTTTTATCCCTTAAAAATACACCATGCAGTTGGCTCATATTGGTCACAATAAAGGAAAAATAAATGAAGTGCCATATTATTTCCAAAATACACCATAGGTTCATTCCATGGGTATTGATAAATGTAGGATTTTTAGGTGATCAAATTTCATTCAAGATAGAAGGTGAACTGATAAATCCATTACATCCAAAAAAGCCATAGTGAGATATGTGACCAAGAAGGAACTATGTGAGATTTGTGACTCTAAATCCATGACATTATTCAAGTGGATGGTAGAGATGCCTTAATAGTAAAGCAACGAAGACATCAAAATATAAATTATAAAAAAGAATTTTAAATGGATGATTAAAAAGTAAAATGAAATGCCACATTTTTTCATTAATTCAAATGAATTGATGGGACAAAGTGGTCTCCCAATATTGAATTATGAAATAATTAGATTTTGATTTAATATAGTGAATTCATTTCACTAAGTGACTACCATATATATTAAAAATACTTATATGTGATAGATCCTATAACATTTAAGGATTTCAAGATCATTGAAAAATAATTTTCACATAAAATAAATCATCATATTTCTCTCAAAAACATTATAGTGTTATTTTGAGAAAAATGCAATCATAATGGTCATGTGTTCTTCCTCTATATTTCCCCAAGAATTTATAGATAGCATATTCTCCCCCTAACATTTTGGAGTATAAGAATTACAATTCCTTGTTTAAAAAGGTGGAGGAAACCCGCATGATAATCAAGTATGAAGATACCCAAAAAAAGGAGGTGGGATATCAAGATGATTTGGCCACCATCATAAATGATTATTGTACTTAGGCCATGACCAAATTAAGTATTCCCTTGTATTAACCTCTTCCATAATATTTTTACTAGGTGTGAAATGAATAACGATGAAATTTTATTATGTAATATGAAGAACAAAGTGGATTTTATCACTGGGATAGATTTTTATAAATATTAAAAACTACCATAGCCCACATTTGTCTATACCAAAGAGGTTTCCCTGGAATGTATTGAAAATAATAACCTAATGTAATTGATAAAATTTAGGTAGAGGACATTGAACATTGGGTAAATAAAGATGACATTTATAGTTATAACATTAATAAATTTAGATGAGAAATTAAGATGGGATGCTTATAATGAATAGGATATATGGAACCTATAGCATTATCTATGTGAATAATTATCGGTGCACATTTTTTACATGATTATTAATGACATGAAGAAAATAACCATGGGAGAGATTATTTCATACATTTTTTAAATGAAAATCCAATGAATTGGTAAGGGTCATATTTTTTATATAACACCTTATCTTATGGATGCATTTTTTTCCATAGTAAGATTTTTTTAGGACCAATTATCCTAACCATTTTATTCTAATATATATTTTTAATAAAAGGATATAGATGCATATGAATTGTAATTCATTCCTTGATCCCATTGTAATAATCCCACATTTATGGTAATTAGTAGATAATCAGCAAATAATTAGTATAAAAATGAGTCTAGAATAATGAGAAAGCATCCAAAAAATTTACTAAATTGAGTTTAATCAAATAAGGTTGTCTCCTTGAAGAGGCCAATCATATTTTGAATGCAATTATATATTATTTTAAGATAATTTTTTTTTTTAAATTTTTACATATTTTCATTATATTTCTAATTTATTTTAGGAAGGATTTTTAAATCTAGTATCATATCTCTTTCAAGTCCATTTTATGTAGCATCTTCGGTGATCTAGGGCTATCTGCTTATATCCATTGTATGCTCTCATATTTTCGAAATGGGGTCTTGGTGTTAAGAAAGTGATACATGGTGTGATTTAAAAATTAGAATAGAAAATTAAAATATAGCAAAAATGGAGGACAAATAAAAAATACTTAATCCATCCTAATGAACACAACACCTCCAAATGGGAAAATAAAGTAATTTAAATGCAAATACATAGTGAAATATAAAAAATTATACCTTAAATTAAAGCCAAATTTATCATCATTGATAAGTAGTAGATGAGTCCAAATGACAATGGATGATATTGATATTTACTTGTTATGTTGGATGTTTGATTTCTATGTGGACTCAGGACTTATACATCATTTTGGTATGATGTGGAAGATTTTTTGACGAGATTATAACATGAAGGTTTTATCACTTAATCTAATATTTGATATTCATGGAGGTTTGGATGGTTTAATAGGAGGTAATGGATGCAATAAATGGCTATTATTGAGCCATGTGATATGACTATGTATGCTGAAGAGTTTTACTTAATATTAAAAATTACTAAAGAATTATAGAAGAGATGTTGTAGAAGATTCTAGAGGATGTAGAGGATTCTATATGTAGTTAGGATTAATAAATGAAGGTTAGATGTAGATTAGTGATGTGATTTGTAGTAATGTTAGTTTGGGTAGGTGGGGGTAGGTGAGTGAAGAATTTAAAATTCCTTAATAATTTTGGAAGCTTAATTGATGGGTAAATGACATGATAAGAGAGTGATAATAGGAAGATTTATTTATATCAGATGAAAGGTAATTTTGATATTATAGATGAATAAATATGGTATGTTATATTAATAATAATATAATTAGGGATTAATATGTAAAAGTGATAAATAGATGGAGTTAGCTAGGATGAAAATGTAATTAACAATGAATAAAAATGTGGTAGATTTTAAGTGTTTACATTTTCCCCCTCTTTGAAAGGGCATTTAAACTAGAAGAGGTAATGGAATTTCAAATAATTAAAATGTTGTATGGATTAGTAATTTGATGAAAATTAAGATGATGATAGTTATTGAGAGTTAAGATAAATGATCCTGCTTCAAGGGGTCATATAAGGAGGAACAAGATAGATGGCCACTCAAAAGAAAATGAATGGTGGGATGTGAACATAAAATAAAAAGGGGTTCGGGTATACATGATAGATTGGATGGATGTGATGGATATGAGGTGATGATATAAATCCATAATCTATAATTTGATCAATATTTGAATTGATGATGCCCTTGGAAAAGACATATGTAAAATAATGAAATATCATAAAGTTATGACCTTAGATCTACCCAATGAAGGGGTAAGCTATAAAATTTTGATAACAAGACAAATAAATATGTAAGATTTAGATGTATCCCAATCAAGGACACATTATGGAGAGATTTGTGGGCTTGGATTGGATGATTGATTGAATTAAGTCATGATTTTTGGACATATACCAGTTAAGGATGCATGTTTTGGAGAGATACAAGATTGGATTGGATGATTAATTAATTGAGATGGATTGACATGTACCTAAATTATTGATGGATAATTTATTAAGTAATTTAATAAGATTTAGACATATTATACTCAAAGATGCATGCTAGGGAGAGTTGATAGCATTTATTTAATTGAAAAATTATTAATTGGTTGATAAATAAAATATGGATGCCATGACTTCTTGGTTTAAATCAATAAGTGTAGGAGATTTATATAAATATTAGGGAAATGATTAA